>QVRM01002377.1:0-567500 GCA_003439945.1 Dermanyssus gallinae
GCATTCGCATTTGAGACGTTCGACATATGCTTTTCGTCGTTTTAAATATACAGTATCATATGAAGACAACAGGACAAGTTGTATGAACCCCTTCATCTTTGCGGTACCCAGTTGGGTTACTGTTGATTTTGCACCCTTGCTCCTCAGTTTGTTTCGCTTTGTGTAGGGTTTTTTCTGACTCATCCTCATGGCGCCCATCACAACCGCAGATTCGCAGAAAAAGCAGCGAAACGCTTTCCCAATGACACTGGGCAAGCTACAAGGTCTTGCATTGACGCCTTCAAGAATTTCACGCAGACAGCCATAGACTCGACTCGCATCTGTTACTCACTATTATTGTTTTTTAATTTTGTAATTGTCATTTTACCCAACCTGGGTGCTAATAAACCATAATAATAGTATTATTGTACGAATCTACGCGAAATGTCTAATGTACCATATACACATACATGCGCACAGTGCACTGACCCCCCGGGACGCTTGGACCCACAGCTAGGTAGGGGGGGGGGGGGGGTCTGCTTTTGTCAATCCTAGCCTTAAACTGCTTGTGTTACATACGTACAGAATAAAGCGCATTACACAAGGAATAAATGCAATTGTGGTCGCTAAAATTAATGACTGCTTTACACAATTCACGCGCATTTTATTTGCTCCGTTGTGGCTCGTTACCGATACAAGCCTACGGGATTTGTGTACAAGATACACTCAGATAGCTCTCGTCGGCTCAATTTTAAGGGGTATTCGACTTGTTGTGGCTTCAGAGGAGTAAGCGTTACTAAAGCTCTATTGTCTGAATAGTCTGGTGTATATATATATATTTTTTTTCATTGCAAGGCAAGGTATTTCATCAATTGAAAATGCCTGTGTGACAACTTTGGGCAATATATTGAACGGTATTTAAACACTAGGGCAATATATATATATATATATATATATATATATATATATATATATATATATATATATATATATATATGTGTGTGTGTACAAATATCTGCCTGTTTCGGTGTGTGTTTGGGTCGTACCATTTCTCCTCCTCGTCGCCCTGCTTCCATCCGAGCAGCTTCTTGACGGCGGGCGAAGTGAAGCTGAACAGCGAGTTGATAGCGGAACTCATCGAGGAGCCACCTCCGCCGCCACCGCCACCCGACGACGAATTCGTGTCGTAATCCAGCTTCTCGAAGTATGGCGACGGAGACCGTCCGTACTGCAAACGCAATCGCAGCAAACCAACAACAACAACAACAACAACAACATTGAACGACACTTGTTTAAACAACCGTCAACTTCCACGGTAGTTGAAAATGTGTTTTCGGTACATCATACATAATCAGTATATATAAATGTTTTTAATACAGTATTTGATCATATGCTTGCAGTATATTCGAAATCTTAACAAGAAATAATGCATAAAAGGCTCGCCATCAGTGGGCATTTATAAATGTAAGATCACACTCTACACACGATTATAAGTTCATATTTAAAATCTATGTATAGCTTTTCGTTTTTAGATGTTGTACAGCGTTTTTCATATTTAAACGCATACGTTTATTTTCCGTTCATTCAGTTACATACACAGAAAATTATGCAAGGAGAAGCTCCTAGCATTTCTTCCTCTCATGCGTAATGTTTAGGTCTTTTCAACTTAGGTCACACATTGACGTAGATGTAACAAGTTTGACGTGCGTATGCATATACTCGTTTATGTACATTAATATGTACAGAGCGTTCCGTCTAAATTGGCGTTTACTTTGTCAAATCGCTCAATCACGCCCCATACATATAATAGTACAAAGAATTGAATTTGAAGGCCTTACGTCCTTGCCCCCAACCATTTTCATACGCGCATACAGCCACTCTGATTCTAAACGGCTAGTGGAAGCGCCAACTTACTGAAAGACATATGGCAGTGTCTTAGACACTTAATGGACCCACGGTGTCATGACAGTTTGTAGAACACGCAAGTAAACTTATTTTGTAATGGTTTCGCCTTTCTAAATAAAGTACGGGTGCATAGCGTGCCCTTCACTGGGCACCACACTCAGAACGTGAACGCTGGCCAGAAATTTGGTCACGATCATTCCTGCGATTGATTTTTAAATTTACAAAAAATAGTTTTTCGTCAGAGAAGCATCGGAGTTAATCTATTGCTTCGTTCTTGACAGAAGAAAAGAGCAAATGGCATCGAGCACGTCTATTCACACACTCTCCAGCAGAGGGGGGCTTTATTTCCATCACAGATAAGTCTATTGGCTTCCACGGCCTCAGAGAATATTTGCCTGGCTTGTTAACATAGTTATTTTATCTGAAGAACAAGCTCGAAAACAAGCCAGCCTGCACATGGTTATATTAAATTACGCGCAAGATGTCTGCTTGAAATCGAAGGAATCTCGGAGATTCATAGTTGGACTATGTTGATCAGTTCTTGAGTCCTTGCTCTGTGCACTTTGTCATGAATCTTCCTCTTTACTATATAGGAACCTGGTTTTGTTTCATCAACCGTGCAAACTTCTGCGATCCGCTCAACTGTCCGTAAACTGAAACTAAGAAAATTTGCAATCTGGGTACAGGTCCGTCCGGCGCCGAGGGCACGGAAAACTGCGCCAATTCTGACGGTACAATCTGTATATATATGAATTGATTTTCATATCTGCACCTAATAATCATAGTCATTCATGAACGAGGTGAATAGCTTTTTAGAATGAATAAGCATGTTCCTACCGATTCGCCGGCTAGCTGCTGTTGTTTTCTCACGGACCCTGTACGTATTCGTCTATAATAATAATCATAAGGTCATGTTGGATAATACTGCGATAGACAGAGAGAGAGATAAAGAGAGGAATAGTGAGATTGATGTGTGAGTGGGTGTTCACCTAAGAGGACGCGCTTCTCATTTGGGCTATAGGGCAACCGGTGAGGGGGGGGTGGGTGGGAGTAGGAGAGTTAAAGATACTACGGAAACAGATGGGGCGGGGGAGACGACAGATGCAGCTACAGACAGCGATGGAGAAGTAAGTGTAGCAGACGAAGGGCCCAAATCGAGGCCTCGATGAAGCAGAACCCAACGCTACCGCCATCACAATGACAGACACAGAGAGATTCAGATTGACGGACATACAGACAGACATACAGGCAAACAAGAGGGACAGCGGTAAGCACTAAGGGCAGGATGGGGGGGGGGGGGACAAACGCGACGGCTCTTCCACGAAGCGGTTATGGTGATGAGTCAGCAGCAGCAGCCTCATCATCATCACCATCATCATCACCACCACCACCACTTTCATCATGTTCATCACCATCAGCTACTGGTGTTGGTACCGCTGGCGGCATCGTCATCGGCACTCGCTCTCACGCCACGTTCTACAGCAATAATGACTGACGCCGATGACTGTATGCTATGCGCCACCCAGTCACCTAGCGTTCTTCTACCGTTATTGCTGCTGCTGCTCTGCTCTGCTCTGCTCAACAGTGGCCTGTCTTCTATGGACTTCAGTCATGCCGGCAGGCTCGCATCGCACCTGCCTCCGGCCGTAGTCGCAGCAACAGAAACTGTCGTAAGACCGTAGTTACACTGTTAGCGACGCTATTCCTTCCTCTCTACGACTACGGGCAGAATAGCTGCTTCTGCTGCTGCTGCTGGTGCTGCGACGGCAATTGCTGCTGCAGTGAGTGTCGATTCGTTTGTTCGTCCACTCAATCATTCCTCATTCATTTACTCATCGACGACATCATCAGGATGAGGAGGGTCATCACTAACATCACCTCATGATCATCATCATTGTCGTCGCCGTCGTCCTCGTCTTCCCCATGTACTTATTGGTTCGGCGAGACCACTCGATCAGTCTGCCGGATAATCGGTCTCGTCGTCGTTGTTGTTGTTGTTGTTGTTGTTGTTGGCGTGGTAGTGGTGGTGGTAAGCGAGAAGGAGAGAGAGAGAATGCAGCACGCACGATCTGTCCCCAAAACCGCCCTCCACAGCCTGCCGCAGTCCGTCGTCTGTCTGCTCAGCACTCACTTCACACCACGATTCCTCCTACGAGAGCCCAACCTATTTTGTGCTAGTTTGGGCTAATTGCTCTCATACCAGCAGCAGTAGCAGTTGTAGTTAATGCTAATAGCATTCTCAATAATAGTGGTGGTCGTCGTAGTGGTAATGAATGCCGCCAATAGTAGTACTAGTGGTAGTTGTTGTAGTGGTGGTAATCATATTCGTAGGAATTGTAGTAGTCGGACTCCCGCAAAAACAACTGTGCTCGTGGCGACTGTCGTCGAGAGCCGAATTGTCGATAGTAGCAGTCTCCGTTTTGAAAGCGTGCAGTGAAACGAACAATCTACCGTTAGGTCCGTCTCTTGGAGAAAGCAATTTCAGAGTCCGGGTGGACCGGGTAGTCCAGATAATCAACTAGGCTTCGATGTTGAATCGATGATGTCGTTCTAGGTTCTCCCCTGGTCTAATAATGACGGATTTTAGTGAATGGGACAAACTGGTGCTGACTCTCATATGACATTCAACCACCGAGGTATTTTTCTCCCTCTATAGAAGACAGTAGCAGTAATCGAAGTATATATATATATATATACATACATATATATATATATATATATATATATATATATATATACACCATTACACCCAGTACGACGAAACGAAACTAGAGTGAGCTGATCGTCGCCATCGTCATTAAATTCTTTAGGTCGTTCATGACAGTTCTCGTAGCCACCATTTGATCAGCATTGTGAGTACTGCCCTCATGGAGTCCATCACCAGGGGCCGCCAACGGCAACGACGGTGTCGTTCAATATGGCCTGACCCATGGTGAATCGCTACCATCACGTATTCATCGCTACCCCTCAATAGAGTACAAATTAATAGTCCATTTGTCATATGTCGGTCCATGGCATAAGATATATATATATATATATATATATATATATATATTATACCAATATTAAGCAATATGCTGAACATTAGTTTTGCTTAATTGTATATGTTTGCGCTTCGATATCTGAACAAACAACAAAGGAGTAGCCCGCCACTTGTTAAAACGCCAAGGGAGGTGATTCAGTAAATCGAACACACGGGCGCATACACTGGCTTCACACACGAGAAACGTGATCGCGATGAATTCTGAATAAATATGAGGCGTCGCTGCTTTTCGCCAAAAGATAAACAACACTCGGTTGAATTGCGTGACCGATGAGATACTTTATCCGACTAAATCAAGCAGCTAGTGATGCAATATATGTAGGCAAACGTTTAGATGGACTCTTGTTATAGCAATAACCCAGCTAGCTTAGTTTGCATTCCTAGTGCGTGACATGGGGAAACGCAGAGTTCAAAACGATATAGCCTTTATGGACGACAATTTCACAATTAATTGTATACACAACAACTGTGAATAGATTCAGGACAGATGCTCGGCAAATCTGGACAATGACGAATCTCCATCTGACGTCCAGCGCCGCTGCCCCTACAAAACACAAACAGTACCACACCGCTCTACCTTCACCAACTAACCGACGATGGACTAGTAAATCAGATATGCTTCCCATTGTTGACGTAGCTCGACGTCTTCCGCTTAGATACATAGTACAACCTTTGGCGAGAACAAGCTACTGCTGCTGCTGCTGCTGCCGTTGCCTCCGAGAGCAACATAACAGCATAAATAACAATGTACGTACAGAGATATAGACAAAGCGTAAACATTGCGATTACTGTCAGTGCCTGTTGGCTTCATAGGCATTACCATTGGCGTCGCTCGAGACGAAAAGAAAACAAACAGCGACGAGACGTGAATATTGCCGGATAGACGAGATATGATCTACTTAGTATCATCTATGTGTATGTATGCATATATATATATATATATATATATATATATATATATATATATTATATATAATGCATATATATATATATATATATCTATATATTATATATATATATATATTATATATATAGTATATATATATATATATATAATATTATATATATATATCTATATATATATCTATATATAATATATATACTATATATATATATATATATATATGGGAGAACACAGAGGCAGAGCCTAGAACCAAGGTTGCGATACAACCAATGTGTGCTTCTTGTAAACCGAAACACTTAAGTAAGCGAATCGCAACTAAGAAACTGACACGTACGATTTGAAATCTCAAATTGGCGCCCATCCGTTTTGTCGTTTCTGATAGTAATTGCACCGAGAGGGCGCATCCAAATGAAGGCTAACACGCTACTTGGGTTTGCTGGAATCCCGGTATGGTGGCTGCCTGCTCGAAAAAGCTATCACGACGCATTTGCCCGTATAAAGTAAGCTTGTAATAAACCAACGCGTTATATTTCAAATGCACAATCTACTCTTGAGGCTCAGGCTCGGTCGGCGAGCTCAGGCTCGTTAGTGGCCTTGGGTCTAGAAACGGATCGATGCGACAAATGGTCTGTTGCACAAAAAGTCGCGTACGTGAAACAACGGTTCGTGGTACTACTAGTTGTGGTTGCAGCAGGGAGTGAGTCATAGTGAGGACTTTTTAATGCTATCAGGTCGCCAGCAGGTGAGGTGAGCCTCACCAGACGCGGTCAAGCTACATCGAAGCGCCGCTTGTTCGGTGTGACAATAGACAATCGTTGAAGTCAAATAATATTTTTACTAAAACGTACTGCAAAACTTGAGATATTCAATAATACATTTGCCTAGTGTGTATCCAGAGAATCGCATAATAAGAAGGCCCAGTCTCGTCCCACCCTTTAATCTGCAAAAATAAAGAATTTGGTTCTTCATCGGGCGAGTTGTACAATATATATATATATATATACGCTCTTGCCCAACGCCTACTGTTACGGCAACCCTCAGCCCGAGAAGCGAGGCGTGCGAACGGCTACCACATTTTTCGGTCGGCGGCTTTTTTCGGTCTTTTTACTAACTGCTCCAGTTGGAGTAAATGAAAGTAGTCACACTAGCTTGAAGCAGTCTTCCAATTAACACGTCAATAGACGCTTCGAGGTAGCGTCTTCCAGCAGTCGAAATCGACGGACCGTCACAATCCGTATACTTGGATAATAAGCGCCATAATGCGTAGCCCCCAGCTTACATGAATCTATCCAGATTCACATAAAGTGCGCAGCCAGCCCAGCACTGCCGCAAAAGCGCGCAATGCTCTAACGTGACTACCGTGACCCGGACATTGCTGTGGCTGTCGTTGTAAAAGGTAAAGGGTTCCACGTGATTTTGACTGGACGCTGTCCTCTTCTCTGTAGAAACTCCATTAGTCATCCTATACTGGCGAGAAACTATCACTGTGTGTTTTACGATGGCACACTTGAGCACATTAGTAGACGACGAGGTTCACGGTTCATAAAAAAAACAGAACAAACATCAGCAAAAAATACGAGCTTCGCGCTGGGTCATCAAATGCCCTTAAATAAATAAACCATCATCATCATACCCATGGTGTCTTAAGTTGTCTCCACATCTGCCTGGAGAGCGTCGACGTATTCTTCAAAGCACACACCTCACCAATGTTCGAGGATTTTCAATGAAATAAATGCATGTAGTAAGTAGTGCTTTATATTACTGTGGATCGATTCTGTAGTGTCGTGATTTGAACAGTTAAAACAGTAACGACATCCCCAAGAATAGTATATAAGTCGCAAGGACCACGGAGGGCTTTGCCGATGTTCAAACCCGCAATTGCGGCCTCTCCGTTCCAACTCCTATGAGATTGAGTTATTTCCAGGCAAAGAGAGGTAGCCATTGCTTTTAGGGTTCGTCAACCACCGTGCTGGCTGATCAAGAGTCTGCTAACTACAATATCCCATAATATAAAATCCGCATTTTAGACTGACTATACTGGGCTTTCCTAGATTGGACTTCGATTGACTTTGGTCACTAGAAGTAGAGCGTAGCAGCAAAGCCGAACCCTGAACAACAACCAACAAGTCCAACCAGAACCAAACTGACATCCACGCTGCCCACATGTTCGTGGGACAGCCATGATAACGTGGGGCCCGGGTTGCAGATCACAATGATCAGACCACTGTCGCTAGATACTCTCCGAAAAGCTAAAAAAAAAAAACAAATCAAATAGAATTGCAATTCGAACGAGAACGATAAAGACAACGACGAAAAGCTCCAGCAACACACAGCATCTCATTGCGACCGCTATTCGACGTGCAGCACTGCTACAGCACCGGTCGGTGAAATGTCATCGCCGTACCGAAATGCAATCCGGACAGAGATACCAGCAGCTGTGAGTTCACGACGACGGTGCTGGCGGTATCTACCCAGCAGCAGCAGCAGTGCCAGCATTTCAATAGCTATGGATGAACTGTGTGTGTATGATTGGTACAGCCGGTCGGTATGCCTGCTTGTGAGATGCTGTTTCGTTTGGACCTCACGCCATCCGGATTGTCGCTTTCGGCGCCGACGCCTCTCTTACGTTTATCGAAATTCGTGACCCCCCCTCGAACCTCTCCGCCCATCGAACGAGTGCGCGAGCCAGCCATCGACTAAGTGAGTGACAACAAACCAACAAAGCTCGGCCAGAATTGACACACTGATTCCACAGCAAGACGAATGAATGCAGCGCTGTAGGCAGACCAGAAGCATCGAGTGGTTGTGCGAGACAGCGATAACCGTGGAGCCGAGCGACAAGCTGAACCGAGCCGACGCGACGACAACCAAAGACCAAATCTCCCCCCCTCCGCCAACATCACAGCGTTAGTAGTACTATGACTATTATAATGATGATTATTATTATTATTATTAGTGTTATTATGATTATTTGTATCAGTTATGAGTCCATTTAGCAGCAGCAGCAGCAGCCGCTGCCGCCGCCATCATCGCCGCCGCCACGGTTACTACGACCAGCGTCGTCGTCGTCGTCGTCGCGTTGTTACAAGAGAGTTGCTACTTTGAGTACAAACTATTAAACACACCGGTCGGCATTGCTACTACAGCTAAGTGCTTCCTACTACGATGACTGATATCGCTCCTGCTGCTGCTGCCGCTGGTGCCGCTGCTGCTTCGCCACCGCCGCCGCGGCAGCAGCAGCAGCAGCAATAGGGACAGCTCTCGCTTTTTTGAGGGGGGCGCTAGGGAAGTGGGGATCGAGTACAGTGAGTCGAGCGGACGAACATGTGGTTGGTGCGTGGTGGTGGTGGTGGCGATGGACGAAACGGAACGGAGACTGCCGAGATCGCCGAGAAGCCGGCGACTCCCGTGGCCGCCCGCTCGACCTACGGGTCGGGTCGGCCGGCCTCCTTTCCTGCCTGCCTGCCTGCCTCGTCTCTGTCTCTGTCCACGTCAACGGCGACGACGACCCCGCCACGTTGTTGACGTCATGGAAGGAGAGCGGACGCCCGCGACGGGCCCATCCGCAGCGCATGCTTTGGTGGTGGTGCAAATGAGTGCGCATGTTGTTGTTGTTGTTGTCGTCGTCGCCTAACGCGCGTTTCGATGAAGATCACCAAAACAGATGACAACAACGACAACAACGATGACGACGACAACAACAGCATTAACAACAGATACAACAACAACCGCAACAGCAACAACAACAGTAACAGCAACAACAACAAAAGAGTTGCGTACACTACCTTCCGCGCCCCTTCAGGTTATCATGTACTAAGTATGTAGGTAGATCTCCACGTTAATCGATCTCCAATTGACGAGAAAATATCTCATAGAGGTATAAACACAGCCAAACAGACACAGATACAACCACACACACACACACACACACATCTGCACCGGAAATGGATTGCTGCGGCGCGTTGCTTTTAAATTGGGCTGCAAACGTATCTGTGCCGCTTGACTGCCGTTATTATTATTATTATTATTATTATTTATTAACATTGTTTAAATGTTACAATTGTGAGGTGTGAACGTGTACTCCTTGTCTTCTCCTAGCTCTTAAATATCATTCCATGGAACCGACAATACAGCCGGCGTTTCCTCGGCACACTGCAAGCGACAGCAGTTGCCGTAATTATTATTATTATTATTATTATTATTATTATTATTATTATTATTATTATTATTATTATTATTATTATTATTTTTATATGTGTGCTGCATAGTACTAGACAAAAAGCAGACATCTGAGCGTTCTCACACTCACGACGAGAACACAATAACTGTATTTGGTAAATTGCTTTCTAATAAAGAAAAAATACAAGGATTACACTACGACCCCGAGGTCGCTCAAAGCTGAGCCTTTTCGAGAGAAATACGGACAAGTGATTTGCACTCTTCATGCGAGCATTGGGTTGATTTCTCGCCGGTTTGGTGTGGTCGATCATTGCGAAGGTTATTGTTGCTGGTTGTACCGTAACATCACCCGTCGCAGCCTAGCGACCCGCCCGGCCTACCATCAGTGAGCTGCGACAAAGAGATTTCAGGCACGAGAATTCGTTGAATCGTTTTATACATAAACTATCTACGAGCTATTACGTTTGAAATTAGTTAATGTTTTGATACGTGCATAGAAGATTGTTTTGATAATTATGCAGCAGATGACTGCTATTACCTCGTTTGACCGCCGCATTTAGTTATCCTAGCAGATAGAAACCGACCGGTTCTTCGACAAAGGCAAAACTCAAAGCGGCTTCGCGTAGAGGGTAAACAAAATGGGGACTTCTATGCTCAGGCGCCATTGTCTAGTTGTAGCAGTGTATACTATACATCATGCTTTTCTAAATCCGTACAACAATGGACTAGACCCATGGCAACGTATGGAACAACATAACGATGTTCCAATGCGCTCAACAACAGATTTTGTACGCATTCGGTCACCCACCTCTCGCACGGCCCGTGTGCCATCTTGCCCATTACTGCTGGGAATTGCCGCAAATCTCGCATCGTGGCCTCGTGTCAAGCGTAGAATACTTCAGCGAACAACGAAACCCTTGCCTTTCATGTTTCGCTGAGACTATAAATAAATAAAAAAAAAATGTATACCAATTAAGCTAATTGCTGCTCGTATATATATATATATATATATATAGCACGCGTATGTATTAACGTACATAGAAGTACAGGCAGAAAGAGTGGACCGTAGCAGCAGAGTTTTGATGCCGCGTATAAAAATTGCGCGTTCACGAGCGCACATCTACACATCACTGAGCATCCTACACGCACACGTGCAGATGTGGAGCAACCCTCGATCCATTATTGTGTTGACACGTTGAGAGCGAAAAAAAGCCTGACTTTTTCGGCCTGACCTGAGCGCTTGATTGGCTCGATCATCACCCGGGTGGCTGTTTTCGCACCGCACGTGCCCAGCACTCTCTGCCTGCTTCTTCTTGTCTCTCCTCTGCCTTTTCAACCCTTCTCTAGGACGTTGCTATTTACGTCATGTTCCAAATGTTTTTGTTGTTGTTGCTGCTGCTGCTGCTGCTATGATGACACAGGCCATCGGCATACATACGTATCCGTATGTACGTATTCTGTCGAACGCTGCTAAGCTAAATGTGTGCTACGGTCTTCTACTGTAGCATTACAACGCAGTTGTTGTTGTTATTGTTGCTGTGGCTGTTGTTGTTGTGGCTGTTATCGCTAATGACAAACGAATGAAGGCGGACCGATTCAGTGCATGCTCGAAAGCAGAGCCATGATGGCGATGATGGTGATGTTGTTGTTGTTGTTGTCGAAGATGATACTGATCGTCTACACCACAAATAAATGACTCTCAGCTCGTTCTGCTGCTGGAGAAACAGGCTGAACAACAGCAACAGCCGTAGAGAAGCTGCTGGAATACACAACTCAATGATCCGTCTTTATTTCTTCTTCTTCTACTTTTTTGCCTGCTTGTGTTAATGCTACAGCGGAAGAGGGATAGGGGTAACGACTGGGTGGGGGTTTGGGGGAATTGAGGGGTGTTTGCCGCCAATTGCAACGACCCATGACAACGACGACGCGGGCGACGTGACGGTGCCGGTTACGTAGCGGTGGTTTTGCTGCTGCTGCTGCTGCAGCTGTTGTTGTTGTCGTTGTTGTTGTTGTTGTCGCGGCCGCTTCTTCTGATGGGACAAAGAACACGGGGCGGCGGGTTCATGCCAGCTTTACTCACAATGTCGTCAAGATTATCATTGTTATTATTATTATTATAACTACGGTGATTATTATGGTGATTACTTCTATGAACTACTACTACTACTACTACTACTACTACTACAGCTACTATAGTGTCGACGTTCGGTGTTGGTGCTGCAAGTTGTTTTCGCATCGCGCTCTATCCAGCGAACCAGTCGGCAATCGTGAACAACGCGTGAGCAGCAACAACAACAGCAGCAGCAGCAGTAGACCAACGGACGAAAGGGCGAACCAGAAACCAGCCGACACGAGTGGCTGCAAAGACAGAAGTATGAGGTCCGCGTCGATCGATAGATACATGCGCGTCTTTACGTATGCATGCATACATACATACATACATACATACATGGATACATGTACGCATGTACGCATGGATAAACGGCCGTTCTCCGAATGGCCACCCCATTGATGTTGCTGTTCCAGCTTTTCTGCTCCAGCCGCATCTCGCCATCGCACGACAAGCGCACAATTTCAACCGCTACGCCTGTTGTTGTTGTTGTCGCTCTTGTTGTCCGGGCGCCGTCATTTCGACAATCCCACCGGTCTCATCGCACGACTCGAGCCCCAGCAGCAGCAGCAGCAATAACATCATCTAGACATCCGACCACGACTTGACGACGACCCCTCGACCAGTAGATATGTGCAACAATCTATATACGTGCACGTGCTTAGATAACCATATATATATATATATATATATATATATATATATACGTAGTGGTTCGCTTACAACGATGCAATGCTACAATCAAACCAACGAAGTAACGAGCAAATGAAGTAACGAGACCAACAACCATTATGGATGGACTGCAATAACGGTTGCCGTCGTCGTCGTCATCATCTCCAGGCGTTGTTAAGCAGCCCCCGCATCGACAACCCCCCCCCCCCCCCCCGATTCCATCCACCCCTCACAATTTGGTCGGCTTCTCCTCGCCGTCGTTCTCAGAAGATCAGTTCTCCGTTGTTGAAGTTACACACGGCGGTAAATGTTTACGTGTAAATCTTTGGCGTATAAGCGCAGATATGATTATTGTTGTGCTCATGTGCATACGCATATATATATATATATATATATATAAGGCTACAAAAAAGTTTTTTTCGGTTTTGTCCGTAGAGAATCATTAAAAAAACCGAAAAACTTTTTTGTAGACCCAAATATATATATATATATATATATATATACATATCGGTGTGTGTTGTCTATGCGTGTGGATCTATATGTATCTGCATAAAGAAAATGAAGCGCCGTTCGGCGTGTTAACAGAAGGATAACCATACGAAGAAAATGTCGATGGCTGCCGAAGACGTTGACAACGCCGACTTTTACGGCCAAGAGCAATGAAAATAAACGATCCACGATTAGCAATGTTGTTCTACATTGTTGGCGATACTTTTCGACATGGCGCGCCTACTCGATAGCAGCCTACGGCTCGGCCCGCCAATCCCGCGGCTAATAATGTGTGTGTGATTCTAGCAGCTACAGCAGCTGCCGTTGCTGTAGCTGCTAGAAGGCAGCTGCTGTACTCCAAGGCGTTACTGCACAGAACTTCAGCTATATATATATATATATATATATATATGTAAACGTCGATAAATATCGACATGGTTGATGGCATGGCTGATGACAGCAAAAACAGCTCGCTTCCAGGGCGCGTTTCGTGAGCTTCAGCGCTGCCTATCGTGGCGTATGGTGGCTGCAGATGTTAGACAGAACAAATACAAACGCAGAAGATACCGCAGACACATAGACAAATAGCTGTATCGTTATGAAGTAGGAACGAACGAGAGGAATCACACAAGGGTGTAGCAGGAAAAAAGGGCAGAATGGATCTTTTGATCCGATGGGTGGTGATGATCCTGCTGTTGTTGCTGATGCTGCCCCAGCTTCAGCCCTCTGCAGCGTCCCTGCAGCTACAGATGGTGGTGACAGATCATAGCAAGTCTGTGGAGGCGCCCTTTGAAGGTAGGTGGCGCAGAAGAGCGGTGCTCTTCCTCCCTTCCGCCGGTATTTGTTTGCTCGGTTTGTCTTATTCCTGCTACGTATGCTTTTCGGTATAATTCGTCTAATTCGACATCGAAATATGCCGCCATACCTGCGATGAATCCAGTTGCGTGGATCCGTTGACGGACGTCTGCTCTTTATCCTCACTCCACATCTTCAATTCGAGGCGAGCGGCGAACCAACCGAACCGAACAATGGAACAGCCAGTCAATTAAGGCAAGCTTGTAGCTGCTGATTCTTGCCAACAACCACGATGACGACAACAACCGAATACACTAAGTAGCAGCCGCAGCAACAACAACAACAACAACAGCAGCAGCGGCAGTGGCGGGTGGCAGCAACAAACAATGAGTTGTTGCTGTTGTTGCTGTTCACTTTTCTTGTTGGCTCACAGCCCTGCTCTGGCTCTGATCTCTCTCTACGAGCTTCGAGCAAGCAGAGAGAGCAGAGGCGCGCACGCGGCCAGAGCCTCCCTCGATGATGGCTTCGTCCGTCTGATGACTGTTAGACTATACCAGGCCAGGGCAGACTAGGCTCGTCTAGGCCAGCTTTCTCGCTCGCTCGTTCGCTAGCCGAATAAATGAATGAATGAATGGGTGGTGCTTGGCTGGTTAGCCTGGCTGTTGTTGTTGTTGTTGTTGTCTATCTGTCTAGCTGCCAGCGTAGCTATGCGCTGTGCAGGACTGCCTGTGCCTGCTACAGGGCTCAGTCGAAGATTTGGTTGAGGTTCTTGTTGCTGCTGTTGTTGTTGTTATTGTTGTTGTTGCTGTTGCTGCTGTTGATTCAGTTCGGCCCGACTCGTCTGGGCTGGGCTGGGTTGGCCTGCAGATCCTGTTGCTCTTCATCAACAGGCATAGGCGACAACTCGACAACTTGATACGATGAGGTAATAATACCCACCCGCTCTCTTTCTCTCTCGCTTTGCACCGAACGAATCACATACAAAGGCAGAGACACTTTGACACTCTGACACACTACACAGACTCACGTACGCACGCACGCAAGCACGAACACCACACAGGGAGACAGGCAGATATATCGTGCTGATACTGGCTCGTATAATCAGCTCTTCGTGTTCTGCTAGCAGCAGCAGCAGCGGCAGCACCTACTGCGGTTTGTGGTGGTTTAAGATATTGCTGATTGCCGACTACTGTTAAACGATGATGAATGCTGCTGCTGCTGTTGGTGCAGCTGCAGCAGCGACCGCCGCCGCCGCGGTTATTGTTGCTGTTGTTTTGATGCAACTGACCTGGGACACTCTCCTCCCTAAGGTGGCCTTATGTTGTGACAGCTAATATTGCTGTTGTTTATGTTGTTGAGGCTGGTGTTTACACATGGGCCGCCACATGGGCGGTTTTAGTGCACTGCTCAATGGCTTTTCACAACGAGCACTTTCCCGGCGATACACAGACAGACAGACAGACCGTAACGACAACGACAACGACGACGACGACGACAACAGCACAACAACCAGAACACTGGCGGAAGAATCCAGGGCGATCCAATGATTCCTTCGCGTCTGGGTGCTCCAGGCGTCAATTAAAAAGTAGACAGAACATGTAGTATAGTACACTGAGAGACTTCTCTATTCAGTAGCCACAGCAACGATAACAGCAACAGGCTCAGTCTCTCTCTGTAGCAGTAGGACAGTGGACACAAAAGTCCACTCGTCGACGATGAAGAAGCTCACTTCAGTTGCAGCAGCAGCAACAACAGCAACAACATCACCACCCACAACAACAACAACAACAACAAAGACACAGCCCAAGCACAGCCCAGCAGCAGCAGCTCACCGCGCAGAAGCACAAATCGCAAGACTAGAACTGGTCGTTGTTCTAGTTGTAGTCGTCGAAGTCATCATCTCACTGTGACTGGAACCTGTAACCGACTTGCACCACCAGCATGATGACAAATAACAACCACAACAACAACAACACGGCGGTGATGCTGATGGCCGTAAGGACAGTGGTGGGCAGCATAGGCCAGTGCGCAGGCCGATGCTGACCAGGTACATCGTCATTCCTCGGTTGGGTTCGGCGGCCGATGATCGGTCAGGCGGACACTCGGTTTCTCTCTCTACGCTTACGATTCGATCTAGATCTGCTTGTAGATTGAGCTATTTGACACACTATCGGCTCTTCCGTCGTGGCGATTACTGTTGTTGTTGTTGTTGATGATGATGTTGTTGTTATTATTGTTGTTGCTGATGTTGATGTTGATGGCAGTGGGGGAGAGCGCGCCCATCCGCGCGCGGCAACAGCTACAGCAGCAGCCCACGGTCAGCACGGACGAACTAGCGCATTAGCTACTATTACTATTCACGGATGCCTTAACTAGCGCCACTAAAGCCAACCAAGTACGCGCAGCAACTTCAATAATAGAAATAATAATAGTCATCACCGTTTCTCATCTACGCACGCAGCAGTTACAGGACAGCCCCAGCACTTCGATGCTGTTAGCGTGCACATTTCGATAGATAGATAGATATATAGATATATATAGGTTTTTATAATCGATTCATCGTTTAATCTCCACCACTCCAATGTGTGATTCCATCCGTCCATCTAGTATAGAGAGAGAGCATCATCCATCGTCTCTCCTGGCTGGTGGTTGGGGCTTAACACTGGCTACTGGTGTAGTTAGTTCACTTGTTGGATCGATTCACCGATCGGTCTTCTTGGTTCGTTTTCGTTCGTCGTTTCGTTGTTCGTTGGTTGATTGGTTAACCGGCTGATTGACTGACTGACTGACTGACTGACTGATTAATTGGTTGGTTGGTTGCTGGATTAGTCAGTTAAGTGACTAGTTGCCGGCCAGTCGTAGTAGAAATATGGTGGCTGGTGGCTGTTGAGTCGTGGCCTCAATCTCACTCATCCATGGTGCGCTTCGATCACGACGACTTCGAGCGCGCCGAGAACTGGTGGCACAGACAGACAGACAGACATACGATTACTACTATCACCATCACCACCACCACCACCTCCACCACCACTACCACTAACTACTACAGTCTTACTGACTGACTATTCACTGCTGCTGCTGCTGCTGCTGCTGCTGTTACTGCACTCTACTACGAGCACGGCCACCATCCTCACTATTGCCGTTTGCCTGCCTCTGCTGCTGTGTTTGCTGCTGCTGCTGCTGCTGCTGCGCGGCCCGAAAAGCGCCGCACGGAGGGCAATAAGAAACCGAAACCAGTTAGGTCAGCATACTCACTCACTCACTCACTCACACACTCACTCAATCGTTCACCCGCTCACCCGCTCACTCAACCGCTGGTGGTGGTAGTCGTGGTGGAAGTGGAGGTGGACATGGTGCGGCGGCCACTCGACGATCTCGCCTTCCTCTTCCCTCCTCCCTCCTGCCAGCATCTCACTACTAGGGCGGCGGCGGCGACGGTGGCTGCTGCTGTTGTTTGCTGCTGCTGCTGCTGCTGCTGCCGCTGCTGCTGTGAATGGTGGTGGTAGAGGTGGTGGTGATGGTGGTCCCTCTACGACCACTGCTGCTACTAGCTACTACTACTACTACTACTACTACTACAACGAATCATATACATACAGCGACTAGTTCTACCCCTTTGCAGCTGCTACAGCAGCTCCTGCATTAGCCCCTGGCCGCCCGTGGCTGCTGCTGCTGCTGGTGTTGTTGTTGTTGTTGCTGGTGTTGTTGTTCTTGTTGCTGACGTTGTTGTTGTCGATGTTGTTGTTGTTGTTGTTGTTGTTGTTGGTTTCGCCATCGGAGAGCTGCTAGCTGCTGCCAATACTGCTGTGACCGGCGGTGGCGGCGCTGCTGTTGCTGCAGCCGCCGCCTCCATCATCATCATCATCATCATCACCATCATTATCATAAACAGCAGCAACAGCAGTAGCTCAGTGGTGGCAGCAACCACCCAGCAGAAGACCACCACACAGCCACCGCCAACAACGCCGGCAGCGGCCCTCGCGCCCCACCCTCAGCCGCCCTACAGCCGAAGGCCTGCAAGTAAGCAGGCCGCGCCACCTCCGCCTCTTCTCCTCTGTTGTTCAGCACTCGCACCCTACTACCCTACTGTTGTTGTGGTTGTTGTTGTCGCCATCGTCAACAATGATGGTGATGATGATGGTGGTGGTGGTGGTGGTGCAGTTACCCCCCGCACGAGAGAACAAGCAACGGTCTTATGTTTCTCAGCCTCTGGAAAAAGGCCTGCATAGGACAGACGCAGTCGCCATCACCACGGCTACTATTACTACCAGCACAACAACAACAACAACAGCAACTATGACTACAACGGGCGACAATTGCTTTCCGTGCAGCGGCCACCGCCTTGGCGTTAACTCTCGTATAGCCTCCTCTCGTCGTAACTTGGTGCGCGCGCGGAACCTCATGGAGAAAAGTCCTCTTACCCTTTCGAATCCCCGATCTACCCTACCTCGATTTCTGCCCCTCTCCTCTTCGCCCCCCGCCTCTCCTCCATTCCTCGCCAGTTCCTTCCCTTCCTCATTTGCTTTGTCCATCCCTAGGGCCCAAAGTTCATTTTCGCATCGTCCATCTTCAGCACACCCAAAATCGTGGAAAAGGTCTGCTATCGGGCGGGTCCACCTGTCTGTCTGTCTGTCCTCAACGAACTTCCTCTTTCTCCCTCCAAACCTTCTCCATCTTTTGTCACTTTGTGCTGCTGCTGCTGCTGTTGTTGTTCGTTATCATGTCACAGTCACTTACTAAAAACAACAACAACAACAACAACTGCTACGACACGAGGCGCGCCTAAACAAATGTCTCGGTGCCTGGCTCGATGCAAATCACCTGACCACCAGGCAAATGTCAAACAGACTGAGAGTGAGACTCAGAGAGCAACCGGTCAAAGAATAGATCAGAGACTACCGCTAATACGTGTACCAACAACGCTATATATATAATATATAAATATATATATATATATATATATATATATATATATATATATATATATATATATATATATGTATACAAATGTACCCAGAGAGAAAGAGAGGGCGCAGTATATCCTTACCGGGCCTGCAGCTGTTGACTCCAGCTTTGTTGCGTAGATGGAATCGCGTCGTGGTTGTCGTGGTCGTCGATGCGTTGTTGTTGCTGTTGTTGTTGATGTTGTCGTGCGGTGGTCTTGCTTATTGTTATTGTTGCCGTCAGCAGCAGCAAGAGGATGGGGCAGCACACAACTGTACCCAGCTTGCCGCCCCCACGACCAGCAACAACAACAACCCCACCACCTCCACCACCACCGCCACCTGCTCCCCTCGTTTCGAGCAGCTTCCGTAGTAGCTGTCTGATGATTGGCTTTTGCCTGTCTTGCTCTCATTCATGTACTCTGATCAGTCGCCTTGCTCGCGTGTCGCGTCTCCCCCTCTTTTTTCAGCTAGTGCTATATTTTAGTTGTCCATGGTCGTCAGCTGATCGAGTTCAATGAATGAATAGTATACAAGCACTTGATATCTTCATTTGCCGACCACAATTTGCTTTTGCTCCCGCTTCTGGTACAGCGGCAGCGACTGCCACAAATGACGACGACGACGACGACGACAACTTTGACAGTCACGTATTCACATGCACAGACGACCACATTGTAATCGCATATAATCACAGTGCGGTCGCTCCAATAGGGCAACCACAGGAACAAAAAACAAGAACAGAAATCAAAGCCGCACCATAGGCCGCACTTGGGTGTTCGTAGTATCGCTTCCAATAGCCATCCAAGCGCGCGGTATCCTTTGGTAAACCACAATGTGTGCGCGGTAGGTAGCCGTTCGAAAGACCATGTGCGCAAGCGCGTGTTTATTCCGGCCACACCGGCAGTGTGTACCACCGCAGGGTGTCATAACAACGTGGACATGGTTAACCAGATTAGCGTCGTTGTCGCCAGCGGGCCGCTGGTAGGTATAATTCCTATCGACTTCCTCACGATCATCGTCATTGTTGCATAGCCTACGCTAACGATATCATCACATACAACACAAAACGACCATCACCACTAAGCAGCGCGATTAACGAATATTAACAATAGCAAATACAACAACAACAACAACAACAACAATAATAACAACAACGACAACAATAATCATTTACGTGTTTTCCATTAAGCACACTGCACGCAGACCCACCGACACTGAAGGCTGCTCGTTCGTGGAAGAAAACCATGATCTCTTCCACTTTTTTCTTGTTTTCTCTTGTCAGGACCAGCAGGAACTGCAAGAATACTACAACGGTCACAACACTAACAACAGCAACCAGCTGTAGCGGCGTGGACTGGTCTTAGGGCGCCTGAGAACTTTAGAACAGGCAACGTATTGAGGTCGTATCATCTATAGAAGCGTTCGACTCCGACACAGCAGCACTGCTCCTCGAAGTCCTCGAGAACGAGTGGACATAGTCGATCCATACATGCATCGACGACCCGTTCACCATGACGGCTGCTGCCTGCTGATGCTGTTGCTGCTGCTGAGGTGCTGAGGTGCTTTGGTTGTGGTCGACACGCTACTTGCAGCAAAGCTGCTGTTCTACCGTAGGCAAACCGTGCGGCGATGTTCCTCTGTTTCAACGAACCAAACTGAGCACTCAATCGAGCAACAAGCGAAAACATTCAGCGGCGCGTCGTCGCCTTGTCCACCATCCTCGCTCACAGCGTTAACAGCAGCGGCAGCAGCAGCAGCCGCCGCAGCCGCCATAGTCAAACTGTTGTTGAGAGGCAAGGAGGCTGGCTCATTCAGCCGCCAATGCTGCTTGCATTACTACTACGATTACTACTAAAAAGTAAAGTTTTCGGGCTGACCCTCAGCCAAGATTTAACGTCCACGGAACTGTTTTTCACATTGCTTCATAGACGGACATACCCCATAAATTCAAATGTGCAACGGTGGGGTTCGAACCCGCGCACCTATCTAGTGTCTCCTCCGGTTGCGAGGCGCAGACTTAAGCCACCCACCACGCCACCAGGCTCGACACTACGATTACTACTACGATTACTACTGTTACTACTGCTACCTAAACGATACGGTGTCGACAGGTTTCTTTTAGTAGTGCTCTTTTTACGTACGCCAACAAAACGACTGCTAACTCTATTTGTGTTGTCGTAGCTCTGCTCTCGTGAACGACTTACTTAATTACAATAGCAACAACAGCAGCAACTACAACTACAACAACCGATCTTGCTAATCCAATCCCGTAGCTGTTGCGTTCGAAATGTTCTGTGGGGAGGGGGGGGAGAGATATTAACCACACACCGAGTAGTGGTCGCACAGTTGTCTTGGCTACTTTCGTCGTCGTTGTCGTGACAGCCGCAACATCACCGCTCACCGAGTCAGCCTATTAGATATGATGGCAGCTGTTGCATAGCAATCGAAACAAATAACGTTGCTGCTGCTGTTGCTGCTGTTTTTGTGTTTGCTTTTCCATCATACGTATGCGTTTCGTTCTTTCTGGAAATATTCTGGCTATGTTCGTTGCGCTCAAATTATAATATATATATATATATATATATATATATATATATATATACAGTAAACGGGTTGATTTTTAGATGGCTGTTCGAATATTGTTGTTCATGTTGTTCAATGAATATTGTTGTTGTTGTTGTTGCGGTGTTTGTATGACCACACTACAATGACTTCTACTGCGATTCATTTGTATTGGTTGTCACCGGTCTGCAGCTCATAACTGTAGTAGTGGCTGCTGTTACCGAAGACAACAACTGCAGCCAGGTCGTCGTCGTTGTAGTTTGACGCTCGCTCGCTCGCCATTCACACACTCACAACTCAATATTATTCCAACAGAAACAACAACTACAGCAACAGTAACAACAGCAACAACAGCTGTAGTAGTAGTTGTAGTAGAAGTACCAACGGAGGCAGCGGTGAGCGCTGGCTGGTGAGCGCCATCTTGGAATCACGTTGTTGCTGTTCAACTCGTTGCTGCTACAGCTGCTGCTACTTCTTGTCGCTGATTTGACGACGACGACGATGTTAACAACAACAGCAGCAACGACAACAATAACAACAACAACAAAAATAACAGCAACAATACTAACAATAACAACAGCTCAACGACTGCGCATGGCTCAGCTGGTTTTTCGATGACGACGTCGTTGTTGTTGTTGTTGTCGTTGTCGGCCGAGTCAGTTGCCCGCCTTTGTTGCTGCGAATGTTTGTTGTTGCCGCCGCCAACAACAACAACAACAACAGCCGGCAGCCGGCAGCGTCGTCAGCTTCAGTTCGCGTCGTTCGGTCAGCGCGGCACGGCGCGGGGCGGCGCGACGCGACGCGACTCACGACGCTTTCGCCATTTGCCACAGCGGCACGACAGCACGGTTGTGTTTTCGTCCCTTTCCCTACCTGCCTGCCTGCCTCCCTGCCTGCTTGAATGTCCGTCCGCCTCGCTGCCAACCAGCAAACCGTTGTTCTCTCTTGTCGCGGCGCATCCAAACTTTTTGCTGGCTGGCGGCAGCCAACCCAACGGGTAGACCAAAAGAAAGAGAAGGAAGATTTAGAGCGACGGTGTTGCTTGACCCAACCCTCGACGACGGACGAGCCGTGCTTCCGCTGCCGTGTTCGTTGTTGTTGTTGTTGCCGTTGTTGCTGCTCTTACAGCTGCAACTGTAGCCGTCATCAACACCAACAACATCATCAACAACAGCCGCAGCAGCAGCAGCAGCAAAAGCTATTCCACTAGCAGCAACAACAACATCAACAACAACAACCATTTCACCATCGAACGGTGATGCGCGCCATGCGTCGCCAGGAACAACACAAGCTCTTGCATGAGGCCAACTCGAATCAGAGAGCCGCAGATGACTCACGAGACATCATAACAGTGATGGCAATCAACCCAGTCAGTCATCGAACAAGCCCTATACTACAATTTAATTAATACCCCCCCCCCCCCTTCCCCCTTTCTCTCTATTGTATTGCGGTGTCAACAAACTAACCAATGTACAATAACAAATAGGATAGAAATGAAAACTCGTCAAATCAGACTGTATGATGCCCTGGTATATGCAATCCCTGTCTACACACGTATAGCAACCGCTAAATTACTAGATCCTCGGAATCATCTTCAATCGCTGATAAGTATTGTTTAGGAGACAACTACCTAAAGCCCTCAGAAACTTCGGCGTTGATTAAATCAACTTCGCGGTATATTGACTTCTAATATGGCGGCGCGAGAATGCGGTGTCACACACTCCGTAGGTAATATATAATATATATATATATATATGAGGGTAGTACTCGCTCATCTCCAATTGACTCTCCCAAAGGATTAAGTCGACCGGTAACTCACACACACATATATATATATATATATATATATATGGCTGTGCCGGTACTCATAACCACCGTTAGCCGTCGGACTTACATATTGTAACACCACACTCATACATAAGAGTATATGCCTACACAGTCCTAACTGGTAGGTCGATTCCGGAAGACTGCTACTGATACCAGTATATGTGTGATATATCTATACCGAGGCAGATGGACCGACAGACAGACAGACAAATTGGGCGGTGTGCGTTGGTCGTGTCTGCTGCACATACCAATAATAATAATAATAATAATACGAAGAAGAAGAAGAAGAGGGGGAAGAATAACAGTCGTAGTGATAGTCGTTATCTGTGTATGTGGTGGCCTATTGTGCGTGCTTGTCAAGCAACTGGACGACCTTCCACCATGACAAGCATGATCAATTAGAGCTTACTGAGTGCTGCTGCTGCAGCCCCACCACCACGGCTGGTTGAGACAACCTGAGAGTGGTCGTTGAAGCCGCGGCTCGCCAGAGAACCACGAACCGAGCAGGCTACCAATCTATCAGCTAGCTACACTGCCAACGACATCTCATCTCCTTTGTCGTCGTCGTCGTCGTCGTGGTTGTTCATGTTCTTGTTATCATCATCACCATCATGGTCGTCGTCGTCGCCGTCATTGTTGTTGTTGTTGATGTTGTTGTTGTTGTTGGTACCGTTGTTGTTCTGGTTGTCCTCGTCTTTTAATACGCGCCCTCTGTAACGGCGGCAGCGGTCGGCGGAGAACAATGTGGCAGTGTCTTTGGACAGAAAAGGCGCTACGATGATAGGCGCGCGTGAACAGGCTCTCCGCCGTTTGCATAAATCACCGAACCAACCCCGGTGACAGCAGGTACGGCCGCAGCAAACCTCGCTATGTATGTGCTGTTGCTCGAACTGCCGCAGTAAGCCAGTATCATTTGAGTTACGGTATCAGCAACATCAACAACAACAATAACAACAGCAGCAGCAGAAGCAGTAACGGGAGAAAACAGTAGCACCGCGCTCAATAGGTACAACACACGCCAGTCTCCACAGAATAGGTAAAACCACATGTGCATTTTACCTACCTCCGCTACGAATTCTGTTGTTCATACAATCCGGTAGTTTTGTTGTTGTTTGTTTGTTTTTTTTATTGATGAATTGCCTTCATTCCATATATAAGATGGCTGCTTCTTTTTCGCTTCTGTTAAATCTAGTTTAATCACCGATTTCCTTGTGTTGTCCTGCGTGTGTGAACGAAGCGATGCCAGAACGTTGCGTTTTCGAATAGCAAAAAGCAGTATAACCATTCGCGCACGCATGCTCAAATCAACCACCGACCGCGCGGATGAAGACAGACGAGAAGGAGGTTGACGACAACGACGACGACGACTTTGTTGGGACCAGGCCCATGATCAGGTCTCGATTGGATGAAGAAGTGGGTCTCCCAAGGCTTGTTGCCCCGCTTCCTCCTACCTATACACACACGCACCCATACAACTGTATCTCTTCCACCTTCTTTTGGTCGACCCACCTTACGTTAGGCAGTTGTGTGCAGACGAGGCGATATCGCTAACACTCGTCCGACAACGACGGCAACTGGTCGATGTATTGGAAATCGACTTCGTCGCATCCGTTCCTCTTCCTGTCCTGCTTGCAACGGCAGCTGATGTAGCAGCAGCAGCAGCAACAACACCAGCATCGCGTACAGTTCCCATTGGCTGTCGTTGTCTCCAGCCCATGCCGGACCACGAACGAGGGCTGCTGACTGTACAGCCAGCCGGTCGTCTTCGATACGCTTCTCTAATAGGAAACCGTACAGCGAGGCAGTTGGCCGAACGCTGAGTGAAGAGCAGAGAGAGCACACTGGGCAGGAACAGTGAATGCAGAAGGTACTCCGTCCCGCCGAACTCGCCTTGTATCGTAAAGAACGCCGTGGGGCAACGTACCCACGACGTCCCGTGTCCTCCATCGCGTTCGGCCCAACCAATCCAACAACAGTAGCCCAAGTGCCCCTGCCCAGAACGGCCGCTAAGACCAACGCTGCCACTAATATTACTATTACGACGACTACTACTGCTACTACTACTATATTACTACGACTACCCCACTACTAGTACTCCGCTTCCACTACCCCTTATGATTACTATTACTGCTACCAAGCAATGCCCTGGCACCGACAAAGATAACGCGCTCAAATCGGGAGCAGGCGGTTGGCGTGTCTTCGAAACACGCTTGGATCGTACAATGCTGCCATCATCAGCTGCGCCCGATACATAGGAAAAGGTAACATCCACAACAACAACAACAGCATCAACAACAACTCTATGGAAGTCGATATCGGCGGAACGACGGATTCGCTTTCTCGCTCGACGTCTCATTGCTGTGCCTTCCTTCATCTATTCCTCCCCGTCCGCCCTCCTAACAGACAGTGCAACCATTATCATGCGGAGAGCGTCGGGGAAGACGAACCGGACCGATGGACAGGGCAGAGTGGGACCTCCGCTCCGAAAGCTACCGCTGCTGCTGCAGCACCGCTCCATCGTGCGCTGTTTACAGGCTCTATTCGTATGTCGATTGTCCCGACAGGACTGGTCGCATAACAACCAGATAGATAGATATACGGAAGACCGAGAGGAATATAGATGGGCAAAACACTGGCTCGTCATCGAGGGGGAACAACATCGGATCGGATGGATAAAGGTCCAGGTTCGTCTTGGCCGCGTCTACTTGGAAGCGTCCTTGTCAATTGACGAAACCAACGTTTGGTTTGCGAGTCTCCGACAACAACTCACATTCGCTTGTATTGACAAGCCCACCGCTGACTCGCTCGGGCTTCGTTTTTTTTTATCTGCCTCACCAGCGTTAGACGAAGAAGCCTGCCCGTGTGAGGTTAGCGACTCGCTGGAGAAGGCGGACATCGTCCAAGACGCGCCATATTTCGACGCGGTCGTTAGGCGTAACAGTTACAGGCGATGCTGGGAACGAGTCGCGGCAGGCTCGGCGGCACAGGTATTGTTACCGGTGTACCATTGTAGCCGGTCAGAAGGCGGTTTTGTTGCATTGTGTGCATTGAGAAGATACGCAGTCTCGCGTAACATTAGAGCTATCACCGTCGAAAAGGCACAATAGAACGGCACAAAGAGCGATTCGGCTCCTTCGTTCGGAGAGCCTTCGCCTGACAAATTTTGAACGTGGACAATGCTGTCACTTCTGGACTCACCTCTGCCCCTCTACCTCTCCGTGTGCATTCGTACTTTCGTCACCGGTGAAATCGACCGCGTTAGGTCGTAGAGACGCTCGGAATTTGAGTTTTGGCTTTGAGTCTCACCTCTAAATTAGGCGCCAAAGCTGCTTTTTGGGGCAACAGAGAGCTGTAGAAAGTGTTCAGAGTTTATTTCTATAGTAATAAATTAAAGCACTTCTGCATCTAAGTTCAATTCAAAAGCATAGCACAAGGCTCGCTACAACAGCAACAACCACAACGTCGAGTACAGTAGGAGAGCGTTCCACATAGTAGCAATGTATATATCTCTCCTTCACTCAGCAGCAATAGCGAATACAGTTAGCGATCAGCTAGCGAGCACGGACCGTAAACTAGGCGGCTGAGAGGAGGCTGAGTAGCGTCTGATGATGTGAATCACCCGTCGCCAGAGACCTGAATCTCGTCCGAGAGGTGAAAGCCTCAAATGACTCTCGAAAATCTCAACTCGATCAGCCAGATAGACGCCGATCTGATCGCACTGAAAATCTCTGTGAGCTGTCACGACGACAGCTCGTGATTTCACTACCAGCGAATCCAACGATTACAAACAATACTGTGACAACTGACCTACCACGACTACCACAGCAATTAGCTAGTTAGCCCGATAGCGTAATAGGGACAAACAGGCAAACTGCAAACAAGCAAACTTAAGCAAATGTAATCAGGATCGCGAGCGTAATAGAGCTCTGAGGTGAGAGTCTGACACGTCGAGGTGTCAGACGCAGGTACAATCATCAGCCATAGTCACCCAGTCACCAGCCGTCAAACGACAAGTCATTGGGGCGTTGTGCTGTTTCTGTGCGGCCTTGCGGCCAACAACCAGGAGAAGTGGCGGTGGCGGCGGCACGCAAACCAACCGAAGACGGCGTCGTCTTCGCTTGGTTGCTGCTGCTGCTATGCATACTAGTGTGACGAGGGGCCGTCCTCGTTAAACGAAGCGAGCGGATCTAGGCAGACCGCATTCAGGTGTCCTTGAAAGGTGTGCTTGAAAAAGTCGACACCTCAATTCTATGACAACGGCGACGACGACTGATGACAAAATCATTACATTCGAACACGTTGTTCCGAGTACCGTTACTGCAGCTGCCGCTGCCGTACGGATACGCAATGGCTGTCAAAGTGGCAACAGAAGCTGCGTACACCTGTCTGTAATAACAAGATCGCACTTTCGCTACAGGATTACTTATTTAGCTTATTATTGTTGTTGTTGTTGTCGTTGTTGTTGTTGTTGTTCGAAATCGCGATGCAGACCAGCACTTGCGTTAGCGCTGTCATTGTTGATAGTATGGCAACTGTTGTTGCGTTTATTGTTGCTACTCTTGTTATAACGATTGTCATTGCTGTCGTTATTGTTGTTTCTCTACCAGTACTGTATTCGGCATTTGTTGTCGTTCTGATTGTCGTTACTGCTGTCAACTGACTGCGATGCACATGCTTAGTTTCTTCCTTGAGCCTTGCAGACTGATATTTAAACAAAAAACTGTGATTAGCAGAGGTTCATTCCAAGCTATAGACTCGATCGATCGAGATGTGTTGATCTGCTACAATCCTCATTTGTCGACCGGACCGAGGGAAATCGTTGATCGTTACATATATATATATATATATATATATATATATATATATATATATTGCACTGCCACAGTGGCGACTGTGATGTGTCACATACGTGCATGCATATGAATGGGGTGTTATTAACCATGTGTTGTCGTTATTTCAGTTGTTCTTTGACGACGTCTAGTGTGTTTCCGCACATGTTGTGTTTTTGTTTCGCTGTTGTTGTTATTGTTGCTGCTGCTGCTGCTGATGCTGTCTTCATTGTGTCATCATCATCATCATCACCATCGCTGGCCACATGGCGGAAAAGACTCAGTGGCTCATCTGCGTCTGCGCGTTCTCCTCCGATTCGTCTAGAATAAGGAGCCTCGAAAGAGAGTCGACATCAGTGTATCTAGGTAGGAAGGTGAGCGTGCCTGCGTGCGTGTGGGTACAGCAGTCAGCGCGACATAACGCTCACTCACTCACGACAACACATGTGCGTGGGCTTGTGTTGTTGTTGCTGTTGTTGCTGCTGCTGCTGCTGTTGTGAGCCTGTATGTCTAGGCGTCTCGAACAAACGAGCCCAACGAACGAAGCGACACAGATAATGTCAACTGTGTCACTACTGTACTCGCGGTTGCTGTTGCTGTTGTTGTTTTTACCGCAGTCGTCGCCGTCGTCGTCATGCCTCTGTCAGAATGACTAGTAGGAGACAAGTAGATATCTGAAGGTGGTAGTAATGAAGTAGCGTGACTGGTGCCAGTTCTGGTGGTGGTGGTGGTGATGGTGTTCTGTGACAGCGCTGCTTCCGCCTACGGCCGCCTACAGGCACCACGATCAACGCCGATTGCTGCTGGAGTTGACCGTGGTAGCCGGAGCCCGCTAGCAATCGGCAAAAGTCTCAGCTTTAAGTTCTGAGTCGCGGCGCTTCGTTTCGTTCGATCGAAGAGCGCGAAGAGAAGATCGGACGAATCCCGGTTCTTCTTGACTATCTTTCCTGCTGCTTTCCCGGCAGCTTCGCGCTCTGTTTGCTTCTTTCTTGCTAGCTGCGAGACGCCGCCACCGCCACCGCCGCCGCCGCCTCCGCCGTATGAACATGGCAAACGAGCAACACGAACTCGATGCGCGATGCTCTCGCTCATCGAGTCGTCGAGGAGATAGACACAACACAGACGCGCGCCGACACGGCCACCATACTCGCAGGTAGCCAGGATTGAACGGCGACTGACTCCAACGGGGAGACCGAGGACGGGAAGGCGAATGGGAAGGAGGAACGAGAGGAGAAAGAGAGAGAGAGAGAGAGAGCCCCACGGAATGCGCGTCGGTCAGACCTACTTGAAGCGCCGATAAGAACGACAAGCTCGACCACGACCAGCAACGACAGCTAGAACAACAGGCAACAGCGAACCGCATGCGCATATCACATGTGGGTACCGGCAGGACGCGCACAGTCACAGACCCGGCAACCCAACCGACAGACAACCCAACCGAGTGGCAGTAGAACCAAACAGGCAACGTAACATCAAAAAAGGGGGCAATCATTCGTAAGAACTGCAGTCATAACAGTGGAGACGAGAGTTTTGGAGTGACATCAACTACAGCAAAGCAATAATAAAAATAACAACACGGTGACATTCGTGATAGAGAGGTACGGGTGGTGGTAAAATGACAGCCAGGACAGCGCGACGACAACGACAACAACAACGGGCGCAGCAACATGGACGAACAACGGCAGCTCGTGGCACTGGCACTATCACGAGTTAGGCTTCGACCGGCCATACGAGACGGTGCTGGGCGTCTCGATTCAAGCGAGAGATCGAGCCGCAAGCAAGCATGTTCTATACGTTTGTTAAAGACGCCAATTGATTGGCGCCTCAGTAACCAAGTGCTTCCTAAAGCATCGCCTAACCCATGGCATGCTGCCCAGTCGATGGTCGATGCTTGATTGTGATCAATGATCATGAAGTAAAGGGTAACATGTAATGCTTTGCGACTCGTTTAACTCGCTGTTGACCAGCAATGTTGACCATTTGGCCATTTGGAGCTGGCTCACGACGGCCCGAGATCACGATTTCATACTTTTCCGCCCAAGAGGGTTGCGGCCAACGCTGCTGTTTCTGGCACTCTTTGCACAACACTTGCCAGCCAGACATGAGTGGCTATGCGATGCGAGCGGCAATGCTATCGGTCCGATCCGCCCAGCGCCAACGATGCACAAACAGAGCCCACTGACGACGCAGTCGCGCCAGAGTACGCTACCACTGCTCTGGCGGCCATTTCAGATTCGGATCGATCTGTCGCAACGACAGCGCGGATCCGCAGCTCGCGTACTCGTGTCGATTCGAACTACTCCGTGCTCGCTCTAGGATGCACTTCGTGTTGATAAACTGTTTACAGTTGTTGGTATATCATGCAAACCATCATTTGAATTACTTTCTTTTCACTTCTACAGTAAACGTCGTCTATCGAACAAAATCTCGCCACTGAATTGTTTTGCGCAAGTCAACCGTTGAGTGGCTTCGGTACGAGGGGTTTCCCCGGAGAATCTTTCGGCGTTTATGACAGCTGAACCCCCCCACCCGCAATCCTCCCTCACGCTACCGAGAATTTCATTCGGTTCGTCGCCGATTTTAGCAGACAAAGGGCCTCCTCTGCAAGGCTAGGGGATGGTACACTATATTGAGTTTCTGCTGCTCATCATTGCCAGACTGTACCGTTGTTTGGCTTAGTTCTGGCAGTCAGGTTGGATATTTATTATCGCGGCCGGAATTATTTCGTTAGCTTGGCAAACTTTTCTTTGGCTTATATAAAGAAAATATTATGATGCTTTACTAATCATATATATATATATATATATATATATAGTATATATATATATATATATATATATATATATATATATATATATACAGGTATATATATATATATATATATGACACTGCGCGAGAAAAAAATGCATTAGGTAGCGCATGCTGCACAGAGCTGCAAGTGTACTCACCGAGGCGTCGTCGTTGAAGGGCGATCCCATGTTCTGGTTGACCATGGCCGGCAGATCCATAGGGCCCTGGTGATGAAGGGGCGAAGACACGGGTCCCGTGATGCTCATCATCTCGCCTGATGAAGTTGTTGGCGAGCGGCCACTGAAAGGACGACCACCGAATCGCATCATTATCGGCATATCTGGCCTGTCCGGATTACTAGCGAACAATGTCGCTGCTAACTTAGCTAGCGTCAACGTTCGTTCTCTATTCGCGCGTTCACAGCAATATCCGTATTCATCCACAACAACAGCAGCAACAACAACAACAACAGTGTCAACAAGCACAGCCACAACAGCAACAACGCTAAATGTTGCTGTCAACACGTCACGCGGCAGCGACAACGCTAACGGATTGACAACGACGACAATTTCTTCCGCCACCACTGCCACCGCCACCACCAACAGTACCACCGACCGACACGATTAGCCAACTCACAGACACACACAACGTTTCCACTCTTCTTAACGCAACAAGAGCGCGAAATACAAGTAGGGAGATGGAGAGAGATAGAGGGCGAGATCACGGCTCAGAGTTCACAACGGTGCTGCTACTGCTGTTGCTGCTGCTGCAGTAGGAGGAGGAGGAGGAGCAATACTACCAACAACAACACCAACATTGCATGATGCTGGCACAAGGCGGTGAGAGTATAGGAGACTCTGCCGATATGACCCCACCACTCTGCTTTGCTATCGTCTGTCTGTCTGCCTGCCTGCCTGTCAGCCACTCACTTTGTAACTGGGAGAGAATGTCGTGTCGTGGTGAGAGGATGCATTTCACCGATAGATGGATTGATCAATCGGGGGTTGTGTGTTTGTTTGTGACTGACGGAGAGGGGGGAGGGGGCGAGGGAACAAACCCGAGATTTATGTAAAAAGTCCACGAGAACGAGCAAGCGCCAGGGAGAGGAAGATAGAGAACAAACACTTCTTCGAGTGGACAAACGGCCACCAATAGGTAAGAGCTTTTAACCTGCGAGGTCCAGCGATTATAGCAATAAGAGTATTAATAGCATAACTTAATAGCGATAAGAATCTTAATCAGTACGGAAACGTAGTACGGCCTACGGTGTGTGTCGGGACAAAGAGCATGGACGACTGGGAACGAGCATGGGAATGACCAATCATGGTGCAGTCGTTGACGCAGCACTGGTTAACTGGTTGGCTGGCTGGCTACTGAGAAGGCGGCGCAGGGAGGAGACGACAACACCGAAGCTGATCAGGTGGACGAGTGAACCTCACCTCAGGTGCGGTTGCAAGGTTCGATAAGGTTCGATGGCCCCCTCATGTGTAGCTGCGTAGAGTCGGGGTGGGGGGGGGGGGGGTCTGCGAACGTATATGAGGCGAGGGGATGGTGGTGGGGTCCTTCGATGTGTCCTTCTGTGAACGCAGAAGAATCATCGAAAGAAGAAAGACGCGCGTCACAACTGGAAAGCTATGCCTTCAGTTGCAGGCGATGACAGCTCAATACATCGGCGGCAGCAACAGCTGCTGCTGTGGCTAAAGCTAACTCGAATCACGAGGTGATTTCGTCGTCGCTTTTCGCTCGTTCGAGGTTCGTCATCTTTCCCCCTCCGAACTGCCCCATGCAGTGTCTGTGGGGTTGACTCCGAACTGCCCGATGCAGTGCCGATGGGGTTGACCGCTCGCTAATTCCTAGTTCTCGGTCGACACCGGCTCCCCCGCCACCCCTGCTGGTACCTAAACGGTGAAAGCCGGCAAGGTGTAGGTAATCCCAGGTAGCCAGTTTCTCGGCTTCGCTGAGCTACGAGATCCGCTAAGATGTGTGCAGGCCCGACTAGCCAAGAAGGAGCTCGTCCCTACTGCACCATTGCTCCCTCAATTCCTATAATAATACTCATATTTACTCATTCTGTCACGATCCGCGCGCGCTCTCTCTACCTTAGCGTGTATCTCTGCTCAGCAGCCTCGTCAGATCAACTGATGCTGAAGCGGCAGTTCATAGCAGTAGTAGTAGTAAACCAGCGTAAATCACGGGTAAGGTCTTATTTATTTATTATATATATATATATATATATATATAGAGAGAGAGAGAGAGAGAGAGATGTACTTCGTAGTTTGTGGAGCCGGATATTCGGAGTTCATGAAAACAACACCAGGAACAATGTGTCCTTCTCTCTTAGCTGCATCGATGGCTAGTGCTTATTCGACTGCACATTCCGGCGGCGGTGACAGGGGAACCGCCACTTACGTGAGGGCATGTAAAAAAATCGTTTAGTTGAGAAAGCCCCCAAATACAAGATTTTCCGTGACTCGCGTCAGAATGGATTAAAACGTTTGTAGTATGGAATGTTTGAATCTATTTTACCATCTATATATACTGGTCCGTGGTTTACGCTGGTTTACTGCTGCTGTTATGTATCTGATCATCGGTTGTATAGATATATAACGTTTCTTATTCACATAAATTAAGTGCTGGAAGCCGGCAGCTTGTCGTGTGAATGCGTGTGTTGGGGGACGACCGGGGCGGGCCCCGGCCGTGGTAGTCCAACGTCCAGCTGCCACTACTACTTAGGTTACTACTACTACTACTACTACTACTACACTTGGTCGCTGCTCAGCCCGAGAAGCGAACGAACCAACCAACGAACGGCCGGTCATAGAGCAACAACGCTGCAACCATTTTAGCGCCATCATCTCCGGCATCAGCACCATCAGCCGGCAATCACAAACGTACTGTTGTTGTTGTTGTTGTTGCTGCTGCTGCTGGATTCGACTAACCCGGTCGAACGGATCATAAGAGCTTAATAGCCACTACATCAGTGTCAACGTTGTCGTAATAGTAGCGCCAGCCAGTAGTATATGTATATGTATATATATATATATATATATATATATATATATATATATTGTAGCAGTCGAGGTAGTAGCTTTATATCGTCGCCGGTAGAAATAGCTGACGACGTGCTAGTAGTTATGGACAGACAGGCAGTCTTGTAATCCCATGTTGGGTGACTAACTGTCGGCGGCCGAACGGTCATCGCCATGTCATGTCATCGCCGGTTTTGTCTGCCTTGTGGTCAACGGTGTCGAACTTTCGATTAATTTGGTCGAAGGCCTCTCACTGCCACCACGGCGACGACGACGACGATGGCGACGACGACAACGACGACGGCAACGACAACGACAAAAAACTGCCGCTTGTATTAAGAATGATACGAGTTGTCATCGTAGCGCGAGTAATGGCAATAGCATTCAACTTGATGACAATGAGTCGACACTCACTCACTCACGCACGCAAGCACACTCTACGTAAGTCGATTGAGTCCAGTGAGTGGTGATTCCACCGCTCACTGGACTCAATCGACTTACGCAGGTCGCAATTTCGCTCGTAGACCGCTCGTTCCGTGACTGTGGCAATTGGTCGCCCCGCCGACGTTAAAGCGTGGCGTATCGGATAAAGTCGTGGAAAACGGTCACGAACATTCCCCCTGCTCTCTCTCCTCTCCTCATCATCGTGCACCTATGTCCGTATATATGTACATATAGCGCATTCGGGTAAACCCTACCCACCGCAACGCCAGCAGCATCAGCAGCATCTCTTTCACCATCGATAAGCGAGCGAATAACAACTGAGATGACCAAAGTGCTAACATAAAAAGTCGTTAATTGTGAAAGACACGTAGATTGGCCTTCGCCAGAAGACTTGGTTTGTACTGAGATGACTGTTTGTACAATGTAACTGCATCCTGTGCTCTATTGGCTGCGATTTCCGTCCATGTCGTGATTTATATTGTTATTATTACTATTCTTACTGCTACTACTACTACTACTCTTAATAGTTTTGTTCATGTTCATACTGGTACATGGACGGTTGTTATATATCAGCCTCACTATATAATGTACTGATGAACTAACAACAATAATTGTGATTATTTATTAGCCGTCTCACATACACCGTGGCAAGACCATATTTGAAGGAAAGGATAGATGAAGTCATTATCAGCAAGAACGACAACGGCATATGCAGTAACAACACCACCACTCTCTGTCACCTCCCTCACCAGTAACAAAAGGGAAAATGATGACTAGTCATTCTCTCACACCGTAGTGGTCGCACGACAACTGATATGGTTATTCTCCGAACACCATCGAACATACAGTTTTAATTTGTTCATCTAGTCAGTACAATTAGAGGAGGAGCTGACGGCGGGCCTCCTTGTCCGCTGCCAAAGCAAACAGGCAAATACTGGCACAGCTGTCTCCAATGATTTTATTTATCCTTTCCCTCAAATATGGTTGTGCCACGGTATTTGTAAGACGACTAATACAATAATCATAATTATTGTTGTTAGTTCAGCTACAGTATATAGTGAGACCTATATATAAGACCCGTTATAAAACTTTCCTCCATAGCGCGCTATCAATACCAGCTCTTGTTGCAATTGTTTCCAAAAAAAAAGCGTTGATTTGCGTTGAACTACTGGCAATATGACGCCGTCTATGGGAAATTCTATCCGTAGACATGATACTGTTTCAGTAGAACTTTGACTACATTTTCTACGAGACTCAAAGTTGATGTCGGTTTTTCTATTATTGCATTGATTGACATAACTGGTGATTGGACGTTTTTTGTTATTATGTTCACACTTGTATTAAACTCTATTCAGTTTTATGAAAAAGACTTCATCATTTACCTACAACGTGCTGTGCCGAGATTGAGCCGTTGACTGAGGTCATCAATGTCGTAAATCATCTTTGCCAGGGTATCTATGTGCTAGTAGTTATTATTACAGAAATCATGTTTTGCTTCAAAATTCTTCACCTGCCACGTAGAGTCGCCTTGAGTATAAGGAATTGCAGACTATATATATATATATATATATATATAGTGGAAGGCATAAGTCAGCCGTCACATCGTGTGTAACTTTTTCCCGCTCCTGTCTCGGGTCAAAATATAGCTGAACAGGTCTGGGCGGGCGGCAGTTTGCTTCGCCACCTAGATTTTCAAACTCGATACGGGCTATACGAATCCGTTATATAGCCCGCCCGGCTTGTGTTCATTAGGTGATAAAATGACAACCAAACTTTCAAAAATGACGTACTGTGTTTTTGCTGTCAAATGTTGCCTGCGGATGCCACCCTTTAGCGGAGCGTGGATTCGATCTTATGGCCATATATATTCGATCTTCTACCACACTTCTTAGATAACGTCGGATAACGTTGCTGTTTACGTGACAGACACACGTATGCGTAGACACACACGCATATATATATATATATATATATATATACACACTATATTTATTTGTACGAACACGGGCACGAGAAACAATTTTACTCGGTACGTCTACCAGCCGCATGAGAGGAAGTAATAAGAGAAACGCCATTGCACTAGAACATCAACAGCAACAACAATGTTAGAGTATAATTACCGAGAGTATAATTACCGAAGCAACTGCAGATGATGGTGATTATGATGATGCGGATGGTGGTTATGGTGGTGATAATATTAATAACAGTAGCAGCTGTAGCTGTAGTGTATTGTCCGATACAATGTGGCGATGCACCAACAAGCACTGATTTACGCCGAAAGATGATTGATTGCTTACACTTCAATACGTTAGTTAGACTACAGCCACAGAGCGGAAGGTGTCGATAACTCCTGGTAACAACTTCGGCACGCACGCACTCGTTTGTTTCACGCGTTTTACTCGTAGAGTCTGAGTGCTTCCATAGGTGGGTGCAAGTACATTCGCGTGCTTTGTATGCACACCTAGGCAGTCAGCCAACTCGACTCGAGAGACACAGTTAAAGAGCACGTACATATGAACACCCTCACAGCGACATACGTCTATACATGCATACATAAATACATGCACACGTGCACATATAGGCAGCCCACATTCACACACGCACACAAACACACACTGATCGAGCCAAGCGGTACGACGGCTTAGCTCCACAGCTGTTGTTGTTACTGCTGTTGCTTTTGCTGCTGTGGCTCAACCCACGTGTTTGACGTGCTGTATGTGCGTTTTTTGCCGCGAGTTCTGTGCACAAGTTGAATCGCACTTTTCGGAGCACGATAGCGACCAACAGCAGCCGCAACAGTAGAAACAGTGTGTCTAGCCTCTATAGATAGGTTCACTTCTCAGACGACCACAACGACAGCGGTACCGTCAGCGACTGCGTGGACGACGACAACCTGTGATGATCGAGCCGAATGCATCGAGCATCGCCGTAGTGGTGATGGTGTGGCGGTGGTGGCGGTGGTGGAGATGGTGGTGGTCGCGGAGCTCATCAAACCGTCGTCGTCGTCGTCGTCGCCGTCTCCGGTCAGCCGAAAGCGAGAATTTGTGGCGCTGTGGTGGTTGATCCTCCGCATACTCCTCCCCCTCTTCCTCCTCCTCCTCCCCACATAGCCTGGCTTGAATATTGAGAGTACGTTGTTGTTGTTGTTGTTGTTGTTGTTGCTGTTGTGATGTTTGTTGTTGTTGTTGTTGTTGTACAGTGGTTGTCTGTGTCGTCTCTTCGCCTCCCTCGCCCTGGTTGTTGTTGTTGTTGCTTATGATGCTGCTGCTGCTGATGATGATCGTGATGATTGTGATAATGACGATGATGATGATGATGATTACGATGGTGATGATGACAACAAGCACGACGACAACAACGGCGTTGTTCTAGTCGTTGGTAGTAACTGGAGTCGTCGTCGTCGTCGTCGTTCGAGGGCTGCGGGCCGCTGCCGACTACGAGTAAGTAGAGAAGAAACTCACGTTAAAGAGCTTGCTTGCTAGGTAGATAGAGAAGAGCCTTTGCCGTTGTCGTCGGCATCGCTCGTGGCGGGGCATCGGGCAGGTCGAACAACACAAACACCCCCACTCACCCCTCATCCCCTCCTTTTTCTACTTCTTTGTCTTTTTCCCTCTTCCTCTGCTCTTATTCTTCTTCGTCGTCGTCGTCGCTGCCGCCATAGACTTAGATAGACCAATGGAGCAACACTTCTCTGCCGGTCATGCGGCAGATCCACATGTCCACACTCACTCACTACCATCTTTTGGCTGTTTTTCTTTCTCTCTCTCTCTCTTTCTCTCTGGTTCTCGTCCACCTTTACACGCTCCTATACATACACACTTGCCCCCCGATCACACACTCGCTGTCCGCTCCGTACAAGAAACAAGTACGAAAGGAAGGCGAACCCCCCCCCCCCCCCCAAAAACGAGTAGGAACAACAAAGAGAAGACGAAAAGGCACACACATAAGACAGCGGGAGCAGATCCTCCAGAAGAGAGAGGGGGGGAAGAAAGAGAGAGAGGGGGGGAAGAGAGATAGGGAGAGAGAAAGGAGGGGGGGGGGGCTAAGAGGGTGACAGAGAGACGGAGGCATTGAACGATACGATGACTTTGACGCTCCAGACCGAGTCCCGTTGCTCGATAGATATAGCTCGTTGTTTTCTCCGTTGTTCGTTTGAGCCTTCTTTCATCGGCCGTGTATTCGTTGCTGCTTGCTTGCTGTTGCTGTTGCTGCCGCCTGCCCGCGTGTTCAGGAACTTGTGTCGTTTGCCTATTTGAAAAGCGCGACAACGGGACAGAAATAGCGCCAACTTCTCCGAGAGAACAACGCGAGAGCTCGCGCTCCAGTCAGTCTTTCTCGTTCTATCATCGAGCTATCTTTTTTTGTTCTGTTCGCTCTCGTTATGTTTGTATGAACAGAACGGCCAACGATAGATCTGATTCGATTGCTCTTAGGTTTCGCTTCGCGACGTGACGTCTCTTCTCTCCCTTCACCCTCTTACTCTCTTTATATATATATATATATATATATATATATATATAGCCTTTTTCCCTCTTTCTCTTCCTGGCCGCCGAAATCTACCTCTCACCTCTGGTTTCTTCTTCTTCTTCTTCTTATTCGCATTAGATTTCTCTAGGACGCTACCTGGCTCGATGTTAGCTCCCTCGTCTTGCCCCACGTTGTAGCGCCGCTATTTCGCTCTGTGTTTCGGCTCCAGCGTCGTCGCCGCTGCTGCTGCTGCTGCGACCACCTCTATCTACCACGGCCCTCGGCCACGACGACTTCTACTGCTACGACACTCCATGCAACCACACTCGCACCACCATCAGCAGCAGCAGTAACTACACCGCTATACCGCTATCGACACCAACCGTAACAACAACAGCAACAGCAGCGGCGCCAAACATTTACGTGCACGCATGACACATGCATCTCGTCAGTTACGCAGTCACCCAATTCCCCCTCCGCACCCCCTCCCCTTCCCAAACCCCACAGAAAAAAACACACATAAACATTTACGCTTGTGTACAAACACTGAGACACACACAGACACCCACACCATCACCAGCACCACTACCACTACCATCACCACTACCCCACACTCATAGACATTCACACTCACAAACGTTCACACTCTAACACAGAGAGAGTCCCCCGAGGGGGGGAGGGGAGGAAATAGACATGACAGCCATGCTCACACATCCAGCAGCAGCAGCAGCAGCAACAGCAACACCAGTCTCTCAGCAAAAGACCCCTGTGAGCAAACGCGGGAGCGGTGATGGTGGCGGCGGCGGCGGCGTCGCCCGTCGTCGCTGTTTGAGGCGAGAACAGCTTAAACAGCATCTTCGTTTACTACTGCTGCTGCCGCTTCTGCTGTTTTTGCTGTATATAATGTTGCTTCTGACGACGTCGTCCCCCCCGTCTGTCTGTCTGTATGTCTGTCCATCCGTTAGCCTTTGCGCCCGTCCTCTTCTACACAGGACTGATTCAATCCTCTCTGAACATCAACCATTGACGATAGCAGTCACACCGAACCGGGTTTCTTTCTCGTCGTTGTTGTCGTCGTCGTCGTCGTCTGCGGCAACAGCTGCTCCTCGCATCTACGGCCAGCACAGGCCTGAGCACAGGCGGCATGACCGTAGATGGGGAACTAAGCCACTGATGATGAGGTTGCTGGTGCTGCTGCTGCTGCCGATGATGATGGCGATGATGATGATGACATCAACGAAGAAGGAATGACTGCTTAGGGATGCCCCAGCCGAGTCGAAACCGCGAACCGAACGTGAGGCCAAGACGAAATGATGGCGACAACAGAAACAACAGCAGCAGCAACAACAACGGCAGCATCAACCTCAACAACAGAGGGAAGCGCGGGGGGTGTCGGGGGATCGGGGGGTTGGGCGAAGATGATGGTGATGATTTTTGCTCGAACGACGGCCCGTCAGAGTGACTGAGAGCAACCGATGCCGCCACCGCCTTGGTCTTTCTCGTTGTCCAATAGCCGATACTCGATGGCCGATTTGTACCTGCCGGCCTGCCTGTTGTTGTTGTTGTTGTTGTAGTTCTTGTTCGTTCAGGTTGGCGTTATTGTCTTGGCGTTCGAAGAAATTCTATTAGGTCGTGCGCGACTCCTGCCCCTGCCGCTGCTACAGCCGCTGTTGTTGATATGGTGTTGCTCATACTGATGGTCGGTATGTTCTTTTATCTATATATATATATATATATATATATATATATATATATATATATATATATATAATATATATATATATATATATATATATATATATTGGTTTCATTAATCATTTATCCGGCCACTAACTGAGTGATTCTAGTTCTAGATCGCTAGACTTTTATCTGCGCTTTCGTGTAGAACACGTCACTGCCAGCCCCACCGAAAAGTGGGATCGGCGCCTTTGAGCTGCGGCCAGTGAGCGCGCTCTCTCTCTCTCTATGACTGATTCCCTAGAGAGGAAATATTCGTTGACCGGATCGACTCCTTCTGGAAGGTTGATTCTTCGTTGTAACGTGTCTCGTACATAGATGATGTGCGTCACCACGTGTTGTGATCAACTATATATTCGCACTCGGACATCCAAGTCGTTCAGGACCTTTGTGCTTTCCTACCTCCTCTATCACATAAGGTCGAATGGTCAATAAGCAGATAGCTGCAGGCACATATGACAATGGATTTCAATGCCACGGGAGTCTTCTATTCAATGCAGTCCTCAAAAAGGACATGTGACGACGGATAAGCACAGGGATAAAAGAAGATGAAGAGAGTGCGACAATTAGAGATGTTGATTTCTCTTAAAGTGCTAGGGAACTTCGTTGTATCTTTCACTGAATGAGAACACCTAATTTTAAAGTATCAGAGGAGAATGAACGGACTTAGTGAGTTCGCGAGTCCTACACTAGTCAGATGTTAGTTAGCTGCTGGTGAATTAGGCATTCCCGACACCCCCTCAGAATAACAACATTTGCATTACTCTATAGTAGCACAACTTAAACCTTTCGGGCTGACCTTTAGCCAACATTTAACGTCCAAGGGTTTGCTTTCGCATTGCTTCGTAAGACGGATCCCATAAATACAAATGTGCAACGATGGGGACCAAACCCGTGCCCCTATGTGTCTCCTCCGGTCGCGAGACGCACGCGAATGCACCACGCCACCGGGCTTGACGTACTAGATCAGCGCTTCACTACGTAATGTTGGTGTTTGGTATAAAAAAGTCGTTGTTAACCACCTGCCATCAAATGTGATGGTAAACTTAAAACTGAATATGCAGACGGCTAGTGCGTGGCACATCAGTTGCATACGAACAATTATTGTGGATACGAGCGCTGCGAACGTAAATTTGTAACCCTTCGCCTGGTCGGAAACCAGGTGAGTTTTTGGCGGTTGTTGGTTTAGTTAACCTTCTGTTGTCGTTTCTTGTGGCGAGCATTGATACAATGCTTAGATCTCACAACCGTGGCGCAAATTATTACAAGATTGATTTGGTTGGTCTGGTTGGCTGTTACCAGATAATGTAGCCATGCGTGACGACGTGGACTTCCGGCTGCACTAGTGCGCTGGTCATGCCTGTCATCTGCCGGAATGTCGCCGGTTCAATCCCCGTTATTCCCCGTCGAATGAGCCCTTCTTTAAGAGATGCTCTCTGAGAATAGATGATAACCTATGCCACTGAGAGTCTATGTCCGGTTCTTGGTGCATTGGAGCTATCGTCTCACGTCGATTCCGAGCCCGTAGAAAGCCCGGACGATGATCTAGTAACCAGCCCCCTTAGAAATGTTTTCTGATTTCAGGCCCGTAGGAAGCCCGGACGATACCCTAGAAAACAACCCCATTAGAAATGTTTTCTGAGTCTCGATGATGTAGAGAGCACACTATCTAGGTATCTGGTCGTCGTGACACACGCATCCATACAGACGTACATACGTACGCGCATACACCTTCTTGTTTGTTTGTTTGTGTGTGCGTGGTTTGACGCCTCGTATTTCGTGAGTGGCAGCAGCAGCAACAAGACAACAGCGTAAACACATTCAATGTTCTGCTTGTTGACTTTCGACGGTCCCGGTTCGCCCTGTCGAGAAAGAAGAGGCGATGGCCACAGAGCAGAAGCCGGAGCCGAAGCAGAAAAAGAAGAAAAAGGCAGCGCCCCCCTCCTTCAGCCAGCAGCAACAGCAGCAGCACGTGTGAGCGTCCGGCGTCTGAGAACGAGAGATGATGGTGCCATGCCATGATGACGGCGGTGCCCCCAATGAGACGGCAGGCTGGCAGGCAGGCAGGCAGCCATTTGAAGGTTGGTCTGTTTCCTTTGCGCTGTTGTTTGAGCGTTGCTTCCTTGATGATGGGAAACGCACGGACGGACGGACGGACGGACAGACAGACGAAAGGAATGGTAGTGGCAAACGAGTCCACAGCCGTGGCTCTTCGGCATCAATGCGAGAACAACACGAGCACAGCATCGTCATGCGGTGACGACGACAACGACAACGACAACGACGACGACGCCGACGCCGACGCCGCCGCCGTGAACGAGACGATCTGGCGCCACCGGTAACACCTGAACCTCTCGGCTCTTGAGTAGCGGGAGCACTCCGAATTGCTCTTGGCCGCGTCCGCGTCTGCGGCTGACGTTACCGCGGCGCGCGCTGTTGCTGTTGTACTGCCGATGATACTCGCACTGGTATTGGTAGCGCGCTCCGATGGATGCATAGCTAGATAGATAGGACGTATAGACGATTAGAGAATGCTGCTGCTGCTGCTGCTGCCTATGGTGCTCTTGATGCTGGGGTGGTGCTGACGGTGTTTCAGCTTCAGCTTCCTCTTCGTCTTCGTCTTCTGCTTCTATTGGCGTCACTGTTGGTGTTGGCGTCGCTCCTGATGTTGGATGCGGTCTCCTTAAGATTGGTTGTTGTTCTGGCTGTTGTTGTTGATGTTGTTGTTGTTGGGGTTGTTGTTGTTGGGGTGTGTGTGTGTGTCGATGATGTTTCTCGTCTTCTCTCCGGTGTCGGTGCCGCTCCCGCGTGCTTCATGGTGTCAGAGCAGCGAATAGGGGGGGGTATAGGGGTGCGAGAAAGAGAGAGAGAGAGATAGGCAGAGAGAAGAGTAGGTTTTCTTCCCGTCTCGTCGTGCGGCCAACCTCGACGGTCTTCTGATCTCGTCTGCTTGTTGACGCGTTCGCGTCGTGCAAACACATACACACACACACACACACAGATACATACATCCACTAACGCATGTACTCACGCACGCTCGCATGCTCATCATGAGCATGGTCATGATGATGATAATGATGTTGATGACGATAATGATAATAATAATATTGACGGTGGTGGTGGCGGTGTTGATGGTGACGGTGGCGCCCAGCCAACGACTTCCCCCTGCCGCTGCTGCTGCTGGGGTTGGTGTTGCTCTCGTTACAGCGATGTTGCTCTTAGCAGTTGTAGTAGATGATGGTAGCTAGTAGATAGTCAGATAATTGCAGGAGGACGGAGGATGAAAAGGAGAAGGAGAAAGATGAGGTGGTGAAGAAGGAGTTGCTCGTTCGTCGAGCGATAGAGCTAAGGGCAAGCAAGATCAGCAGCAGCAGCGGGCCGCTCGACACAATCCGAGGCGACGTCCTACACCTTCGTAGCGGGTGACTGTGCAGGCACGAGAACATCGCTGTGTATATCTACGTACTATATATATATACATATATATATATATATATATATATATATATACATCTACGTAGCGGTATACGTAGATATGTCTACGTATATTTATACGTATAGATGTGTGTGCATAGTAAGTATGTAAGTAAGTAACTAAGTCAGTCGGAGTTGGTGAGCCGTAGTGGAAGTGGCAAAGTGGCCGAACTGATGGTGGCGTGGCGTCGAAGATGGGCGGAGAAGAGGGTGTGCCGCCGCCTCGATCGGCCTGGTCTTCTTCGGGTAATCGGACGCGGTCAGCGTATGAAGTCGTGGTGGCGCGCTTCATCGACTCGCTCAGCCGGGCCACGGCTTGCTAGGCTGTGAACCACCTCGTCATTCCATTGCCGCGATTGCCGTCATCACGAGCATCATCCCATCACCACCACCCCCATCACTATTATCATTCTTATGACCGTCGAACTCATGTCTACTACGACAGCAACAATAATAATAATAGTAATAATAATAATAATAATAATAATAATAATAATAATAATAATAATAATAAAAATAATTATGATTAGTTTTAATATGATTTTGGTTCTCGTTCCTGTCGTCATTTTTATTATTATGTTGATGCTTATTCATTTATATTACGGCCGTTATGTAACTTCTACAGATACCAAACTGTCATCAGTCACATCGTAGATCGACTCAACAGGTAGAGCTGCTCACTCACCTCACTTCGACAGCAGCAGCGGCTGCGGGGGAACCGCCACACCTGCAGTTTGACGTACAGTTGTTGACGGCGTCAACTACGACACTTTAGCACGTTTGTCATCTTGTCACACCTCATCGGTGTTCTCTTTTTTATTTAATATGTATGTGTGAGCTTGTGTCTCTCTCTCTCTGTGTCATCGCACCTCAGGCCAAAGAAGCACACGAAACAAGCCAAAATTATCGTTGTTTCTTTTTCCCTTCCCTGAGGCATTTTCGTTTGCTTCTCGACGACGAGGAAGGCAGCTAGCTGGGGGCTCTTATTTAAAGGGCTTTCGCAGTCTTCGACGGATTGAAGGTAGGGCGAAGAAGAAGCAGCAGCGGTTATGGTGAGTGAGACCAGTGGGAGCAGACGCAGCATCGGACTCAGCAGCAGCAAGTGCAGAAGTTGTCCTGATGGAGGTGCGCATCATGTCATTCGCGCTTATCGACAGGAACTCGTCTCTTCCCTCGACAGAAATCGAGCTCCTCTACCTGTTTACCCTTACCTACTACAACGTAGGTTGTAGTGCTGTCGAGCCCGGTGGCGTGGTGCATTCGTCTGCGCCTCGCGACCGCAAGAGACACATAGGTGCGCGGGTTCGAGCCCCACCGTTGGACCGATTTGTATTTATGGGGTCCGTCCGTCTACGAAGCAATGCGAAAAGCAGTCCCATGGACGTTAAATCTTGGCTGAGGGTCAGCCCCGAAAGTATTAGGTTGTAGTGCTGCCGCTGCTGCAGCGAATACTCCACAACTCGTGTTAGTTCTGCTATGCTGCTACATCATACATACACCTTATTCCTCAATTGCCCCCCCCCCCCCCCCCGCCTCTCTTCCAAGTCGTTGGCGACCGACGTAGAGACGCTAAGCGATTCATGAGAGACATGCTAACGAAATGACGAAACTAAGCCTAGCTACTGTTGCTACCGGGGGTTGTTCGCTTGTCCGTTTCGCTTCCCGACGGAACGCCGAACGGCACGAAGATACGAGCTGATTCGATAAACAGACAGACAGACAGATAGCCATAGCTAGATACATGTACATGCTCGGCCATACACTCACTCACTGACGCACTCACAAACACCATACATATGTACATACGTACATACATACATACATGCACACACAGCGATATTCTAACCAGATAAGCAGCAATGAATATAAATGAAATGACGCAGCCTAGTGACATTCGCATGCTATCGCTGCTGCTGCTGCTCGGTGCCTTGGTGCCCAGGGAGCGTAAGCGATCAGACTGGCGGTTCGGATCGATCGTCGGATCGATTCCGTCTCGCGCGCCTCGCTCCTTCCTCGCCTTTTGTTTGCTGTCTCTCGTCCATAAACAACTTACGATACACACATCGGCATACGACACCCATACAGCTGGCTGGGTAAGTACATTCAGCCAAACATTCACACACATGTATGTATATAGATAACTAGATACAAGACCTACATGTGCGTAGGGATATCTGTGCGTACGTATCTCTACACACAGATAAATAAATACACATATGTAGTTACCTGTAACCATAGGCACAGCCAGATAAACACTAAGGCGACGGATGTTAATTGGCAAAGTTGTTTTTGATGTTGGTTTTAGTGTTGTTGTTGTTGCTGCTGGTGTCAGTGGTACGGCTGTGATGGCTCCGATAGCCAAGTCACTGTCAGTGACCAGAAGTCAATGCTGTTGTTGTTGTGATTGTTGTTGCTGTTGTGGTTATTGTTGCTGTTGTTGTTGGGTGATGATGCCAACCTGTGACATGAGTGGTGTAGTGTGGCGCCCACCTCACCCATGCGGGTGGTCGAGCGGGCGGTTATAGAACGGGCGCTCGGGGACCGATTTGCGACTCGCCACCGGAGCGATTCGCCAAGACAGCCATGAGAAAACCACGGCGAACATGCCGAGCTGCCATGGTGGCCTATCGTTGTATCGATGGCTGACGATCGTTCGTTTCAACCAGGTCGAATAATTAGGCACTGATCGATAATCTTGCGTTGAGTTGTTATGGCGCCGACCGATGTTGCGATTAGAAAACACCACCATGTGGTTTGGGTGACGCTACCGTCGCCTAGAGGCTACCTTCTTAGGTTGCGTCCACCGGACGATCTGTTTGCCTTACAATGTCGTGTCGGGAATGAACTAATGTTCTTTTGTGATGATTTAGCTTTGCCGATATATATATATATATATATATATATATATATATATATATATATATATATTATTGTATGCCTTTAATCTTCTGGCAGAGTTTGGGAAGTGGTAATATAAGATACTATTTAGGCACTGCCATAAAGAACGCAAATCTCAAAGTGTTATTGTGCAGTACAGTTGTATTCGCAACATCAAAAGCCTTATATTACCATAAGGTATGCGCTTATTGCCAGTTCCCGCTACGTCTTCAGAAGTGTCTTTCGGTTATCCCTTTAACTTCATCATGCTCGGGCCCCTCGTTGAAGCGGTGTAAAGCATGATCGACGTAGGCAAGATGTACTCTTGTTCTTCCCGTCGCTCCCTTGCGTTTTCGACAGGATCTGGCCAGGCTGTTGGCGATCTTTTCTGCCTTGACGATCACTTTCTTTATATGCTCATCCTTGTCGATGGCCAGGCCCAGTTATGGGGCAGACCGTTTGATTTCATTGGTCAACGTATCCAGTCCTAATTAGATCCCACCTTGTTTTTGCCGTTCTGAGGGGAGCACGGCCCCACTCTTCTCGAGTGCCAGCCGTAGCCCGTGCCTATATCCAATCGTTCACTATCACAATGGCACTACCCAGTCGTTCACTATCTCAATGACACGGTCGGCCGCACCTAGAGTACGTCTGCACTGCGCGGCGTGACCAGGATAACTAGGTCGTCGGCGTATGCTATTGTCTGAACGCCCTTCATGTCGAAGAGCTTCAGCACATCATCGTTCACCGTGTTCCACAGTAGGGGCCCAAGGATAGATTCTAATGGGACGCCCGCGGCCGTGTGGGACTCCTTGTCTGCGTGAATGAGCATTGGCTGCTAAGATAGGAGGCCATGCCTTTCCGCAGATATAGAGGTTCTTCTCCGCCATAATGATATCTAGGATTAGCTTAGTTTTTCTCTCAGACTTTTCGCCTTTGCCAGAACGAGACGCCCCGTAACTGCAACTGAGGGTGTCAGAAAGCAGTCACAATGATGACCCAAACTAAGACATGACCCTTTTTAAAAGGAACTAGAGAACCTGCCTGGCCAGGATCCGCCGTCTGAATGCATGGGCCACGTTCACCGTTAAGCTCGTGTAGGAGGTATCGCTGATGGCCGCGTGTCTAGGGCCACGACCACCATATTGTTCGAGGATTCCCACCACATCCTTGCAGTTTCAAGGGTGTGACTCTACTATGAGGGTCCCCAGTCTGACACCTAGAGCTTCCAAACGGCAATCCGTGAGAGCTCTATAGGTGTCGTTGATTAGAGTTACGCCCGGGGAAGAGAAGAACCTAGGCATGAACGCTTCGCATTTGCGTGGGCTAAGCGCTATTTATCGTAAGTCCAGGAAGCGTTGTCCCTTTGGGTCCCTTGGAAAAAGCCAGTCCCTTGGAGAAAGCTATTTCGTCGTGGTGTGAGAGTTTCAGAGCAAGATCGTAAACTATTTTAAGCATTTGGTTCTATCTTAAAAAAAAGTAAGCGCGTTGCCAAAGTCAAGCTTTATAAGTATTTTTGGCAACCTGTAAGAAGACCCTATTTTATATTTCATGCATTAAGGCACGACATTTGCTTACTTTATGGCATCATATATGGAGCATTAGCCCTAACACAGCTAGTGACAAAATCTTGCTGAGCATCTTACTCTCTCACGGATCTCTTGCGATCTCTTGAATGTCAAGCTTTTGAAGCAGGACTCTCCTTTTGCTGATAGAGCCCACCAATTCCATAGCAACAGGTACAAAATGGCACTGCCTTACCAACTAGGTCTACTCATTTACATCCGCTCTCGGATTCCCATTGAATCGTCACCTATTCATGCCTGCATTTGCACATGACACCGTCATTATTACTAGTAAGATCAGTGTTTACCGCCGCTACGTAGTTGCATATGAAGTAAATGTATTAAAGACCAAGCAAACTCGCTGCGTAGCGCGTATTACTTCAGATAGGGCATGCTTAAATTTTTTCGAGCGCGTTCCTACCAGTTCGTATTACCTAGTGTGTGCTTGTCATAACCTATAATTTAGTCTATCTTGAGCTTGCGTCGATGCTGTGACTCCTTTTCGAATTACGCAGAGCCGCCGCATAACATTTTTTTATTGTTTTGTTGGCAACAGATGTGTGGAAGCTCTTCTCGGAAAAGGTCCTTAGTCCCTGTTAGAAGAGCTATTTTCCTATGACAACCTGTAGCAAGTTGAAACGTGTGATAATATTCCTAGCCTTAATAGTCGTAGTAGTGTACTATATAAACAATCACTTGGTCAGACCACCGAGACTTCGACAAGCAGGTTATCTAACAAACTCTTCATTTGAAAGACACGGCGGCATAGAAGGGCTTATATATAATAATATTATAACGTATATGTTTATAGATCAAAACTGAATTCGTTAGCAGATGCACACTTTCATCTTCCGTTGTCGCACAAGTTGCGTCCCGTGTAGCCAGTTGGGCATGCACACCGTACACTTAGTGCGGATGCCAAAGAAGCCATTGCCTTTCTAGCCTACTGTCACCAGAAGCAATGAGCGTTTCCAGCATATATACTTATATATTTAACTTCGTGGACGCATAGAATGAAAACACACACACACACATATATATATATATATATATATATATATATATATATATATATATATATATTTGTTTTTTTTCTCTGATTGTGCGCATTCATGATCGAGTGTGAGTGTATGTGCTCGTACGCCAACGCAAACAGCGTGGGAAAATTGTGCGTCTCCTCAGCTAACCCGTCCTTCTCCCTCGTGCTCTCCTCATTGTTGTCGGTCACAGGCATCTCCGGTGGCTTTGTCGATTTCACAGAAGCCGCCTCCACCGAGCTTGTGGTCAACTAGCCAGCTTAAGCCGCGTTATGAGATCTGCCGCTAGTCGAAAGGTTCAAACTAGCCGATATAAACATTCCGGCCACTTAATAGTGACTTGACTCTAACGCGTCGTTTACCACCGATAGCATCGCCAACCGCCTACGATGGCGATTATAATGACAAGACGACACTTTGCTGACAGCAGTAGTAGCTTCGTCTATTACTGGTACGACCGTGCATGAGCACTCGGCTCTCATCAACGAGTGCTGACCCCCTTCCTTCCCCTTCGCCGCTCCAGGTATATTGGTATACACAGACCGGGACAGCCACAAAGCCCAGTTCCCCATACAAACATATATATATATATATATATATATATATCGAGAGAGAGAGAGAGCGAGAGAAAGGGAGATGGGAGGGTCGAAAGGCAACTATCAGCGTGATTGAAAGTAGACGCTGCTGACCAAACCCATCGGATCGTGCTGACTGTCGGATGGCCACAACACCGGTGGTTGGTGGAAGCATTAACGGGCGGATTTCGGTCGTTGTCGTTCGAGGGTCTACGATCACACAGACACGCCATCCATCATCGCACAGGGACCTACGGCAAATCTGAAGGTCGACCGCCGACACGCAGCTTTCGTGGTCAGTCTCAGCAACTCCGGGAACAAGATCCGCTGCGTCTCGGAATTCCGCCGCTTAACCCGGCCGGCGGCCTACCGGATGCCGGAACACGTGCCGGCTACTCCTCCACGTTACCAGCCTGGCAGCCATCACGACGCTGTTACCGTGGCGGCTACCGTACCGACAAACGTTACCGTGTGGCGTTATGTCGGCTTCACCAACAAAGAAGAGCGCAGTGGTCTTTCTCCTTTTAACCGTTTTCACACGCCTGTTCCATCTCTCGTCCACTACGGACGTCTAGGTCGGCTACGTACGACCCTCGGCACCTGCACACGAACGAACGAACGCAATCAGATCCACGCAGTATAGGAGAACAGATCAATTAGGCCAATAGCGTTACCACTTAGGTAGATGAGGTAGATGTGCTAACTGTGTAGCCCCAAGCTAGTCTCACTCCGAAAGTGAAAATGTGGTCGTACACTATAATAAGAGAAAAAGACGTAATCGTGCTCGTAGTGCGCTGCGGCTCAGACCAAAGCTGACAAATTTGTCTATATGCCATACTGTCAAACCATATTTGAAATAGATAAATTGTTTTATTAACCATTGGTTTACAAATGTACATCATAGACATCACAATTTCAAAGTTGAGACAACAGAATTGTTCTTTTGCAACGCTGAAGGTGATATAGATCACACGGGCGGCCACAAAGTTTACATATGCACTCCGGTGAGATCTCATGAAACTGCTCGTACACACAGATCTTCAGGTGGAAGCCGTGAACGGCAAATCTGGTGATTAGATATCGGTTCTAATAACTGCAGGCTCTCCACAAATCCGACGTCATTGCTTTCTTTTCATAGAACAGAGGGTCGATGTAGGCCATTTTATTTTCCCAATCCAAGACGTGTTCTCGAAATGCCGTCAACTTCGCATTCGTCTGCACCTCGCGACTGAAGGAGACACATAGGTGCGCGGGTTCGAGCCCCATCGCAAATTTGTATTTATGGGGGTCCGTCTATGAAGCAATGCGAAAAGCAGTTGGAGTCCCATGGACGTTAAATTTTGGCTGAGAGTCAGCCCAGAAAATATTTTTTTAAGTACACTAACCTATTCAAGGCTAGTGCGGTGGACGTTCGATGCTCTCTTTAGGAAACTGGCTTTGAGTTGAGCAAACGCCCTTAGGTTCGGTCTCGAGAGATAAGGCCAAATCACCTGAACACCGTAGGATGCGGTGGGTGCAATCTTCAGATTGAACAAGCTAACAGCAACCTCCATCGATAGCTTGTATGGATCATTGACACTGTAAAAGGACTGTAGGCTTTTTCAGACTCCATCCTCAACATGCGTGGAGCAACTTGCGCCACGTGATGAAAAGACGACTCCCCAGGTATGGAAAGTCAGGAACAATTTCGATTATTCCTGAATCCAGTCGAAACTCATCGCTTTAGTCTTGCTAGCATTAATCTCCTTTTCTAAATCCGTGTTTTTGTTCAGGGAGTGCTCCGGTAACTTCGAAAAATACTTCTGGGCGACGGGTTAAGATAGCCGAAAGAAGCTTATATATTACGCTTTTTCAATATTCTTCAGTAGGATGATGAAGGCAGCGGGTCTCTCTTTCCCTTAGCAATGATACTAAGGAGACTGGTCCTCCCCTTCACAGATTATTCGGATGTTCTAAGCACTTCATTAAAAATAGCAGTGAAACACGGCACCAGCAGAGTGGCCTGCCGAAGATGTTCGTTTACCACTAGGTCAGGTCCAGGGGCTTTACCCAGCTACGCGTTTACCATTGCTTCATTCACCTCCGAGTCGATAAAAGGGCGAGACAGGGCCTGGCGAGCTTCCTAGACTCGCTCGCTCCATGCTGAAAATACTACAGAAGCATCGCTCGGAATGGTTACCGCATCGGCAAACATTTTACGTAAGTTCTCGTCTAATTAAGCTAGATTGGACATGCAGTAGCGCGTCTATCTGTACGCAACCATTTGTGAACCACATTTGAAATAGCAGCTTATTAGGACTTATAGGCTATTGACAAAAAGCTAAGACATCATATCGCGGAAAATGCCATATTGGCGTTCCTATTGTGCAACCTAATTACGTGCAGTACGCAGTGCTTGCACTGCGTTATGAAGGCAAAGGAATCAGCACTGACCCAAGTCTTAACGGATCATGGTTGTTTCCAATCGTACCTCTATAGAACCAAGATTGTGCAGGACCCAAGATGTGTGGCATGCGAGATGGGCGAGGTAAGCGACGATACTCACACCGTCTGCTTCTGCCCAGCTTTTGAAAAACAGCGAACATCAGAGAACGTTTTCTGGAGCAAGACTCGACAAGTGAACGAGCTGATAGCAGGCATATGTGAGGACGAGCAGAGGTGGTTACAGGGAGCACAAATGCTGTAGAGAAGGTCATACAGAAGGAAGTTGACTTAGAGTACAAAAGGAAACAGAGGGAGAGAGAGGGTGGTGGGGTTGCTTACAAGGATAACTACAGCTACACAAAAACGACGAAGTAAAGTGCAAAACATGTCCGTTGGTTTTTCAATAAACTTGCCGTACAACAAGTGTGGTCGGTTCAATAAAAAAATAGGCAGGATGTAACGAAGCCTTTTAAAGCTGCTGAGACTTCCCGCCACCTGTGCGTAGTTACTCTTTTAGGTTAAGGATCCCGCAGGTTGGAGGATCATTTTGAGGGAGATACATATATGTAAGCACTGCCGTGCACATATTTAGGGCTGTAGTCGGTATTGCTTTAATCCTACGACTCGACCTGCCAAGCGCCAAGGCTTGACCTACTAGACTTGCCGTTAGGTGGCTGAGTTTCACACCTGTCTGAGCGTGAACATGTTCAGGGGCTCACGTACCCCTGCTATGCTTTTACTCAGTCGTACGTAAATGTATTTTAAACCTTAAACGTCCTCAAAAAGATATACCTTTGAACCTTTTATTAAAATGTGCAGGTGTTATGTCAAGTTCTCGAAAAAAGTTCGCTAATTTTAGGCTAGACAATCGCCAATATACACGGCTTCAAAGACTTTTCAATTGTCAAAATAATGCGTCTATGCTATTTAAGCATGCCACTTAACAACGACATAACGTAAGCTCCGGTCGGTCTAGGAGATCCCTCAGACCCGAACATATTTGTATGCAAGATACGTATTAAGAGGCACCTAACGTTTATTTTTTGCCAAAGGTCAGCGCCAAATGTGTCACCATCCAGCCTGCTTTGTCTGTATATTTTCCTTAATTGGGTACTCTTTGACTAATATTACTAAAAACTAATCAACCACAGCAGTGTCTGTAAATAAGGCTAACAATTGTATGCTTTCTTAATTGAGCTAACTTGGCTATGATCCGTTGTCACTGACTGCGACAGATAGAGGTATAATTTATCAGAGAATGTGCGTCAAAAATAATTATTACCAACTAATTTTCAGTTCACCAGTAATGTCTGCAAATTTAAAATTTCTAAAATTTACGTAATAAATACGGAGAAAGGCAGCTTGGCAATAGCTAAGCCTCTGTCCAGCATTCTGGAGGCTAAAAGATCAAGTCCACTTCTGACTACACGTATGTTGGTGCTCATGATCACCAATGCTGGTTAGTCGAATCGCGGTGTGATTTATTTCCGCCTATGACCAAATTATTATTCGATTACAAAAACTGATTAATGAAGCTAACCAGTAACATAATATTTAGCATCTTCATATAATGTATTTTAATTCATGAAAGGAAAATAGATTATTTGATGAAGACATATACTGATAATTGCCGCTAACAAAAAAAATTATATATACATACGTATGCATGTTTGGCTGCCTGACACAACGTGTTCACTAGGCGTTTTTCGATGTTGGTTCGCATCAAAGAAAGTGCGCATTTTCTTCCTGTGCGAACCAACATCGAAAAACGCCTAGCAAACACGCATATATATATATATATATATATATATATATATATATATATATATATATATATATATATATATAGCCCCTTTTGCTTTGTAGTTACATTGTAAGCTGGATGCCTAACGTTGAAGCCTTATGGTTAGTGCTTGTTTCGCCGTCGTTTTGTCTACTTTGGCTCAGTCATTACTTTACATGGTCAGAATGTCGCTGCGATCTTGACAGTTGTATCTGGCGGGCCACAGTGGCGGGCCCTGCTTTTGCGTCTCAGGCCCGCCAACCACCACAACGACAACAACAGGCATGGCGGCGCCGACATCGACACGGTAAACAAAGCAACATCACCGTTATGATCAACTTGAACTTTGCATCATTCAAATACGTCTACCTACGCTTAGCTAGCCTGAACCAAACGATGCAGCCCCTCGAGTAGTCTCTGATACACCGGACGCATTTCTGCCTCGTTTTGTTTCTCAATTTTCCCCCTGAACCCTCGCCGGGAACGTGTTATATTTCGTTCGGCTGTGTCAATGCATGATCCGACTATTTCTCCTATACCGATGTCATCAATCAGGCTGATGGTGATGATGATAATGATGATTTTTTCTATCCTTGCTTCGTATTTTTGCCTACCCGACACCACTACATCTCCTCCTAACCTATTAGAACCTCCCTGTTCATATTTTGAGCCCACAGATAGTTGTAGGTTTCACGTTGACTTACGGTTCTCTAAAACGTTGTTTTTGTTTTTGTTCGCTTTGCGTCGTCTTTCGCTCTGCTACCATTTTTCTTCTAGTGGTTCTTCTTCTTCTTCTTCTTCTTAACTCAGCAGCGGCACATCTCTGAAGCGAAGATGGCTCTTGTTCGTGCCGTTACTTGATATGTACTCGTATATATATATACTTTTTGTCTACATGAGTATTTGTTTCTCCGAGAGTTTAACTGGTAAAATGCATAGTAAACATTATCAGGTATTATCAAGTTTTCAGGCCATGTCAAGTTTGGATTTTTAACAACTCGCATTTATTTTAAGCAGCACAAAACGTGTCTATTTGTCATCACACTGTGATTAAGTAGTTCGGTCGAAACCCATTAGAGAAGTCACGCCAATTAACGTTTTGGACGTTGGGAAGAGAGGAACATAAGCGTAAGCCAGGCAGACAGAGATACGCTGCCGAATAAGCACGCAGTGTCTCTTTGTGTCAGCAAAAGCGTTGTCATTCCATAATACGGCCGAAAAATATGTTGTGTGAACTACAATTTTAAATCGGTTGCTGTACTAAATCCTGAAACTCACTTAACATCAATGCCAGTACTATTTTTAACTGGATGAGCTAATTTAGGCTAAGACGATATGCTTCTGAAAGTGCGCTTGCAAATGGGCTAAACTATACACGGTGAGCCTGCACTGTAACGAGAAGCTGCTCATGTAAGCAGTCTCAGGACGTCGACAGATTCGCAGTTACTTATAGTTTTATTCAGTGGTAAAAATCCAATACATTCGCGTATTGTTGTTGTCCAGTTGTGTTCAAAACAGTTTTTGACTAGAAGACAAGATAGAGTGAGAAAACACAGAGCGACCACCGTAGATCATGTTCGAAGAAGATTGAAAACCGACATAGATCATTGACACTCGTAGGGAGGATTTGCGTTATGTGGCTTGACATATACGGACGCATACGCTTACGTACAGGTACACTCCTCAATTGTCTCACGGTACGTTGCTCCTGAGCATCAGCTCTTCGCAGCACAGTCGAGCTAATGATGGCTTCAGCTTTGTTGTGGTTGCTGCTGCTGCTGCTGCTACTGTTGTTGTTGTTGGTGTTAGAGGTAATGTTATGTGGTGATGAGGATGGTGGTGGAGGGTGTATTGGTGGAGTAGCGGTGGTGATGGTGGTTGTTGTTGTTGGTGCGCCTGACATTGCTACGGAGCGTTCCTGGAGTCGTCTGCCCATACGTCTACTGCTACACATGTTTGAAGACCATGCAGAGTTTACACTGAAACGGCCAGCCAATAACAACAACAACAACATCAGCAGCAGCAGCAGCTGCAGTAAAGCGTCTACCAGTGACGGAGTGGCGCCCCACACCGAAACCGTGTCGCCGCGGGCGTCCAAAGCCGACTCGACCAGGCGCTCTCTCGTCGGCGCTTCCCGCAGTTCTGCAGTTCTTCATAGTTACGTTTGTTCTAACGGTCCCTCACCGCGGCAGCCACTGAGCTCAAAACGCAGATCTGGGCAGTGAGCAAACTCTTTTAGTACTACAACTACCACGGCGAATATGGACATAGAATATGAACATAGAAGACGTTTACCGTCATAACGGTGACTAAATAAGAGCTCAACGCAGCACTGCCACAGAATATACTTCGACGAAAAGTGTGTTGACCGATCTAAAGAGTTCTTTATTTATTATACGTTTATCGTTCTCGTTCACACCAGTTTTGCGTTTTAGCGGCCAGTAATCCCATCTTTCGACTTTTGTTATAATTGATATTTCATTAACATATTTTATTAAGCAATGTTCGGTTTATACGCATATATGTATTACAGTTTTCCTACGTCACTTTATTCAGCAATATCGCTCTTGTATACTGTTGGAGGTAAAGCAGATCGCATGACTCTCCACATAGCTTGCATTCGCACTCAGTCAAAATAATTTTCTTATTTCACTATATTACACTATCAAACCCATTTCGTAAACATAACTTCTTGTGGTGAAATCCATGTATTGCAAACCCGGTAACACAGTACCTATTTTTACAACATGGACTCTTCCAGTAGTTAGTAGTCATCGCTCTAATCTCAAAACGCCAATTAACATCCACAAATTTATATTCCCATTCGTCAAGTCGTTTTGAGGTCCTCCACAAAGAGTTGCGTCGAAGCCAACAGATAGACAAGCCGGTAGCGGTTAGTGCGGTGGATGATTAGCGCTAACCGCGGCTGGACTTTCTCAACGGGAGGCGGTAGACGACGACATTTCTGGCATAGGGAGCTCCAAGCCCAATTCATTTTCCTTTAGTGATATCACAGCTCAGGAGCTGCACTGCGCTGTAAAAAATGTGAAATCGGATCTATTTGAAGCCGGGGGAAACGTGCCTGGTCGATTACAGTTGAATTTAATCGACGCGTTATCAGGCCCTCTAGCTGCAATCTTCAACATGTCGATCAGGACCGGGGTATTCTTAGAACGCCTAAAGACATCAGCGGTAATCCCGCTTTACAAAGGGAAGGGTAATAAGAACCAACCTGGAAACTATCGACTGATATCGCTGGTGTCATTCATATCTGAGGTCTCTGAGAGACTTATTAAGAAGCAGCTCGAGGAATACCTAAACGCGACCAATTTTCTTTCTAAAAACCAATTTGGTTTCAGGGAGTCGCGATCAGCGGAGTTGGCTCAAAACCTTCCTGGTTTAAATCGTACCTAGGCGGACCTAAGCAGTTTGTGTCGGTGGGGGGTTTGAGCTCCACCCCTGGGGCTGTCTCGATTGGGACTCCCCAGGGGTCGGTAGTTGGCCCCTTCATCTTCATAATCTACATACATTTCGTCTCCCGTGGCATTGAACGGGATATAGAGTGTCGACCAGTGGTTATGCGGATGATACAACTCTGCTGTTCCGCATTTCACCTGTTCAGCTATCAAACGGTCAAGTTAATCTTAGGCATGCGGAAACCGGTATCGAAACGGCAATTTCATATTTTAAACGGTTTGGCCTTGTCGTGAATCCGACTAAGACGAAACTCGTCTTGTTTCAAACCCCTCAGCGGGCATCGAGGCTGAAACTGGACACAGGTAATATATCCCTTTAAGTGGGCGGTGCAGCTGTCCCTCTAAGTCAAGAAGTAAAATGTCTCGGTATCACGCTTCATGAGAACATGAAATGGGAAAGTCACGTTCGGTCGAGCGTCAGGGTCTGCTATGCTGTGGTGGCATCGCTGGCCCGTCTGAGGAAGGCCAAGGTCTCCCGCATTGTTCTGGTCCTTGTATACAGGGCGCTCCTGGAATCGATTCTCACCTACGGAATCACTATATGGGGCGCAACCTACTCGGGAACCCTGCACTCGTTGCGAGTGATCCGGAACAATGCGGTGCGAGCCATTACTGGTCTGTCTCGTCGGGACGACGTGTCGCCATGGTACGGCAGACTCTGACTACTCAAATTCGATCAGCTGGCACGATTAAATTTAGCCGTGCTTGCCCATAAGGTGGTTAAAGGCAAACTACCCTCAGGTTGCGATTTCGAATTCCAACTCACCCCCTTCAGGTCTCAGCGATATGAGGGCCAACTCAGGGTTCCCAGATGCAGGTTGACCTTAACGCAGCATTCTCTAGCCTGCATGCTGCCAAAAGTATGGAACGAGCTCTCGCAGGACCTCCGAAATACGGAGCGGGTCGGTGTTTTTAGAAGAATGCTGAAAACAATTGTTCTTAGTTTTTAAATCAGTAAAATGTCGACATTGTGCAAGCATAGATTATATAGGTTTGTGTGTGTATAAAATATTGTGATTACACCTGACAGATGCAGGTGATCCAACGATAGGTATTTTTAATGAAACATGACTTTGACATAAATTGTGACAGATTGTCTGTAAAAGAGCATGCCAATAAAACAACCTGATGATGATGATGAAACCGAGTAGACATGAACTGTGTAGACCACCACACACATACGAGCAGTTTTTAGTTAGGTTTTATATTAACTGTGCCGATGAACAGTGTTCTAGCCGTGTTTTGTCAACTAACCAATGTCAAGAACTACCGGCCAGTAATGCTCGATATCCGTGCAGTAGAATAACTGAGGTCTTATTTGAAAGAATGTCTCAAGTGATAGCTCCTGCCCATGGGTGTAAGTAATAACTTGTAAGTTAATAACTATGAAGCATGATACGCTTATACGCCTGGCAAAGTTTTTGTATTTTCCTGCGTAGTGCAGGGTAAAACATTAAATCGATTGGCCGTCTTTGTTGATGTTTGGGTATTGCATTTGAGTCAATTCTCCCATAGACAACAGCCATGTCGATGCTCAAAGTATACGCAAGTGTGAGTAGATGTACAAATCAACTGTGTGCAAGCAATGAAGCAGCAAAATTGAGTTAACAACAATTACCATAATAAAAGTTAAATTTTGTTTAGAAGGAAATCAATACAATATACTCAGGCACACCATGGCCTCTCGTGTGCCTTAAGTCGTCGGTCGTCGAGCCCGACACGCCGCACTTAACGAGACATTTAGCCGAGCTTTGAGGTCGGCCGGCTTTCCTAGCATTCTTGAGCCTCTTGGCCTCTGCAGGAATGATGGGAAGCGACCGGACGGCTGACACTAACGTCCTTCGAGATGGGTCGCATGCTGGTATGGGATGCAACCGTTACTGACTCATTAGCCCCCTCAATGGTCAGTGCGGGAGCGGAACATGCTGGACACGCGTCTATGTTGGCGGAAGCGAATAAGTGCAGAAAGTATGCTAGTATCACTTACCCCCACGACTTTCGTCCACTGGCATTCGAGACATTAGGGGGACCTGGCCCGAAGACGCATAAACTTATTAAACGTGTCAGCAAGGCGCTCAATCGTTCGACAGGGGACCCTAGAGCTGTCGAGTACCTGCACCAGAGACTATCGCTGGATATTCAGCGGGGTAACGCCGCCTCCGTGCGTGGAACTCTGCTAGACTGGACACGCCCGAACCTGGAGGATATGTGACGTTTTCACTTGATTTATCCGGTGTACACGTTCATAAGGAGACAATTGTTGATTCTTGCATATAAGCAAATAAAACTTTAAACTGTAAAAAAGCTATATATATACTTAGTTCTTTTTAAATGTACGAGTGGGGCCACCACGGCGTAGTAGACCCTGAAATCTGACCTCATTTGACTGTCCCATTTCATATGCGTGTATAGCACAACGTCAAGGCATTTTGCCTCTGAGACGAGAGGGATAGCAGAGCCGCCCACTCGGAGGGAGATATTACAAGTTTTGAACTTCTCTCTCGATACTATACTATAATTTTATATACTATACTATTTGTATATATACTATTTGTATACTATAATTTTCCTTTTAGAAAAACAAATGCTTATTTTTCGAAATATTGTAAATATTTAGAAACCAAAATATACACCAGGACGACGGGGTATTTGTGCAGGTGTGTAGTACGGGTGCAGTATATATATATATATATATATATATATACACTGCACCCGTACTACACACCTGCACAAATTCCCCGTCGTCCTGGTGTATATTTTATATACGGTATACTATCTACGTGCATATATATATATATATATATATATATATATATATATTTATGTGTATAAGATATACAATTGTGATGTAAGAACATGTGCACAGCCCGCTTGGGGCATAACTCAAAGCATTAGGTTCAGGCTAGGGCTGGTCCACCTAGCCAGGGTACCTCTAATCGAGGCGGCATTCCCTCTTTGAACATCTAATGACAGACGTTGCAGTAAGTATTCGCCCGCCCTCTTGTCTCCTGTAGCGAGTACCAATCTTTTTCCGACATCATTAAGCAGTTTCTTCGTGAGCAGCCCAGCCCCCCCCCCCCAAGGTCTCAAACGCAAGGGGTGAAAACAAGTGTGGGTAAGAGACGCCTGAATACTTTCTGCACTTGGCTGCTTCCGCTAGGGCTACCGCGTGTCCGGGGCGAACTGCGCCCGCACCGACCATTGAAGGGGCTAAAGAGTCGGTTACGGTTGCATCCCACACCAGCATTTGGCCCTACTCAAAGGGAGTCAGGGTCATGCCATCAGGTCTCTTTCCATCGTCTCGAACTAAACCAGGGGGCTCCAAGATGCATGGGTACCCTGCCGATCGCAGCGCTCTGCTAAACGTTTCGTTCAAGGCCGAGTGGCGTGCAATTCTGCCTGAACTCTGCGGACAGGAAAGCCTATGGTGGCCTAGGGAGTCGACCTCGTCACCGCATTTGCAGTGGTGTGGAGAGACTAGCTCTGCTCCTAACCTCAACCCGACAAGTATTCGTGTAGACTCATTGTCTAGGAGGGTACCCAGCTGAGGGCTCGGGAGGGCGTGCAGCCATGCACCTGCACCGGGCGAGGAGACTGCATGTAGCCTTGCTTTGCTAGCGGCCGTGGTTGTTCGTTCCCATTGGCCGCTCAAACGACCGTCATTTGCCAGCTCTGACCAAGCGCGCTGAAGAGAAGGAGTTTCTGGTTGAGACCCGCAGAATGCAATGGCGTCGTCCTGGGTCTGTTCAAGCGTGGCCTGGAAGTTCGCAACCGCCTGGGGGTCCAGAATAGACTCAACGCCACTAGTCGTCGAATGCAGGGAGGCGATGTGTGCTGCGACTGAAAGCGATTTTGCTTCAGGCAAGCCCAGTCCACCCTTGGCTACGGGTAAGAACGCCTTGGAGTATTGACTCCCCTGAGCAGGTAGTTCAGCCTCGACGCGGAGAAGCACGAACGTAGAAGGTACAGCCCCCGGTGAGCACCCAGCTGGGGAAGACGGTTGAGACCAATCTCGAGTTTTTCTCTCCCGCGATCGATAGTCGGTCCAAGTTGGCGAGAAAACAGGGGTACGCCAAGTTGATCCAGGTTATCGTCTGTTACGCGGCAGCCTGGAAGTAGATTCTGTGTTTCGGAGATATCAGCTGTATCTGAGCCGATTATGTGAACCTCACACTTGATTGGGTTCAGCTCCAGACCGCTGCATGCGGCAAAACTAAGTATCTTCTTTAGGTCTTTACAGACCGTACTTATGTTCCCTCCAACGACCCCGTCGTCCAGATACCACAGGTTGAGTGGACTTTCAAGTGTGTTAACCAAGTCTTTAACGGCAAGACAAAACAGAGGGGGAGCAAGGGGATCTCCCTGTTGAATCCCTACAGCCGAAGTGAGCAGTGCCGAGGGCAAGACCAAGTGCGATGAATTACCGTAAGCCAATTTCACCTGATGATAAATGGAAGGGGCCTCATCTCCGACCACCTTTAACAAGTGATCCCTCCTGACGGTGTTAAACGCGTTTTTAAAGTCAAGCTTGACTAGCACAGATGGATCGAGTCGAGAATTAATAAAAGCCCTTGTAGCGTGTATCATTATTTCAGCACCCCCCTTGGTGGAGAAACCCAACTGGTGAGGCCCAACCGCTAGGCTAATAACATCTTTAGAGTCCCTCACTGCCAATTTTGCCGCGATCCTGCGTAGTACCGATGCACAAGCAATAGGTCTAAACGAGCCGTCCATCTTCTTTAGTGCGAACATCCTCGCTCCAAAGATTAGGGGACACCACCCTGGATGCGGAGCTCCCCATCGCAGTAGATCGATTACTTTTGCGAGGGCCTTGCTAAGTCCGTCGGATGAGCAGCCGAGAGTCGGTGAGAGAAGGTCCTGTAGAAGTCGAGGTCTGATAAAATCCAGACCGGCGCCAGAGCTCTTTGAAAATGATCCCACCGCATAGCGAACATCCTTGATTGAAGTAGAAGAAGGTAAAAGTTGTGAGGGCGGAGGAGACGGCCAACACAAGTTCAGTTGCGCGGGGGGGTGTTTTTCCCGTAGCGACGCTGCGGCAGCTGGTTCATCGACCATAACGTCGTCAGACAGAAGAAGGCGGGCTGCCCCTGACACGTCACCGTCTGACATCTTGGCCGACACGGCTCGCGAGAGTGAATGTTTTCGTTCAACATTACCACCGGACTCGCCCGCGGTCAGCAGGAGAGTCAAATCTGTAAGTCGAACACCGCGCCGGAACTCCACCAAATTCTTCCTAATGACCACTGCCAAAGAGCGTGTATCTCTGCAGCCTACCGGTAACCTTAGCACAACTGGGGCAAAGGAGAAAAGTCCAAGCCAGGCGGCGTCGTCGTTGTCCAAGGCAACTTTTAAGCACACCTCTGACAGTGCGTCAGCCACCGACTTTCTAACCACCTTGGGCAAAATGCGAACCAGCTTCCCATGTTTGAAGAAGGCCTGGATGCACTCCGTGAGGTCGGGATTGCCTTCATTCGCGGCTTCGTCATGAAGTGGTATAGTGCCCCCGCCCCCATGTTTGACTGTGACATGTCTACGGAGGCCTCGCCTAGCAAAGGTCTGGCCGCATTGGTGACATGTTACTTTGTTGGGCCCCAGGGGGTTTGATGTAGTCGCAAGGTTTTGCATAGGTGTGAAGCTTGGGCTTCACAATGGACAATATATATATATATATATATATATATATATATATATATATATATATATATATATATATTGTTGCTAGACGCTTATATATGTTAGACGGTATTGATTGGCAGAAATTACAAAAGAAGTCATGCAGTTCCGACGAGAAGGAAAGCTAGTCTGATAAAATACGTATAAATTCGAGGACCGTTGATTTTGTTTCTAAATTTTTGTTTCATGTAAGTATCATACTATCGGACACGAGTAACGAGCTTTCCTAGAAATAGTCAGGAGATCATTCGCAGGTACAAAGCTAGGTTTGCAAGCACATAATATTCTGCAGTCACAGAAAAAACTATCATGAAGTTACCACAAGGTGCAAGTGCATTTTGTTGTCGAGACGAATGTAGCATGTACCATCTTCAAATATATCCTAATGTAGCCGCCTTACACAGCTACAATAGGAGGTTAAATATGGAGATCTACAACCTGTGGTACACCAAGACCAACAAAACACTACCGACTACCAATATTATCAACTTTAACTCTAAAAAGCAGACGTCTCTCTTTCCAATAGCTGACTCAAATCTGAAGGCACTAATGTGGGTGATCTCTTAGTTACTTTATTTATTTATTTATTTTATTTATTGTTCAAACATTTTATTAAAATGACATTTAAGTTTTATTAGACATTACTTTATTTATTATACTTTAATCAAAATCAGATATTAGAAAAAAGTCGCATCAAAACGATCAAACCCGCGACTCATAGTGCCAGAGTCACCGGCTGGCTTCATAAATCCGCCAACAAACCAAATTCTAATCTCTTCCTCTCTCCCCGTGTTTCTTGATGGTTTCATTTTCCCCGTTGTAAACGTGTTGTATTTCGACCTTCGGTTTCAGTGCATTATCCGACTGTTCTCTTGTATTGATCAGTGATCAATCGTGATGATGATTTCGATCGTTCGTTCGTATTGCCAAAACAACACTACCATACGTCTTAAGTCACTAGTTCCCCCTGCCTAGAATGTCTTCGTATTTTGTCCCTGTTCTTATTTTGTGCCCGCCGGCAGTTGTAGGTTTCATGTAGACTCACGCTTCTCTTAAACGTGGTGTTGTTATTGTTTGCTATGTGTCATGCTACAATCTTACCTCTAGACTTCTTCGCTCAGCAGCAGCAACACATCCCCGAAGCAAAGGTGGCTCTTCCTCGAATAGTAACCTGAGTCGTATATATAATATTAAATTATTTACAGTCAGCGTAAAGCTTTATGAATATACGAATGCATATTGTACAAAGGTAGTCTTTCAGCTGCATTGTATGATGGACCGCGGATGCGTAAAAAGAACTATGTACTGTTAAATATGTACTGTGAACTACAATTTCAGAACGTGTCCTGTTTTAAATCTTAAAATGCATGAATGCCAGCACTGATTTTAAGGGGGGGGGGCTGATCCAGTCTAAGACGTTCTATGGTTTTGACAAAGCGCTTACTGTCTGTAGTCTATCAGTTGACTTCCCAGCGGTAAACATGTTTCAATACTTTCGCGCGTGCACATTAACTCGCTGCCCATTCTGCTATTGTCTTGTTTTTCAATATCTTAGTGAGTTACGATATATACGGTATATGATAATATTTATTATCCTATAAATAATATTATATTAATTCGCCGATAGTATTATTATCTATACGCCATAACAGCTCAGCACTTGCATGAAAAATGTGTGGCCGGACAATATCCTCAAGGAACCTTTTAATCTGAATGGTTATTTATTTGTTAGTCTGTCTTTATGAATAATACAACAGTTAATACACAATGATGCATGCAATCATGGCTTGGCGTATATATATATATATATATATATATATATATATATATGCCAAGCCATAATTGCATTGCTTCTCACAACAAAAATGATTGAACAGTAGTTTAAATTATATATTTTTATATATGGTGCTGCATTATATATATATATATATATATAGTGCTGCATTATATGAATATTCGTAAATGACTAATACGACAGGGTGTCCACTTGCTCGCATTGTTGTGGTATTCGAGTGTGCCTTCCAAGCTAGGTTTGGAAATTACCTGAGCCAAGCTCTCTCTTCGCCGTTCGGTGGTCCTCAGGGTAGTCGTTGCATCGTATTTTCATTGTCCTTCTTCGTAGATATATAAACACTGTTAACAGCAGCAGATGGTGTTGCCAGATAGCGCAATAAAAAATGTACGCTACTTATTACTTAACAGTACGTTGAGACGTGACTACACGGGTCGTTAACGGGTTTCTATTCTATTATACCGGCACATATTGAGAGATTATGACATAACCTGTTCTTTCTCTGTCAATTCTCTGTTTCACTATCGCGAAGAAAATGCATCACGACAGCTTAGGTATTTCTCTTTGCTGGAATAATTTTTCTACAACAAACCTAATAACAGATATCTAATTCTGCGGAGATTGTGAAAATTCTACTCTCCGTACTTTAGCTTACGTCAGTCCCTTTTCAGTAGCATTTACACCGATAAAAATGTGGGAAGAAGCACTACATTAAGCCTGCTTTCATATGTCCAATGTGGCATCTGGGGCCTAGAATACATTTCTGTCCTCGCAGATTTTTGGTGACATAGTTTTGTCATGCCGATCTAAAGGCATAATCGACCTCACTAAGCTGACACACCTGGGGTACGCAACTCCGCAATTATTAGCTCGCTCGTTCAAAGCTACCTCTAGCTGTTAAGCTGCCACTTTCACGAAATACAATAGGCTATCTCAACTTTTATCGTTGTTCTCATGTTAGCAAGCTTATACCACGACAAAGACGTCTATAACTTGGTTCAATACTATGCGTTTATTTTTTTCACAAGTTCTTCATTTAACTAACGCTTAGTGTGTTAAGCGTGACAGAAAGAAGAAGAAACACAGAGTGCCGAGCACACCAACGCAAACAACAAAATATATATGCGCACACAATTTATTGTGTGCCTGCATATTATTTATTGTCTTTAAACGATAAAAAAAAACTCACGTTGTTGTATTATGCGGAATTTGCCGCTGCATAGATTCCTTACGCATATATATATATATATATATATATATATATATATATATATATATATATATATATATATATATATATATATATATATATATATATATATAATGTAGTTCTCAGCTTTCTTATATATTGGAGAATATGTATAGTATAAAAGTGTTTATATGTAATAGTATGAAACTTGGTCGTAGTTGGCCGTTCTGGACCAAAGTGGCTCCTTATATTGGCGCCTGCGCCAAATGGTTTTCGCTTTTTTGGGTAAACTTTGCGAATGTTTAGATATGATATTCCTGGGACAATTTGCCTACATCTTTTGTCCACATTATCGAATGTCTACTTGAATTTGCGTCCAAGATGTTTATATGCAAGATAAATAAAACTTACCGCTATCGAGAGAATCAGGTTTTTGGTTTTCAAAAAGATGTATGTAATCTATGCATGTGCTCTTTTGAGGCTAGAGTTCATCCACCAGTAAAGGATCTCACTCGCTTGAACCCCGGCTAATGGGGCATTTATAAGTACATGGGTGCACAGTATTGGTGCAGTTTTTAATAGTGCTTTATAAACGCGGTACTCGATAAGCCGGCAAACAGGCACTCGTTAGTAACCAGCCTGCCCTGCCTGACGCTTCTGTATAGTGGGATAGCCAAAATTAAAGATGATCTTCCTGATCGCATGGGTCTTCCTGGAGCAACCTCTTTATGAGCTTGTAGGCCGAGTGAACCTTGAACGAAACGGGTATACTCAACGGAAATCCACGATAGGCACGGGTTGCCTTAATGCGCTCTTTGGCCTTTTCCAGCTGACCGCGGTCGATCAACAGGAGGCCAAGCTCAAGAGAGGCGAACGCCGCACAATGAATCTCGTCCTTGAGGGCGGGCCCGCTGCAAGAAAGTTGTCAAATCAAGTCGCTCTTATTCTACGCAAGTCTATATCCAACAGTACTCTTACTAATGAAAATGTGTGCTCTTAAAAATTGTCATAGAACTATATCTGCAGCATATTGTTTATATATATATATATATATACTTTGCACAGGTATGTATATAACTTGTACAATGTATACGGCGGTGGGAGCGGCAGGACTAGATGCAGCTGTGACGATCAGCGTCACGGCATCTCTAAGCGATACTCTTCAGGCATCCGCCTTACAAGCTACATAGTAGATGGTTGTTAACAGAAATTAGACCGTCTTGATAATTTTATTCCGAACGGTGCTTGCCTCTGTTTGTCCACTGATGCTCCCGCTAGCCTGTTAGCACATATTACTAGAATATGACAAAATCTCTTCTCGTCATTGCGAATCCATTAACATATGATGCTGGGAAACTGATAACCCTCATTTGTTTAGAGTGCAGGTAAGGTACGCTATAAGGTTAACTCTATAGCACGCTGTTTCCATTTTAGTACAGAACGCGTGTCACGATAGCCACATAGTTTCATGCGATACATGGCACAGCTTTTATAACCTGTTTTGTACCGAGGCGGGTTTTCATAAACTATCACTTTCATGTTTACGCAAGGTCTACACCAAGCTGTGATGTTAAATTAATAGACAATGCCACTTGAAACCGTTAAGAAAAAACTGAATATTATTTAGGTAAGCCAGTCATAAAAATTAATAGTTAATCGTGCAGCGTTTTTAACACACAACATAGCAGAACGTCTTCGTTGGGTACTCACTGCTCGATAACTTCGTTGAGAATAGCCTCGGCCTTGTCAAACTGCTTTTGGTATCGCAGAAATACGCCCTGCATGAATTTGACGAGACACCAGTCGGGTAGGTAGCTCGAGTCGCTTTCGTAGATCGGCTTTAGGCGTGTGACCTCATCAAAGACATGATTGTAGGCCCTCTCCAGGGTGTCTTCGTTTTTGGCGTACATGTTGAAGTGTCCCCAAATGTACATCAGCTCCTAGAACACAACACGTATTATGCCAACCGAAATAGAGTCACATACACCGAAGTAAGATGAATTATTATTATTATTATTATTATTATTATTATTATTATTATTATTATTATTATTATTATTATTATTATTATTATTATTATTATTATTATTATATTATTATTATTATTATTATTATTATTATTATTATTATTATTATTATTATTATCATAATTACTAATATATTAATTATTTAAAACACTATAATTTACTCCTTTAGTGTGAGAATTCCGGGAGTTTTGAGGGCAGTCTATTCGGTGAACAGAAATATTGCACAGGTTAATTTATGTCACCCTCTGTCGTCGGTTCCCTGTTGGATGATCTTATACCGCAAATGACTGCTCTTGTCGGAGCTACATCGATCTAGTCCACCCTCTCACACATACATACATAGATAGGTAGAGTAAGGCGGCTTCTTTCGAGGAAGGTACGCGCCCTCATCGAGCAGAACACCTCGATGGGCACGGTGCGGCCCGCGACGCGTTTGCACTTGATGGGGACCGTAGTCATCGCTTTGGTGATCTCCATGAGGGCGCTCTCCGACAACGTGCGTTGATTACTTTCCGAGAGCTGCAGTCGGTCAGACGCGTTCAAAATGATCAACCACATCGAATCGAACATTTCAGTTGACTATAGTCGAATAATAGCAAAATAATCGACTTTATTCGCGCGCACTGTGGATCTTGTTTGTGCTAAAATGAATTTCTCGCCACGGTGAGGCAAACGGCTTTATGCTGAAATACTTTTTACAAGGCATGTTTTTGATCAAGTTTTGATATTATTTTCAATACTACTATAACGTTTTTACTATAAAATCGTTAATTAAAGAAACCTTGCTGGTATAACTTGCACACATTGCACAGATTGATTCATTTTACTTACTGATTATGTATCACTCGGTTTAGGCAATCATTTGCTCTTATATATATATATATATATATATATATATATATATATATTGGGCAACTATTTACACGTAGGTTCTTATTTTAAAAGCGCTAGGATTAGACATTGGGTGACACTGTACGCTAATAAGAGGTGCTTAAGGACATTCGAAGGGCACCATTGGTGCGATTACCGGACTGGCCGTAACAAGTTCATACGTACAGCTCTCATATAGGTGCAGGCGCAGTGAACATAGATGACGGTGGCATCTGACCAGCTGCACTTGACTTGTAGGCGCTTCAGAGCAGTCTCGGCTTCCTTCCAGCGACCGACAAATCTATAACAGAAACAACAGCAATCCAGTTTCAGGTAATTGTGCTAACGACGCCAATATAGCCAACAGCAAAAACAGCAGCGACAGACAACAACAACAACAACAACAGAAAAGGCAAACCTTCTGACAACGACAACGAAATGATACGCAATATTACGAAAACCAAACGAGGTAGATAGAAACTAATGGGAGCCGCAACAGCAAACATCAGGACAGCCGCAGCCACATAAATAAATAGCAGCACTTACAAAACAACTCAAAAACGACTTCTGGCGATGTTGGCAGTGCTTTAGCACAAGCAAAGGCAACACTGTGTAAGCTGCAATAACAACCAGACAAAAAGCATAACAATCATGCCACATTTCTTCTTTTCATATCTTCTTTATTTCGTACAACTTGGATAGTCAACGTTGAGTACCGAGAGATTGCCGCGATTCGTCAGTAAACATCTTGAATTGTGGTCCCATACAACTGTCAAAGCCGGATTATTTTTCATACATTTTTATTTATACATACGTATATTGCTAATACACGCGATTCGAATATGCAATGCTACAATATTTGCAGGTCCTTATAGCTGACTTACGCATAGAGATAGGCGTGGTCCCAGTTGAAAAATGCGTCATATGGAATAAAGTCGTCGATGACTTTACTGGCAAACTCAAACTTCTCGATCGCCGTTTCAACACGACCATGAAGCTGATTCAGTCGAGCCTCAAAGTAGATGCCAAGCGCCCCCTGGGGCAATTTGGCGTTCATCTTATTGACGGCCCGCTCGATCAGTTCCAGATCAGCGTCGCCATTTCCTGCAAAGTTTCAGTTAACAAATACATGTGTGTATATCCGTTTAAGTATTCGATAAATAGTAGATAATACGGAAGTAAAATAATAACTCTTAACATTTGTTTACTTATTTGCTTCAATAGAGCGCTAGTCATGGCTGTCATCTACCGGGGTGTCACCGGTTCAATCCCTGCTATTGATCGAATTCTCTTTAAGCGATGCCTAATGTAAATAGATAGTGAACCATATCGCTGAGGGTCGCGGCCGTGCTGCCACAAATGTCTCAAGAAAACCCCTAGACATCTCAGCATGTACGGCCTTTTAGAAGCGTTTCTTAAGGTATTTGCAAATTGGGTTACCCTCACTAATATAGTTGCACACTTATACAATATGATATAAAGAATACTGCGAATAAAGTGACAAATCAACTATTTGTGCCAAGTTAGCATAGTCGCGCAACAAATTGTAAACGATAAACACACTTCAAATACAAAACTGTTTCGGCATCATTGTCTTCGACAGATTTCAAGTAAATACTCGCTTAGATACAGTAACGTCTGAAAGTAACGTCTACCTGCAAGTCAAATGTGTTAGCCTTCCTAAACATGAGTAGTTAACCCCCCAAACAATTTAACGGTAAAGCAATTGGTCGAACGTACTAGAAATAGTACATTATGATATTATTACATGGTACACTAGACCATTTCTGATAAAGTCTAAATGTCAAGTCAAATGAACTTTATTATCGCATAAAAGGGATGTGTGCTACAATTATCATGGGTATATGCATTGTTTTCAGTATGCGCACACCAGTGTGATTTATCGCTGAATTAAGCGAGGTTCACGGTGACTCTGCGCCATGTTTTGCCACTATTTCAAACAAGCTTCAACAGTTTAAAAGAGGTCGCATCAAGACTGAACCATGTTCAGGGCTCCCAAAAGCGGCTACTGATCATGAAAATATGGAAAAAGTGTGAAAAATGTCTGCTGTAGAAGCGTAAACATAAGTAAGATATCGGCGGCCTTGGGGATCAGTTTGGGTAGTATGCATTCTATCCTGCACGATAACTTGAAGTTAAAAGCTTAGAGTAAAGGGCGTTTGCTAAATCTCGAGAAAAAAACGCGCGTCTCTCTGCTTTCCAGCGAAATTTGGTCAAGATGTCAAAAAACATCGGATTCTTAGCGCAAATTCGTGACCGCCGACAAAAGCTGGGTCTATCACTACTCTCTTGAGACCCAAAAGGCATCTTGCCAACGGTGTCATCCGGTGAAGGACCTCCGAAGAGGATGCGGACAACGGCATCGACAGGAAAAGTAATGGTTATTTTAAAAGCGGTTAACCGATCACGAGAGAATAGTATGCAAGAGTGTTGGGCCGCGTGCACCAAGAATTCACTGAGAAACGGCTAGCTTTGCAGAATAGGTTGTCCTGTTTCACCAAGACAATGCTCGTGCACAAAAATCTTATTGATCAATTACTCTATTCATTGGAGCTGGCCCCCTGTGAAAGCCCCCGCCCCCCTTTAGTCTAAGAACACTTTTTCTTCGAATTCTACTCAGGCGGTATGAGTCGCTCTAATATATCGGTTGTTCTTTTCGGTAAGTATATGCACTTTTTGTTTATTTGAAAAAAATCTGGTTTTCATTCTAATAGCGTTTTGAACAGCCTAGTATTCATTCTGTCATCCTGAGGAATCGCTACTACGAGACGAGTACGTTTGGCGGGCCACTCACGTTTGCGAGAATAGAGAGGATCTGCTCCTAGCCAAAGCTAGCCTTGAAGTCGACCAACACCGCGTATATATAAATCAAGTCTGTTTCATCGGAAGCTAATTCCGAAAGCCGTGCTCTTCTAAAAGGAATGACATTTGCGGCTTCCAGAGTGTGGCTGAGCCCCCTTGTCCAAATGTCCATTCCCTTTTCCAAATGGCTTTATTTCTATTCCATGCTGTGAGAAAAATACGATGCATTATCCCTTCGTATATGGTGTGGATGGTCTATATCTACCCTCCCGTATGATCGGGAAGGTGGCCTCCCTCCACTTGGATAGCAGAAAACTTATGCGAATACACTCGTTCAATAAGACTATTTAGCAAAGGACGAAGAGGGTAGAATTGTTTAGATGCTCATTTCGCACTTTGTCAGGTTCCCTCATTAGGCGGAGACCTTTAATTGGCATCACGAGCTCCCGAGCAGCACAAATTCCATTTAAGCGGGTCTCGCTTCCTTATTGCTTTCTCGTCCTAGGATGTATAGTGTAATGGTCCGATGCGAACATATCAGCAAAATTATGGGTCAAGTCAGCTAGACTGATAGAAAAAGATATGTCTTAAGCAAACAACTAAGACACTTATGAATCTCCGCTTTGTTAAGGGAGTAGTGCCCTCGCAGTTCTACTAAACTGCCGATCACGTCGGCAAGTCTGAGTGAACAAGGGCTCGAATCCTACCTTCTACCCCCGGGGAATGGAGTCGCACATAGACCTGACAATCTGCAAACGCGAGCATGCTTTTCAAATTTTAAACTGGACCGTACTGCTTGATGAAGAAAATTTTAGCGACCACTACTGTATAGAATATGACGTCAGTAAAACAACCACTTTAACACCCTCTCCGATTTTAACAAGGACACCGAAGTGGAAGCCGCAAGATAACAAAACGCTCCGGGCCAAGCTGACAAAGATTTTAGACTCAAGAGGGAAACCCCAGAGCGCCCAGGACTTGCAAACAATTCTGCAAGAGGTATGTATCGAGCCGTTCAAAGACCGCGGACACTCTATGCGCTACCGGTTTGTCTTACCAAAATATTGGTGGAACGAGGATATTGCGTTGGCCCGTAGATGCTGCATCTGGGCCAGAAGAAAAGCCTCCAGGGCAAGGCGCGGCAACATAGATGAGGCTTGTGTCGTACAACTTTATTGTGATTTTAAGCGCCTCAGGGCTTCTCTACGCAAAGCTATAGCAGAGCAAATGTCGCTGCTGGAGGGAGTTCTTATCAGAGCTAGAGGAGGACCCATGGGGCCAGCCCTACAAGCTGATACGCGGCGTACCAGGAATCAGAAAAAAGGAAAATCTTTCCTCTGATGAACGTGTCCGAGTAATTTACAAGCTCTTCCCTCAACATCCTCGATTCGACCGGACATTGTATGAAGTAGTAACGGCCGAGGATTACATCCCAGAGGTAACCCCGGCCGAGGTATTCGCTGCGGGGGATAGATTGAAGGCCGGTAAGGCACCAGGCCCAGATGGCATTCCGGTCTCGGCCACGAAAGTACTCTTTAAAGAATTTTCTGACGTAGTGGCCACTGTAGCCACCAGAATACTCCGCAGCGGCTCCCTCCCTATTGCCTGGAAGAAAGCGGATATGGTACTCATCCCGGGATTGACTCCTATATGCCAATCTGCCTGGTTAGCACGCTAGCCAAAAGCATAGAATCAATAATAGAGTCCCGCGTGCGGTGCTTTGCAGAAGAGCACGGCCTCCTCTCGCCAACACAATACGGATTCCGGAAGGGCCGATCAGTCCTATTAGCGATAGAGCAGGTGGTTACTAAGGCGAAAGCCCTGCGCCAGTCCCCGCCTCGTACTAGAGGCTTGCTACTGGTTGTTTTGCTGGACGTTAAAAACGCATTCAACAGCCTGCCCTGGAAGGTAATCTTGGACACACTACTCAAGAAGGAAGTCCCGCCCTACCTGCGCCGAGCAATCTCGTCCTACCTGAGCGAGAGGCGCATAGTCAGTGAGGGTTTCGAGTTCAATGTTCGGCTGATGCCAAACAACTATGGCCCACGGGAGTCAAGAAGACGCCTTATGATGTCGGTAGCTGAGTCCATAGTTTTATTTGCAGCTCCGGTGTGGCCGTGAACCACACTGTCCACAGCCAACAATAGGGCAACGCTACGCAAAGCCCAAAGAGCCGCTGCTCTGCGTATCACGATGGCCTATAGAACAGTCAGCACAGCGGCCGTTCTTGTTCTGGCTAGCACAGTCCCCTGGGACCTGAAAGCAAATGAACGACGCCGCTTGTGGGAAGACCCGGAAAAGGAAGAGGCGGAGGAAAAGAATATCACGCTTGACATTTGGCAAGTCGAATGGGATTCCATTCAGGACGGAGCGCCCGGGTACCGGGTAAGGACTTTGATCCCGGATATTAGGGCCTGAATGTACCGGCCAGGTGGCGAGTTGACGTTCTACATCACTCAGGTCGTTACAGGATACGGTGATTTACAGTCATACTTGTTCAGAATTGGGAAAACCACATCTATATTCTGTAAGTACTGCCAAAGCGAATCAGAGGATACGCCTGAACATACAATTTTGTGGTGCCCGAAATGGGTCGCTCAGCGTGCGGGTCTACCTAGGGCTGAAGACGGCATCCTTAGAACGATCATACAGCTTATGATTAAGTCACGCGACGACTGGACCAGCATTGCTTGCATTATAGAAAACATCCTGCGCGCCAAGGAGAAAAAAAACTGTTACTGCACGACATCACCCCGCGGGGCATCCCGGGATAGCTAAATGCTTAAACTACTCTCCCCCTTCGATCGTTTGAAGTTATGCTGATGCAGTTCCCGATCGATTGGGGGATTAGGACATGACTGGTTTTTAGTGGGTTAAAACCCCACACTACCGGCCCACACTTGCAAACGAGTTTCCTGCGGTGATGTCTGCGTGTGCATACCGCATTTTCTAGTTAGTCCTAAAAAAAAATCGCAATTTCTCGAAAAAAAGACGCGATAGAGCCCGGCGTCTGCGTGAAGGAATTTACTCGCATTATCCTCGGCAGAGTTCAAGGGACGCGAAAGGTTCGTTAGATATCGAACATAGTGTGCATGGAAGCCTACGTTCCACTGGTTGTAGACGTAAGCAGAAAAAGTAATACAGAACCACTCGTAAGGTGAAAGTAGCCGAGGTCACAGAGGTTTTGCGACGAAAACACCTACTTTCTGTGTGTTCAGACTGTCATCTGCAGAGTTAGGAGAACCTTTGATTCCTCAACAGTCAAAACTGTCTTATTAATCATCAGATGGCTCGACAAGTTAAAACACTCAAGGAAGAGCTTTGTCCTCATATGCAATTAAAGCATGACAAAGGTGATCTGCACCCAGCGTGACCGCGTTTGACTAAAAATCACAAGATGCGTAAGCTGATAAACGGTGAACCTACGTTAAACTCAGCGAAAATAGCGAAGTCGCCGAACGTCTCGTATTCTGCTATAAAGTCCCACTTTAGATATTAAACTGTGTCATACCGAAGATGTAGTGTAGGTAGCTCTGGTAGATGAGTAAAGCTCCACAGGAGAGAACGGCCATGTAACCTTCGAACGACTCGACCTGTTCCACAAGCAAGCGCTCGCCCGTCGCCTCATCGCCGTGAAAGCCGATCAGCTCTAGCAGGTTGAGCACCTTCTGCGGTAGCGAGGCAACGATCTGCATGCAAGAGATTTAATGTACAAGACATTTTCTACTAGCTTACTTGGGTCTAACCGGAATTACTAGCTCACAGAAGAATATATATATATATATAGATATATATATATATATATATATGAATTGCAAGCAAGACATTTTGGGCACAGTATATAATCTTGTGTAAACTGTATACAAATATATAAATTAAATGTGCAAGAGAGAGACTTTATTGATTATTTTAAGTGATTATTTTCAATAATCCAAGTAAAAATTAAGCATTTCTGCGTGTAGTATATATAGAAGATTAACGTGTTACAGTATAATCCGATATTAGGCCTGGCGCATATTTAATACGTGTAATTGGTATCGCTGTACGTACAAGATTGTAGACTCCAACACCGAGCATTACGCCACTGCGAAAGTGGACTTTTTGTTCATCTTCGCCCCATCGGCGCTCCTTTAATAGCATCATACATTCCCTTTACAATGGACAAAGACCAAAATAGAGGAGCACAAAATATACAATAAGTATGTCATTAAATTTCAATTCAATTGTAATAAACCATTTAAGGTCGCGAAAGTTTCAAATACTACTCCCCGTACCATGATAAGATTACGTAATATCAGCTTTCTATAGCTCTAACGAGCATGTGCCAATTGTTGATAGGCAAAAGATGAACGTACGACGTTCTCCGTGTAGCGCGTATTATATGCTATATATGATAGAGTTAAGCCTATATATGACTAAATATGATTAACTTGTACAAAATCATTGATTTGAACAGGAATGAAGACGGCGGTACGCTGTTGTCGTTTCATTCCGAAAGGAAGTGGGTGGTAAAATAATAGTACAGGACGTCGTCGCCGATGTCTGCCGTCAGCGTAGTAGAAGCAGGGGCAGTGCTGGAACGTGTCCCGCATACTTTCGTGGATTTTCCGCGGTTAGTCTGACTCGGCCGGGTTTAAAATTGACCACTACCGTCGACTGTCTTGGCCTCCGCCTACTTAGAAATCGTCCCCGCTACTTGTCTCTGCGTCCTCCAACTCTGCCAGCGCATCCCCGCGGGGAAGAAACTGCTCTACTTTGGGGTTGCTGTCACTCGTTGTATAAGCGTGTCTACGAGACGTGTTAGCATTACTCAGGCCGAGCTGGAGCTAATTGATCTAGGAGGAAATTGACTAGTCGACACCCTACGATTAAATAACAAACGGGTTTGATTATTTATCTTCTATATCCTTCTTATCTTAAGCATTAAATAATGATAGACTAAAATATCTACCTTCGACTTGAATTACATCCCTATTTATTCACTTAAGTTGAGTAGCAAGTAAACCACAATATAATGCTTTAACGACTATAAGGACGCAACGCTAATTTAATTAGTATACTAGGATCAAGAGCCCTGCAGGTAGGTTCTGCTAGCCTGAGACACATACGGTGCTCTATAGGGAGACAGCTAAAGACGATGGACGAACAAATACGCTGCTGCAGTCTACGTGGCCCAAAGTGCCGTCGCTACCCAGAGTACAATGTAATATTGTTAAAGTAAAGTTTTCGGGCTGACCCTCAGCCAAGATTTAGCGTTCACGGAACTGTTTTTCACATTGCTTCATAGACGGACCCCTATAAATACAAATGTGCAACGGTGGGCCTCGTACCCGCGCACCTATGTGTCTCCTCCGGTTGCCAGGCACTGACTTAAGCCACCACGCCACCGGGAGCAACTGTAATAATGTTGCGTTCAAATGTGTGCGTTAAACAGCCATTTCCGACTGTGAATTCGACTTTTAAAGATGACCGCACGGGTGCATAAGTGGATAACGCTTATGTCGTGTAGTGTATCGGCGGGAAGCCGGCCGCAGCAGAGCAGCAACAGCAGCCAAGACAGTGCCACCTTCTCAGTACAATACTCGTAGTACTCCAGTAGTACTCTTAATAAATGAGTCCCGTTCTCGATGCATTCCTCGCAGGAAACAGGACCGCGAGCGATACGGCGTAATCGCCGCGGCCAACCGCTGTCCAGGCAGACACTTTGACATAACTGCAAAATCTGCACATGACGAAGCCGATAAGAGAATAAAATGCCGATCCGTCCGTAACAGAATCAATCGATTCAAAGTAGTTGAAAACATCTTGTCAAGCGCTGCTTCTGTGCCTACAAACCCAGGTAAAAACGTGGATTTTTTAATGGGCTAGCTTTAGCTCAATTCAGATGCGACTAGTACACGAACGCCGGCTACACCAGTAATAATAAAAATACGTGCTATAAAAGATCCCTGTAAATATGGATGTAACAAATTAGATAATTTAGTTAAGTGTATAAAGAATTGAATATAGTTAATAATTATAATACGAATTAGATACTTCAAAACTATAATCATTTAATAATCAGATACGCGGAAGTATTGATAATACTATTGACTCAACTTAAAGTAAGCCGCTTGCACAATATGTAGGTAACTGGCTATGAAACTTGAGTTGCTATTTACGGCAGCACTACACAGCGGTTAGCAAGAGTATCTGGTTAAGTCTAAACTCAGATATTTCAATCGCACGCCCACCGGTGCCTGGGAACTCACTTGAAGGCGAGGTAGCACGAGCGAAATTTGAAAGCCCCATGGATAAACGACATAAACGATGGATCTTGCAGCATCGTTAGCATCGAATCGGCCAAAAGGCATGTAGCGTAGCACAATTCCGCGTGAACCTGAAAGTTATTATTATTATTATTACTACTACTACTACTACTACTACTATTATAAACCAAGTACTCGTTAATAAAATGAATTATATATTATCATTGTAGTTTTTGATTATTCACCTACTACTCGCGGATGAGGCTTCCTTTAGCATATCTCTGTACTATCTTCACTAACTTGGCAAGTCCCAAAGATGTTCTTCCATCGGCGGAACATACATCTCATCGATATATATATATATATATATATATATATTGAGGGAAATTACCTGCTCGGTGGTATGGGAGTTGTAGTCCTCTCCGAACATGATTCGGTACATGGCAGAAGTATGCTTACGACGTGCGTTGCAGAAGGCCGAGGCTTCGTTTAGAACAGCCACCGCATTGTCCACATCCTCCTGTGGTAACAAAAAAGATACATTATAATTTGTATATATTCCATATAATGTTTTAGACAGTTTAGATACATAACACACATATATACATATATATATATATATATATATATATATATATATATATTATATATATATATATATATATATATAGATATATATATATATATATATATATATATATATATATTATATATATATATATATATATATATATATATATATATATATATATATATATATATATATATGGCAAACGATTCTGCTTTGCCTAAAAGTTGGCTAGCAGAGTATCTAACGTTGGTTAGCGGAAGGCAAATACTCGTATTGAGAAAAGTTTGTAAAAGTTAAAATTCTATGATTTCAAACAATTTAGTTTTAGTTATATAACTTCAAACCTTGCCATTGCACTCATATGACATAGAATTTCTAGAGAAAAGCCTCTTTATGGGGATCATTTTGATACAAAATCAATGGTGATCAATCCCCGGTGAAAATATTCGGCAGTAAGTATGAACGTACAGTTTCGAGTTTGTCTTGCTTTATCAATGTATCATTCCTGTTGAAGCCTAAAGCTGTTCATTGGGTCACAAGAACTGCAACAGAGCGGTCGCTAGCCATTATGTATATGTCTATATTCTGTGACGCGGCGACAAGGTTCCTCGCATTCTACAAGTGGGGAGAAGAACTGCTCACAGCGAAGAAAAATCATACAACGAAAACAACTCTTTTTTTAATCGCTGGTTCCCCAACATTTAGATCTGCGTCTGTGCTCGATTATTGACCTATTGCAAAGTACAGGTTCTACTACGTGCGTTGTAATGATCCAGTTCATGAGTGCCGAGAAAACAAAGTTTATTTTGCCGAGAGAGCGTTCAATCAATGGTGTCTATGGCGTGTCACTCTACACGAACGAATCTTCTTTTACACCGAATGAGGTCGTGTTTAATGCACAAAATTATCATTGATGAGCGTGGACTCGCATGTGATCCGCGCGCATGCACGGCAGGATCGCTTACCGTTGACTGTTTGGAACAGCATAGTGAGCCACAACTTTATTAGTCCTTGTCTAGATCCCGAAGGGTTAACCACCACCACTTCGCCACCATGCCATCACGATCTTTTAACCTATCAAGTCTGGATTTCATTCCTTGGGGCCACTTAAAATGTGCCTTGTTTGAGACCCCCCCCCCCCCTAATTTGCGTGATGACATTTTGCCTGATTGTCTCGCCGCTCGAACTGTTTGGGAGATGCTTAACATATTTAAACAATTGTTTGCAATTGGTAAATAATCTCTGTGATGAATGATTGGCGGCCGCTTATTCAGGCAATTCTTAAAACATGATAAACAGTTTTATGTTATTTCAAAAACACACCAACGATACGTCTTATAAAGCAAGACAAAAATCTGAGCTGTTATATGTTTATATGCATATATACTTCCTTTTGAGCTGTGTACATATAAACTTCCTTTTCAGCGATATATGCGCGTAATGACACATTTATTGTATTACTAATAAATTATTAAACGTAAAACTAAAAGCAAGACATCGTAATGTCTCAATTTTTGAAAACTTGCTCACTACAATCATCTGCATTGCGCTAGCCAGTTTTGAATGACGTTCAGGCAAGGCAGACTTTTCTTTCGAACATGCCATTTCGGCTTGCTCAGTTCCTTAACAAATAAATTATGCTATAGCAATCGCGCATTTTGTAAAGAAAGGTCTGTGAGCCACATCGGTATAAAATATATTCGTAAATTCACTGTCACTCCTTGGCAAAACATTTCTTCCTTCATTCCATGAGACAAATTCCGGATTTTAACGAATGATGACTGGGACTCTTGTAAACGCAGATTTAGTGAAGATATATCAGGTTAAACGGCTCGATACAACTATTTTCGGTAATTTCGCTCTCACTTCAAAAAAGACATTTCCATCCTCTCGGTCCGATAGAATTATATATATATATATATATATATATATATATATATATATATATATTTGTATATATATATATATATATAAATTGCGAACACTTGCTTTTAGGACTGCTTTTTCTGTGTGGGTGTCGGCTACGCCATCTACCGGCTAATGACGGCAATAATACAGTGCAGACCGTATCTCTCCTAGTGAAGATGAGAGTGCTTCGCTTAAACCACTGTTGCTAAAAAGCATCTTCAACTACGAATATGATTTAACTAGTGTTTTATACAACTCGCCTTATGCACGCCTTGGCGCCTTCAAGCAATTTCATGCTCCTTCTAGTAGTAATGTAAAAAGCTCGTGTTTTTGACTTACATTCATATTTTCAAGAAAACATGACAACATGATTCCAGAATTCGAGTGTCATCGAAATTTTAAGACCGTGCGAACAAGTGTGCAAATATATATAGTGGGGAGTAAAAGATAGATATTCTTCTTTTACCATCCCAATATAAACTAAATAGTAAACGTATAAATAGATTTGTTAACCGATTGGAATACTTGGCAGCAAGTGTGGCTGATAATACGACAGCCTTTTAGAGAATGAAATATACGTACCACAAACAAACGTGTTTATAATGTAAAAATATTTTCCTGCATTTTCAAGACATGTTTGTTAAATAGGCATATTTCCATAGATAGAATTGAAGTTAGGATAAATGCACTTGCGTTAATTTAAGTAATTTCAAGCGGGCTTTTTAAGAAATATATATATCAAAAGTGCGGTAGTCTTATAATAATAAGCAGTTTTGCGTATAAGTGCACGAGACTATTCTACAAACCTTGTGTAGAGTGAGACCAGCTCGGGCGAAATATACATTTCCATACGCCATTGCATGGTAGACGCTTTTGTTACGCCTAGGAATCAATACACGCATACATGATGGGAAAAAAAACTTGAGTTAGTTATTAGAAGACCTAATAGAAAACATCATTTTAAGATTGCGGTAGCTTCATAATAAATGTCATTCCGACCTGCAGCAAGCAGCCAAAACTGCGGGTAATATAATTCATGCAGTTATGAATGTGTAGCTTCGCAGCCTTCAGCATTCGGAACTTGGAATTGTGTCTTTGTTAGTTATTTTGCTTGAAGCGTGTATGCTTTGAAGGGTGTACTTTCAGGCGGACAACCCGGATATTGGCCAGACTGCAGTGGTTTTTAAAGTGAGTATTACTCGTCAATATTTGGATGCTAAAATTAACCCCACGTGTCTAGATAGAGATAGATCTGTGGATGCAAGGATGTAGTACCATTACGACAGTTGGCAACACATTAAACTTAACGCTTTCACGTCATGAGATTTCGTATATAGAGAGCAGTGGTCTGCCGTTCGGATCAAGATAGACTAGAAATATATTTTATGTTGAGAGTAATAGGAGGTGGATGACAAACAGGCATGCTGAAGAATGTGTGTAATTCTGTAGCCGCTAAATGATAGACGTATATGCATCTACTTGATGTCGGCTTTGCTATTCTTCAAATTCCGCGTAGAGTAATGCAGCATGCAGGATGAGAACTCGTAGGTTAATCATTTATATATCTGTCTGTGACGATGTGTACTTCGCTCGCATGTCGTCGAGTGCATTGGTGACATCATTGCAGAAGATTCTCTCGATGAAGACGAGAGACTCGCTGATGGCTTCTCCTAGCGGCACCGTGCTCTCGCTGAAAATTGGCAAAAAAACAAACACACATAGACCAGGGGATAAGTAACTATAAGCGAACACTACAGCACGAACCATCTCGCGTGTAGCACTATGTATAGCACGTTGTACAAGCTTAGATATACTCATTTACTACTAATAATAGCCTGCTTAAAAGTTAAAGATACAAAACAACTAGAAGCTGTCAAAAAGCATAACAACGACCATAACAGTAAAAATAAAAGCTGAACCTCCTATCCCTTCTGTGGATATTCGAGTCGGTGAGTAAGCTTTTAACTTGGTGCACTAAACACGTATTGGCAAACAATAAACATCCTCAGCTGCTTTTCAAGGTATCATACTATACCGACTCTAGGGACGCCGAAGTACGGCCGACAAATTGATCAACGATTAAGGCTAGAAACTAAAACTGCCTCGCTTATAATAAGCGGATACTTATTATTCTTAATTTGTATAGACCAATGGATATATCGTTTATCCAATATTCATTTCGTTGGCCCAACATTTTGAATGCCGATTTGAACGCCGTCAACATTCTGCTCAATTAGCTCTACAATTGCTTATTCTTCATAATCACAGAAGAACATGTCGCAATCTCGACTTTCAATATAAAATGTAGCATTCGCAGTATTTCTCAATATTTTAATTTGGATTCATAATGTGCGTTATTTAAATAATAGTGACGAGACACATTTGCTAGAAGTGTGGACCAACCATTATTAGAAACATAAAGCTTTATAAAGACGAACATTCAGACAGTCTCACAAAAAAATAAGGGTTTTTAGTCCAAATATAAAACTATTAGCCGTATCCATTATTTTGATGAACGTTTAACGGGTCGGAGCGGGCAACATCCAACATTATTTAATTGATGCATGGCTAGCATCATAACTATCAGAGAAGTCATCGCAGGAAATATGGGGACAGTGCGCTAGTCATGGTTGTCATCTACCGGTCCCCGGTTTGATCCCTGTTGTTGATCGAATTTACTTTGAGCGATGCTTATTGAGAATAGATGATTAACCATACTGCTGAGAGTCAGCGGCCATGCTGCCACAAGGACTGTTAGCGAAACCCTAGATATCGGTGCATTAAAAATATACCTCAGGTTAAGTTCCAAGCCCGTAGGGGACGAAGGATAGTCTAGAATTAAAAACAACCTCCTTAGGAGATGTTTTTAATTCTAGTACCACTGCCCTTTGCTTTTAGCAATTTCTAACTACTTCGTAGGTGGAATATTTGTGTACACTGCGGTTTTGTGCTTCAAATAGACGGGCGATGGAAATAAAGCTCTAATCATCGTAAAGCTAACTTTACGGGTGGTTGCAGGTAGTTAGAGTCGATATAGTATATTTTCTCTTTACATTGAACATTGGATATGTGCAAAAGACAGGTAGCACTTAAGAACAGCTCATATTTTGGTCAAGCTAAAGACACATTTCATCGATCGAACACAGGTAGGAAGAAATATGAATTATTACCGATTTGCTGCTGCTATGCCCCACCGCGTAACCGTAACTTGCTGCCGGCCGCTCATTGAAGCCGCAATAGAACTAAAACGCTGCGTGGAGAACAAAACCATGGAAAACCGAGGGACGGCAGGAGATCCCCCCAACAAGCAGCTCACGGCACAACGAGCGTCGTCTAGCCAGCGGGATTCAGGCGGGAAGCCGAGGAGGCAGTAACGAATTCAACAACTTGGACAGGCAAACGACAGCTAAAGCTGAAGTTGAGAAGATCTTCGCCAACTTCTCACCACAGTTCTCTGCTCACAGTCGATAATCAATATGAATCGTGAAGCGTACCTAAACTAATTTTCTTTTATTACAGAACATACGCGCGCGTGGTAGGTGTCCAATAGACTGCGCAGATATGTACTAAAACCTGATCTTAAAACCTTATACCATGGTGCTCTTACACATTATATATATATATATATATATACGGCACAGTAAAAAGAAAGATAACTGCTATATAAAACGCTGTAGTATATATAGATATATATATATATATATATATATATATATATATATATGTATATACGGCGGCGTGATCATAAAAGCTAGTGCGCCAGTCATAGTTATTATCTACCAGGGTATCGCCGGTCATACCGGTTAGAATCAGCGATCAGGCTGCCACAAGGACAGTTAGTAAAATCCTAGATATCTTAACACGTCCGCTGTTGCTGCCGTTTCAAGCGCTCCCGATATAAAAAGATGACCTGTGTATCTATGTATGTATATATATATATATATACCATTTATTCGGTCGTCCTAGTAAGAGAGGGTGAGGTCATTAAGACTAACACATCGTTAGATGTGTACTTGGAAATGCCCGCCACGCTTCTGAGATGCCTGCATGTTTACAAAACAGGTATCTACGCGAGTACAAAAGATTGGGGACACTTCGAGAGCTTCGTACAGTGACCTCATTCGTTGCTTTTGCTATAATATATGAATTCTGTAGATAAAGGCAGCGAACAGTTACAAGCAGCTTTTTGTGCTTAAAAAGGTTTCACTGCTGCGGAACTGTCCCAAATAGTTAGAGCTTATCCGCTTGCGTCACTCGTTTTCGAGCCCATGGTTTAATGTCAAAGTTAAATTAAGGGTATCTCTTTATTTGAGCGAGCGCAACAAAGTGAAGCGTCTAGCAAACTGCTTGAGAGACTCAATGAGTGTTCGTTCTTGAATCGAGTGCATCATGCATTAAAATCGATGCTTTTTATAAATTAAAATTAGTTAACTCGTTTATTTTTTAATTATTTTAAAATTAAAAATTTCAGATCCTTTACCATTATATAGTTAATAGAGAACCCCGGTGCATATGCAATTGCATCGTAACTGTTAGTATGTCTTTTTAATGCTATGTTTAATGTGTCACGTTGCGCTGACAATTAGTAGTATAATATCAAACTCATGAAGCACGCCGCGCCGTTATTGCAAGTGTTGACTATACATTTTGGATTGATTCAAAAGTAAAGTCCAAAATTATGGTACAGTATGAGTTTAGTATGATAATAATTACCAAACACTTTATCAATGGATGAGAAATGTCTGGCTATATTATACTAAGACGTTTAAATATCAAGCTGCATAAACTACAATATCGTTAACAATTGACTCCCGCATGGTAAAAAAAAGGCGCGGAAATGGGCACGATGGGAATTGGAAATGAGTCAATAGAATGTAATAGAAAACGCTTTTGATTGCACAAAGAGGCTTGCACGATAAACGGTAATTAAAGCAAGTCAATTAAATGTGTTCTTTCTTCCTAGAGAGTATATAGAAAATATTGTGATGATTTATTAATCATTTACAATACGTTTGCACACTCGGCAGTGCTCGCCTTATATATATATATATATATATATATATCTTCAAATACGGTTCCCCGAGTGAAAGCAGTACAACATCTTAGAAACTACAATCGATTATATAGACGACTATATACATTAGGATTTTGCAATAAAGTATGGAAAATTATGTTCCATAGAAACTTGAAAAGATTTGACTAGTTGTGTTACATGAAGGCTGAAATCGAGCTCAGCAAGAAACTGAATGTCAGATTCCACGTTGCCATTGGTGTAGACAGTGTGGCACCATTATTTATATAGCCATAATCTAAATGTTCATTCAACGCCCGTGCCACAGGCCTTAAGGGCCATTGCGAGCGTCGAGACATGTTTTGTACTGAAAATATGTTAAATAAATATGTATGTTATATTAAAAAAATGTATGCGCTTGACGGTAACGCATTTATGCGTAGCTAACAGCACCCTATTTTCCGCTTTAAACTTAAAAAATTGCCTAGACCTGTGATATCTTGAGAAGTTAAGCACGTGTTGATCCATAGCCAATGAAACCGTATTAAGTAGAATCATGTAGCTTGTTTTTTTTTATCAGAAGGCTTCGTAGATGCGCCACAACAATAACTCTGACTTGGGACATGTAATAGAGTAGTGTGATACATTTCTGTAATATTTCACATCTGCTCTTTGCCCCTTTTTATGGATCGGAGTTGCAATGCTTTGCTTGAACATATCAGGAAAGTTATCATCATTATAGGTTCTCCTAAGGATCAGTTTAGGTGACTCAGAAAGGAACAGAGCGAACTTCTTGTATAAAGCAGGCAAACCCTATTCTGGGGTAAAACTCAATTTCAGCTTTAGTTTTGTCAGTAAATTGTAAATCTCTCTATTATCACTATATAGGCATGCAAACGGACTTGCAAAAAAGTTTGCTTCTTTTAAGGTATTGTTTTTCCTTTAAGGTAATAGTTATGGCGTGTGTAGAGCCTGATTCAATCACAACAAGAGACCTGTGCCTTTTACTCGAGAGTTGGCATAGCGAAAGAAGGCTTGAGTATTTTAAATATACAGTTTAAGCTCAGTAAGCACTCCATGCCACTTTGTTGCTTTTTTGAAGCGGTGAGCACAAGGGAGGGACGTTATGGAATGAAGGTAAACCCTGAACCGCATAAGGGAATCAGCGGCAATACGACTTTCGAAGTGGGCGATGTGGTCCAGAATCTTTTTCTGGGTAGAAACGCGTCAAAACAGGGTGTATACATGGTCAACGGCGTCCGGTTTTTGTTTTCAAGATATCAAATAAAATGTGTTCTCTGAGGAAATCAAATTTAACTTCAATTGTACAAACATTTTTCTGAATAGAACACAGACTCCGCCTCTCGTGTGTCTATCCAATCAAAAACATTTCCCACTGTTAGTTTCGCATTTCGAGTCGATCCATAAACTGTGTTTCGCCTAAGAGCACAAAATCAACGTTATTTAACAAACTACGATTGCGTTTAACATTCAAGGCATCCTGGTTTGCCGCAGAACCCACGCAGACCCACGCAGTCTTTGCGTGGGTTCACGCTCAGACAGTTCAAGTGTCCGAAATGTTTTCTTCCGCAGATTCCCGAGTTTGGGTTACTCGAAACCAAACCCGGTAAGGCGACACGATAGGCGAGTCGACAACTGCCAAAGCATCCAACCTAGAGTGTACTCTCTCAGAGAGTTTTTGATGACCGTACCAGCCGACCAGAAAGAAAGGTCGAATACGACCTTTTCATCTTCTTCGTTTACAAACAGATAGAACGACGAATATAAGCTGTGTTGGATGCGTAAACGCCAGACAGACAGAGAGCCACCTAACTTTGGCTTAACTGCACTGTACGGATGCACATACTGGTCCAACCGTCACGTGATTTAATTTCATCCTGTCGGAGCGTTTCTAGTGTGCCTCACGATGAGAGGCCCATACCAGGCACCACAGGACTATATGTTCAGGCGTGTCCTCGGCTTTGCTTTGGCAGTATTTGCAGAATGGGGATGTGGCTTTCTTCATCCTGAACAATCTAGGCTGGAAATCACCGTGTCCGATGAGAACTTTCCTGAAGCTCTATCGCCCTTGCAACCGTTTTCTCAGGCATCTTGCCGTCCTCCACTGCGTACAGTCATTTGGCAGAAAAATCGCTATTAAATGGCGCGGGGAATTGATGGTCATCCGTCCCTTGAACTAGACGTGACAGCACCACACCGACCTTTTCCCCCGGTTTCTCTGCTATTCCTTGAATGCGGCTTGCCATATGTCTCTAAGTGACGAACTCGGCCGAGTCGCCTTCCTCCCGTTCTATAAAGACCCGAAGGGGACTCTTCCTCAGAATGTTTGAGTGGGATACGTGCGCGCCATGTGAGCACCCCGTACTCACTTTGTCCAACTAAACGCCTTGCTTCTCCGGTTCCATGCGCGAAAAGTACGGCCTAATAATATCTCGCTAGCCTGCCAGAAACACCTTACGTTAAAGTAAAGGTCAAATTAAAAAAGCAGAACGATGACGCAGTTTGCAGCGATGTTAGAAATGCAGCTGCCGCCGCCAGCCGGAGTGATGACGATTGCTGAGACGATGACAGTCCTCCACTGCGCACCAGACCACCACTTTATGACAACACCAGCACAACCTGTACCACAGATGCGACTGTGTTGACCAAGGGGGATTGATCACTCATTTGATGTCGTGTAGAATCAGGCCGTCTAACGGAGCTGAAATCAAACATTTTTCTTTTCCATGTCCATAGATTCACCAATTCTCTTTTGATAACTTGCACGCAGCAAGTTTCATTTTTACCGAAGAAGGTTCATGGCTTGGCTGAAGCATAATACTAATGAGATCAGTTGCGCGCTTGAGAGTGCAACAGTGGCATGACTGCCAGCAGCGGCTTTCAGTCTGTAGTTTGTACAGATTTTCGATAGCACAGTAGACTGGGCGGGAATTAGACAGCTTCCCCCACGTTGCAAATAGAGGAGTCAATAAACATGGTCCGCGCACCAGACAAAGAGCTCGAAAAACTCTATCACGTTTGGACACGTATGCATACGGGTGAACACAAAACGTATGGTAAAACACACAAAAGCTGTCTAAAACTGCCGAGCACTGAAATTTGTGAGTGACACCAATTAAAGCTAAACGCTGAACTAAACATGGCAGTCTATCGAAAATTGCATTTTTAACCTGATGCCCTTTAGCCACTGGTCTCATCCCATTTTGTGATTAACTCATCAGCCCCAAGGAAAATACGATTGAAGTTATTGAAGACTCATGGAAAATCAAACGGAGTGTTCTTCGATGATTGGAAAAATCGACAAGTTATTGATGGCTACTAATATATGGCGCATCGAAACCAGATCTGAAGAAAGACTGAACTCTAAATTAACTTTCAAACCATTATCTATATCTATATATATATATATATATTGCATGTGCATATACCTACATAATAAGCAAAAAATGCTGACAGCAGGTGCGTACCATCCGTTAAGGCCTATCGAGATTTGCTAGCATTCTCTTGTTTGCTCGATTGCGCCGTTAAAAGCTGGTGCTCCAGCACGGCCAGTGTCAATTATAGCACAATTTTATATATATATAAATATATATATATATATATATATATATATATATATATATATACTCTGAGAAACTATTGAAATCGATAGTTTACCGGTTTCTCAGCAGGCTAAGAATAGTCATCTTAGCGTGGAGACCGCGTAGCGTCCGCGACGTTCGAGATGCGAGTTGATAATGGCCGATACCTTACATTATGAAAGGTGTGCTTCTTCGTCATATATAATATGTGTAATCATTCCCAGGTGCGGCAAGAGTAAGTCAAACAACTTCAGCTTTGACGACCTTGAAGACAACACGTGGTTCCACAACTTCCAACCCATCCTTTCAGATGTTTGCTTATAAGCAAGAAGCAACTCTGCATCACTGATCGTAGATATCAGCAAATAAATCATTATATTTTTCAACAGCAGAGGTGCGGAGATAGCTTGATGGTTACGTGCGTCACTACAAAGCGTCACCCAAGCCAAACATGGAGATAGAGTTATTTGCCTCTTATAGGCTGTAAAGGTGCAACCTGCTTTGGCATTGTAAGATAGTCGGGCCAAATGACCTTACTTTACCCTTGGTATGGAAGGTAAACAACAACACCTAGTGTGGAACTCTCACACACTAAAAGCCCTCAATCCTCACTAACACCCTTTAAAGTTTGAAAGTGTGTGACACTACTTTGAGACAACGGTCTTGTCTGACAAATGTCGATTTTCTAATACCTCTAGTTTTTTAGCGTTGTCTTAAAAGTTGCCTCGCTATTTGCAGAGGAGGCCAAAAGAAGGTACACTTTACACAGAACGGCTGCGACTAAGGACCGGATCGCTGTCTAGAAAGAGAGCGATTAATTGAACCATCAGTCCGCAAAACCCAAGTAATGGCATCGAATGCCTGCTTATATATATATATATATATATATATATATATATGCGCTTAATAAACCTGGATTCAATTTCGTCAATGTGCTTCTTGGTTTGTGGTCTTCGGGTATTACTAATAGGTCGTTAAGAATTCCACTGATGTATATATGGCCAACAGCTAGTTTATGCGGTATTATACACATCTATTATCAGGCCAATAGAGATTAAGAGGTTCGGTTAGAAGATAGAGTATTTTAAAGATTAGATCTGGCGTTAAGCTGCATTTGTCAAGCATTTTTTTAGTTATTTGAAAAAATATCTATTTCAGATACGGCCAAAGTAAGGCAGAATGTCTCTGTTTTAGTATCGTCATCCTTTCCAAGGTTTTGATCATTTTTTGAATGGTCTGGAAACTGTCGAATACTTCTGTAATTTACATCATTCGCTGTTTTTGCTCCTTCTAGGTATAAGTTAGTTGATTAGTGAATGAATGTGGCCCACAAAAGTGTTGCACATGGCTTTGGCACTACCACGGCTAAACAGCTTTTTTTTTTGAAGAGGTTCAGGGTTTAAAATGCATTTACGTACGACGGAGAGAAAGCATAGCAGGAGTTGGTAAGCCGCCTAACATGCCAACGCTCAGACAGTGTGGGACTCAGCCACCTAACGGCAAGTCTTGGCGCTTGACAAGAGTCGAGCCGAAGGATTAAGGCAATACCCACTAAAACCCTACATATATAGAATATTTGTATCCTTCTTAAGATGACCCTCCGACCTGCGGGATCCTTAACGCAGAAGAGTAACTACTCGCAGGCGGCGGGGAGGTCTCGGAAGTTTTAAATCTTTAGGTCCTGGATCTAACAAAACGCGAGAGTTAAACACTTCTGAATCTGGTTGTCACTGGGTCTAATGATAAAAGCAAAACCATTCGAAATGTTCGCACTACTTATATTTTGTTTAAAACCGCGGCGTTAGTTGAACGTTTGCGTTAATACTTAGCACACACTAGCAAACTTAGCATAATTTTTATTACAGTACGTCTTTGCATCAGTACTTATTTAGATCATAGTACACGTATGTATATTAACAGTGAGTCAATCAAAACAATAATGGATTTACCACTCTAAGTGATTGTGTCCAGTACCATTATGATTTAACGCTAACTTGGCAAAGCTGACCTTGGCGCACGCCTCGACTTTTAGCCCGACTCATGTTTTCCCTCTATCGAGAGAAGCTCACCTGGGCTGATGGTCAGATCGGCAGTGTGTCGCGGTTGCTACGACACGATACATCAGTGTCTTCTGCTTTGCAAGGGCCACAAATTTAGGACGATGAATATCGTAATCGTGCCAGCTTAAGCAAACAAGTATAGTCGGTGCTCAAACGACCGGAGAACACTTTGCGACTGACGTCTACACTACGAGTATCCATCGCCTTTATAGCCGGTAGTAGATCATTAGGTACTTAATCGATGGTCAGCTGATTAGAAATAGATTATGTGCTCGTCAAGCACGTTTGTACAGATGCCACCCTTCGCAGGATATCGAATGAACGAGGTTTGCTAACCGACAATGGTGGATTAAAAGACCGCCTAGACATCAAGTGCTCTGTTTTAAGAATGCATATTTCCCTTCTTCTAGCTATCCAGAAGTTCCATTGTGTACGAGGTATACATGCGTGCTTGCTCACCTCATGTATCATCTAAATCAGAACATTCTATGATACCTTCTTCTAGAAGGTCCTACCGCACAACATATTTATTAAAAGTTAAAATGCTTTGCAGAAAAATACAGCTCAGGCAGAATGTAGGTATTTCTTTGTCTACGCGAATTACGTCATAATTGCACTTCGTAACCCCATTGGCACACAACAGGATAGTGTCGTAACGAACAATGCCGGTCGTAAAGACCTTAAGGTGAGCACACATGAGAGAAGGGCGATCAAGTTTAATCGTGAGGGACCGTTTGAGGAAAAAATATTTCGAGGTCAACTCGAGTGTCAAGCCAGTTACCTCTCACCCCATATTTAAGTCGTTAGATTTGTTCTTTGAAGACACACCCTCCCGCAGCATATTAGTGACCGCTGCCAGCATCAATCGCTTTCATTTTCTCGTAGGATCAATGTTTCAAGTCTTTCGGTCTACATTGTAGTGAGGCTTCTTAGACTTAAACATATACCAAAGTTGAGTTAACTAGTGTGGTGTAATCATTAAGTGCCTACTTCGTCCCTATTGAAGGCTGTAGCGCTTTCTGCATGAGGAAAACCTTATGCTTGCCCAACGCGGAGAGAGGCCGTTTTATATACCTCTAAGTTTCAATTAAACAACTATGGACAGAGAGTGTCAATGGTCAAAGTCATTCTTCAAAAGTCTTTCTTATACGGCAATTTCGGTTTATAAAAAAAGAGCTCTCAGGAGAGGTGGAACGTTTTAACGTACGCTTTAGATGTTTCCGTAGATTTTTCGGATGTTGGTACGAGGACTGCATGCGCTAGCTGTGGCGTTTTACGCCTATGTTCAACAATCCAGATTGTCATGGAATTTGTTACAAAATACATTGAATAATAATTGAATGTACATACACCTTTTACTCTTGAATTTTAGCTGGGCCTCTGACTGAAGCGCTGTGCGACTAAAGGCCTAATCGCGTGAATTCTCAGTTATAGTTTTAGAGTTCCCTCCACCCCGGCCTTCGCGCAATCTATCAGCTCTTGGGAGGAAAAAATGGCTGAGATCGATCCTGATTTCTATAGCACGGGCGCGCTTTCCTCTGAAACATAGAAACAGGCCAGACGAACAAACCGACACGTTCTCACGCGCTTTGCTGTTCATGGCTTTCATCACGTTTCATGCCGGACGGGGGGTTTCATGCACCTGCAGATACAGGTATCTGTATAAGATGTGGTGAAAGATGCCCCAGGTACCACGCGGCATCGTGTGTTGCGGTATCGTCGTTGAATAGCCTATCAGATGCGACTCGGCGCAGACAAGGTGCGGACGCACAGGAGGTTAGCTTTAACCACTTTTAATATTTGTACGTATAATAATTTGAAACGTTCATTTATTTTTAAAGACACAAATTAAATTTTGTTTTTAATAAAGTGTCGAAATCGTTAGTAAAACCAGTACTAATTTTAGAATGAAATATTTTGTGTGCATCCACACCTCTGGCTCTTTATTGCTTTACCTGCTTTTTTGTCTATTATGACTTATTGACGGTACGCGCTTCATTGTCCCAAGCCTTATCTTATGTACTAATTTGTCATTTTGGAAAGGTGAGCTTTAGGTATCTGCGTATAATGTATAACGTATGTGCCACTTTGCCATTTGGGAAAGGTTAGCTTAAGCTATCTGCGTTTCTAAATCACATAAGCCCTGACAAACAACCAGTGTGTGTCACGTTGTAATTTTTTGCCGAACTGACCTTTAAGTTCTTCTTGATTTTTTACTAGACTTCCTATTATTTGCATTAGTACGTCTTCCTATATCAGTTATCGAGTTAGGCATTAATTCTTCTAGTTTGACCTTTCGGGTTTAGTCTTTGATAGGATATTTGTGAAAATGACCTTTGGGTATCCCTAAGAGGTTGCCAGCAATAGCTTTCTTTATTATTTGCAGAATATCACCGTAGCCATAATCTCCACTCTTATACGCTCTGCTTAATAGGTTGATCTTTGTGGCGGTTAGTGTCCCTCCAAATTTTACTATATTTTTTAAGCAGCAATATATTTCAGAACCTTGTTTAGGGGCAAACAGATGAGTTTGTGACTGGTAGATGTTTATTGTCATTGAACGCCATTTAACAGTGAAGCTACCTTTATACGGTACGGCTTTATCATAGCTAAGCATATCCATAGGTAAATAATCCTATTTTAACAAGTGGCATCAGCAAAAACTGACAAAGCAAGCGTAGCTTTCAGGTTCTTAGGTCTAACTGCCTTGACATTTAGGGAAAACGACGGCCATCTATACCGCACTTAATCCATCATTTTGAGATGTAGGCAACAAACACGCTTCCTTAAATGCAGCTATTGAAAATAGTTCCAGTCTGCATAATACCCCTTTAAATCGTTTTGTGAGGAGAATCGTTTTAGCTGTCTTCTCTGAAGAGATCCGGGTGTATATATATATATATATATATATATATATATATAGGTGTTGACCACGATTACCTGCAACAAAGTTCCCAAGGACAACAGCTTTGTCGAGCTATTCTCGCAACTTCTTTGTTGCGGTCTTCCATAGGCTTTCACACCCTCTGTAGATCTGTTATATTTTGTATAATTGGAGCAGGATGTATCCCATTATTACGCGCGCAAATCGACTCACAAAGCGACCCTACATTAACCAAGAATAGGTTGTTGTTCAGCTTTCACGGTTCTTTCAAACAATGTGGTGCGCAAAGAGATACCATTGCCTTCTTCCCTGTTCCTCTATTGTATGTCCATGATCTTGTGTGTGAGCCGCACTGTCTATGACAATCGCTTGCTGTGTTTGATTGACGCCAAGTCGCTTGACGATAAAATCCTTAACATTGAGCAGACTGAGCTCAAAGAAATATGGCGCCGGAAATAAAGATAGGATCTAACTCGCATAAACAGAAATTATGCCTTCCAAATATGTCACGTAATCTGGCAATACGAGTCGCTCCGGCCACGGCGTCTAGCTTATACGTCGATAAGTATGTCGAGATGGCTCTTATACCATACTTGGTTACCAGGAAGCCACGCTTTACAAAAATTGCCGTATTATTCTATAGACTTATTTGATTTATTTTTGTCTATATTCTATAGACTTATTTGATGGTACCCTTCAGGCAATTCAACAAAATGGCAATGCGTACGCAAACACCTTCTCTCTCTGTGGGGAGAGTTTTTTTTATTATTTCAGGACGTCACCAAATGTTACGTTCCAGAACAGAGGGCTCCGGATTAACGTTCGTAGGACTCCTGCCGTCATGGCTATCTCCGCTGTGCCTCTCCGCGGTATACTGCTAATGACCTTCCTGACAACCAGAAGGACTGCCACAAAGATCTTTCATTTGTATATAGGCGCTCCATGAATAACAGTTAATGCTAACTTGCTTCATAGATCGCCTATATACAAATGGAAGATCTATGTGGCAGTCCTTCTGGTGGTCAGGAAGGTCATGGCTATCTCCGCGGTATACTGCTAATGACCTTCCTGACAACCAGATCTTCCATTTGTATATAGGCGATCCATGAAGCAAGTTAGCATTAACTGTCATTCGTTGTATTGCTGTAAGAATCGATCTGTTCTTACGAAATCCGTACTTGTGGACCGATAAAAGATCATGCTGCTCCGCGAACGCCCTATGTCTGTGTTCTATAATTACCTCATACCCTTTTGCTAGGATGTTCAGGAGTGTGCCATCATTTTTGTGCCATCATTACCTCCGCGCATGTATGAAGCGAGAATTCCTCCTCCTCAGAGGGTGTCCCTCATTTCACGTATGTCTCCCTATCGAAATGTGCATGTTCTGGGAAGAAATTGTCAAAATGTCTACAATCTTCGTGTCAAATTGTGTCACCTTTGGGGCTTATCCCTATCTCTCTAACTATTTTTTAAGGCTTTTCCCATGATTCATGTTCTATTTCCTTTGTCATTTTTCGTCAGCAGAGTTCTATCAGCTATTTCTCTTTTTTTGGGCGTGTTGTTTTATTTCAAATATATATATATATATATATATATATATATATATATATATATATATATATATATATATATAATCGATTTATTTATTTATTGTCATCCTTTTATATCAGAGGCGCTTAGAACGGCACAATATATATATATATATATATATATATATAAATATCAGAGCAACACCGTACACAAGCATTAGCGTCTGAGTTGCATTCATCGAATAAATCAAATATGTTTTCTATCAAACGCAGTTACTTAAAAAACAACAGTTCGATTCGAAAAAGTCTATTTAGATTTCAAGTCAGCGTTCAATTCATTCACGCATTCTAAACGGCTTTAAACTCTACCGCCACTTCTTCAAGCAATTTCAATCAGAAAACGCATAATAAACTGGCTAACTGCGCCTATTTCAGGCTCGCTTTAATGAACAGTATGCTATACTGAGTTGGGTGTCATCCGTCTATTTGCAAGAAACGATTCTCGGACGTATATTCAATACACTGACTCACTGTAATATATCATTTCACAAAGAGTTGAATCCAAATCTTACTACCGACGATCTCCGTGATCTCCGAATCTTATTAAGGACAAAGCTAGCCTAGAGCGAGTGGAACGTAATTCATGAGACGGATTGCATTTTGCTGCCATGCTGACTGGTGTCATGTAGTCATTCCCCACATAATTGACATGCTTAAAAGGGTATATCAGAGAATGCTACTCTCAGTGAAACGGAACCCGTATCTATTTAATATGTTTGTGGAAAAGCAAACGACAACACGTCAGGCCAGCAAGACCTCACTGGCCATGCGCTGCGCACCTCACGCAAGCGGTGCGTCGGCGACTTATAACCTTGCAGGATCTCTAGGTATATTCAGCGGTGCCAAGAGCGCCTTATACATGCAGATTATAACTACATAGGAGCACACTACATCCATGCACATATGCAAAATGTATACTACCTACCTACATAGACTAAATTATTTCAGTTCTTAAAACATATATATATATATATAATGTACAAATTCGAAAAGGACTACAATCATTTCATAGTGTCCAAGACCCTCATAAACTATCAATGGACGTTGCCGTTACTCTGTTCAACATGAAGATTGCGCCCACTGCTTCTTACGGTATACAGATGATATGGCCTTACCTATCGAAGTTAAGCTTTAAGGCGCTTGACCAAATCAAGGCCACTTTTCCGAAAAAAGCGGTAAGGGTCCACCGCACTAGTCTTAACACATTAGTCTATTTACTAGCATCGTTTCCGCTATTTGTTGAGGATTTACAAAAAAACACATTTTACAAAAACGGCAGCTTTTTTTATGATACCCAGACAACCCGCTCTTTTATGATACCCAGACAAAAACGTGTAGTTCGTGGAAGCGCTGCAATTATAAGAATAGACACCTAGTCGCACGATTTGCTGTAAATGGGTTCCACATGAAGAATTGTATTCGAGAGAAGTTTTATAAAATTTCCTCGTTTTACTTGTGCAAACTCTGCGGAGGATAGTGTAACTTGTATCACCTCCAACAATGCCATAGAGCAGTTCCGCTGAGTCGACTTTTGAAACCGGTGATGATGAATGTTCCGGTGTGTAAATGTATCTCTGTATGCGCAACATTGTAAAACAACCATCGGTTGATAAAGCTATATATATATATATATATATATATATATATATATATATATATATATATATATATAGCTATATATATATATATATATATATTAAGAGCACGGGCATTATTAAAGAGCACGAGTATCTATTTAAGATGTCTTAATATCTTCTTTTAACAACTATCTATGTTTTCAATAAAGACGTTTCCAAAAGATAAATCTACCCGATGTAAGGGTTTAGTAAGTTTAAAATATGTGTTTAAGAATTGCGGATTCCTTTTTCACCTTGCCCAAACCTACATTGCTGTTTACGAAAACAAAGCATACCTATCGCTAGTCAGCCTGTTGTTGTGACACTTATTTGCACTTGCCGTTTTGGGATGTCCAGTGGTAACCAAAGCCGCCTCCTAACCTGCCGTATTACTTTCTGTCTCTCTATGATTATACGATTGTCTTGGCTGCACCTCCGCATGATCTACGCCGGCACCACTATATGATTTTGCACATGCTGGCTTTACCCGCATCATAGAATAAATATATCTGAGGAAATATTGATATATATGTTTGCAGGCCCGCTACGCTTGCAACAGCTTAACATGGACAGAATACTTGCGTTGATGGATTTGATTCAGGTGCACATAGTAATTAGTATGTCAATAATCATTATACCTCCTTTTAAACTTTAAAGTAATTAATTCTTGAACTTAAAATTAAATTTAGTGAAACTTTACAGAACATTTTTTTTGATGATTTTGCTTTACACTGTGCCAGACATAACTAACTATACAAATAAAAGTACTATATTAATCTCTATAGAACCATCAAAGATGTCATAAATATGTGCAAATAAACTGTAGACATACACTATGGACAATATAGATACGCAAAGCATTGAAAAATAACAAAAATACTACAACGGAAGCTACAAACGCAAAATCTCAAAGACATAAAAAAGTAATTTTACGAACTTACCACATAAGTTCTGGACTCCACTATAATTAGTTCTTCAGCCTACACCTAAATGGTGAACAATTAACAAGCTGTACACGTCTAAATTAACCAGTTTAGACAATTTGTGTGGTGGCACAGGAGCAAATATTTGTGGTTAAAGGGCTTTATTTTGTAGTGAGGCAATAGATAAACGCGCAACTCTTAGCTTTCGTTCATTCAAACGGAATCCCGAATTCGCCGCGGCTAGTCCTGCTAGGGAGAGATGTAAGCAAATAGGAAATTTCCAACAACGCTCCATCACAAGCTATTTTGAAATCTCGGATCTCGGCCAACCAAAGAGTATACAGTCTGTTAATATCGCGTATCTCGTGAGCCTTATTTAGGTTGCTAACGTTTTAACGATTGTCCACATGTCTCAGAGAAAATAACACGAAGTGCGCTATTTTTAATAGTTTGTGCTCTGACGAATATCCTGACATTCACTCTCCAACTAACAGCACTACAGGTAGGTAGGTGTTTGACTAAGATCCAGGTACAGGAGCTTCCTTTGCGGTGATCAAAGACCATACGCTTTGTCCTACGGACGTTTACAACTAAATTAAAAGTATTAAAGGTATCGATTACAATATTAATGAGATCGAATGCGTGCTTCACGCTCGCTTAAACAGGAGAGGCGTCAATATACTTCAACTTAATCTTGTCAATGTCAACCTGTCTTAAAGATGGCTTTCTTTACTTGCTTCCCAATTTGAATTACCTGCTTTTTGACAGTAAATATAAGATCGAAAACAATCAACTGTGCAATAGCAACCGCCAAGAAAATCAATCATTTTGACAAGATGTAATGACTAAGACAGCTGAGCGCAGCTCTAATGCTAAGATTCCTGGACAGAATTGAATATATATAACGGTATTAACAACTTCTTAACACAAATAAGCCGGAGTTAAGTCAATCGACTGCACTCTTCAGAAACAACTTGTCTACCAGAAAAAAATATTAGACAATTCTAGGTGTCGGCCCAGCTAAGTTAAGACAATTTCCTCAAAATTTTGGAATTTGATATTCCACAACTGAAATTGGGCGATACTTTTACGCATCTGCTCTATTGGCTTTCTTCTCATATAATGGCACTCGAGTAGCATTGTCTAGAGGTGATGGAAAGATGCCGGCTCAAAATTACAGGCTGACGATCATGGTAAGTGGATGGACAATAACGAACACTGCCAGCCTCAGTTTGGCTGGCAGTGTTCGTTATTGTCCACACAGGTCCCACTACCTCCACACAGGTCCCACTACCTCCACCGGCTTTGATGTTTGGATGAAGTACGTAACTTATGGAAGCGAGAACGAATATATATTAAAAGCAAGCGCAGGCCAAATAACATATCCACATGCAAAGAGTGGCTAATACACAGTAGTCTGAGACGGTAATGCTGAGAATTGAGAAACGTTTCTCGATTCTCAGCAAAACCACTCAAACTAAAATCATACCTTTTCGTGAGTCCGGACATTTTACGGCCGATATACAAATCAAACACGACGATGCGTTGGTCTTCTACAGAGATCCCACTCCTCGATATGACAGCAAAGTACCCGCACACGGTTTACACTCTCGGTTGATTGGCAGTTGGATAGTTCATACAACGAAATGGCTCCCTTTGTGTTATTATCCTAAGTTCATATGCTTTGTCCGCCTATTGCTCCTCTTCGATCGTTTTCTGTTTTGCCTTTTGATGTATCCTCTAGATCCACTTGTTGTATTTGGTGTCTGTCGCACACGCAACGCAAATGACTGGTAGGCCAGCAGGCCACTTCGGGCGAAGTCGAAAACAGGGAGCCGATGATAAACGGTGACTCTGGCGCTAGGCTTCACCTCAACAACACGAGCTAGGTTTCTAGGCCTTTCAAATATTTGGTGCGCTATGACGACGCAACACCCATATAGACCAACTAGTTCTCACTGTTTGGACTGTCATAGTTGTTGTCAGGGCACCGTCGTTGATTTGCGTCGACCTTAGTTTCTATTCTTGTGAGTACTGGTATTTTTGCTGCTGCTACTACTACTGCTACTGCGACCTACCCTACGTGGAGTTGTTATTTTTGTTGCTGTTGCCAGTTGCTACGGCACGGCGCCACTTTTTCCCTTTAGCTGTACCCTTTATCTGTTGATGCTGTTTCCACAACGACGATTAGTTGTCTTCTCGCGGTGACGCGGGAGGTTTCGGCTTACTCCGCCTCAATACCCCACCTCCCCCCCCCCCCGCCCGGCGGTTACGCCACACCGTATCGGCATTGGGCGGCCGGACGTCGGCAGCGCCCGTCGCTACCCGTACACCGAGACCACCCACCCACCCTCGGTCGTTTCGCTAAATGATCGCCATAATAAGCGCGATGATTGAGTTCAAATCATTTTTACGCTTTAAAAACTTGCTTACCATGATCGACAAGCATAAACAAGCCTAATCGTAAACGATAGCACTAACCATAACGTTAACGGACACGTGTGTCCTTGTACGCTAGACTACAGGATGTAGTGTACTAGCTTTAAGAACAACGAAGACACATGGAGAAACACGAAGAAGAGAACAAGGTCTGGACAAAAAGAACAACAACAGCCACGGAAGCAGCAGCATCAACATTTTGTCGCTAGCAACAGGGGTTTTCGTTGATAGTGCCGCTAATCTGACCTTGAGACGATAACAAGGTTGATGAACGTACTGCAGTACTTGCGCACTTGCCTATTGAATACTAAGATAAATGTAATACCAATATATATATATATATATGGAAATATATTCTTGACAGTAGCTGTATGTTACAAGTTCGACATGGCGTATGAATGACGATCTGAATCATACAACTAAACGGAATACCATTTCTATATAAAGTGAGATGTCTATGGTTAGTCTGCGTAGGCAATATCTTAAAGAGACACAAAGTTTTGACTGTATAGAAGTTTGACGTATACATACCTCTCGGAACAACAAAATTGCCACCCATCATATATATATATATATATATATATATATATATGACTAGACCATTTGAAATCCCTGTAAATCAGCTTTAACGAACGTCTAGAATGTTACGTTAGAATTGGTTGTTGTTAAAAATATTGAATTAGCTCATCAATTAATTTATGTAGGATATAGTTCTACTCCTCACACGTAGCATTCATAAGCTCCGAAAGTGTTACTTTTGCTTTTACGCACACCCAAAGCAGGTAGTGTGGGACTCGATGCCGATGTTGTTGGCATAATACCCACTAAAAACCATTCACTGAAATGGACCATTCTTTAGTACAACTTCTTCCTTAGGGTTGCGTGAACAGAGCGCACATCGCGATCTGCACCGAATATTTTTGTTTAATGTTCGTCGCGGCAAATTTTTTTATGATGTGCTAGCTTTGGGTGTCTTGCAAGAGGGCCTGAGCCATTTGTTCACATGTTACCGGGAGTTCCCGGTTTAAAAGCCGCGTCAGCTTCGCCCTGTTTACACTGAAAGCCGCGCATACTTTGAAGGTATGTTTGACGTCGTCTTCTTCTCCTGAGTCGCAGAGAATGCATGCTGGCGACGGAGCACGTCCTATACGATGTAGATATTTTCTGAAGGTGCCGTGGACCGCCAAAATTGGAAAATCCGAAAGTGTTACTGGAGCTGGAGTTCGAGCTCTAACTGGTCGCTTCAACTCATACCACACATATTCCACGGGATTTAGATCGATAATATGCTGGCCAGTCAGTAAACGAATTTCAGCTTTAGCGACGCAGCGCCGAACCGAACGGCAATGTGCCACCTGGCATTGTCGTGCAGAAAGATGTAGGTTACCACCAACGCCATTTGCATAAGCCACCACACCACGTAGGGTGTCAGAATTTCATCAACGTATCGTTAGAATGTTCACCTCTTCCTCCACGAGCGCGGTGGACTTGAGAAGCCTCCACGAGTTCGGTTCTCCAGCCCAAGATCATTGCACCCTAAACCATGATTGAACCGCCGCCGTAACTGATACGCTCTAGAAAGCAGGGTTGCGCAAACCGCACTCATCGTCGACGGTACATTTTGCCGCCTGCCTATCGTTACCATAGAGAAACAGCTTGGTCTAATGCGAGCGAGAATAGAACCTCCCGCCATTGGTCAACGACCCAATTTCGTAATCTCGCGCAAACAGGGATCGTAGTTGTCGTTGCGCTATGGTTAGTTGTGGGCGTATAGAGCGTACTATGGGGACTAACATGAATGTTATGCAGTCTTCGTTGCTTTATCTGTTGATGCTGTTGTACGCGCACTAACAACTACTTGGAGAACAAACACTACAGAGCCCTCGGCTTCACTGGACAGCGATAAATCGGTGACCACTCATTAAAATGATGCGGTCGTCGTCCTGCATAATAGCAGCTTGAGCCTCACATTTTGCAATTTTCGCATTGCTTCATAGACGGACTCCCGGATAAATGCAAATGTGCAACGGTGAGAATTGAACCCGCGCACCACCTATGTGTTTCCTCCAGTCGCGAGGCGCACATGAGTGCGCCACGCCACCATGCTCGACAAAAACGACTGGTCTGGACGGCTCTTTCGCACGTAGTATCTATTTCTCAGAACTCGTGATTCGTTCCATTGCTAAACAATGTCACCGGCTAACAGACAAAAGCGTTTTTCGATTTACTGCTTGATATGGTTGAGAACGGGACGTATCGTTTGAACTTTCGGGTCGCGTCAGTATTGTGAGAACCAAGGATGCCTATTATCAAATGGGATAAGTGATGCTACTTTTGTTTTTTAAAGTGTGTTTATACATATATATACCTGTTTGTGTATTTATACATCAGTGGGCACGTATGCATTTACGCAAATGCATATATGTATTGGATTGTTGTAGAAGTTTTTGCCATTTTGATACCGACTTGTTTCAAAGGCTTGCAGCGCCCTATGTTTCTCATAGAGTGGCCATTATTGCACTTGTTGCTAGGCTTAGTTGCTTTCTGAGCAGGCGAATAAATGGTGAATTTAAAAGTGCAAATTTAGAATACTTTGCTGCACAAGTTCCGAAAAAAAACCGAACGTTCTCAACACAAGCAAAACGTCTACGCAAATAAGCTTGTACTCAGAAGCATCTACGACCAGTTTGAACTTCTGAGAAGGAACCCGAGAAGGATCAACATAGATTATCTCTACTACTAACAACTCCAACGAGTTCAAAAACGGGAATAGGGTCATTTTCACCAAGACAACGCATGAACAGGAAAGGGGTCGTCTTTCACCAAAACAACGCGCGACTTCATGTGAGTAACACCAGCCTTACAAAAGAGAAATTGAAACAAAAAAGTGCAAAGACCGCGGATGCGTCTGGCAGCTCTATGCGTGATATTTAGCGCACGCCTGGGAGCAGATCCGACAACAACATTCATCAGTTCAGTTTATTATTATTTTCAAGATTGCCAAGTTGGTGAAATTCTTGGGTCGAGCATACTAAGTAATGATATTCATGCACAAGGTACCTTGTGTACAAGTGCCGCTTAGTGCATGCCATTCCATCCCAAAGCTCCTGGCGAGGTACACATTTAACTGCGATATCTTTACCGAGGTCTCGGTCACTTTCCCTGCCACTCCAACAAAGATTGCTGAAGTGGTTCTGTAATAGGCGACCTAACTTGACTCTGATTGTTTCCATTGCTGGTCCGCAGCGCGCTAGCAGGTAAACGAAACGGTTCCTTGCCGTCCGCGGCAATGAAAGAACACGCTTCCTAGCATGTTCTAAAGTGCGAAAGCGCCTTTTTAGCTGCGCAAAATTTGCCGCTGAAAGGTGGCTCCACACCCTGCCAAGGCAGTAGCTCAACAGTGGCACAAACTTAGGCTCAAAACGACGCACTGCCGAACTCAGAGACAGTCCTTGAGGGTCTCTCATCTCTGTATATGTATATATTTATATATATATATATATATATATATATATATTTGATGGCAACGGCTTCAATTGGAAAAGTAATATGGTTCACATTTGGCACGCTATCGCAATAAATAGACGGTATAAGCTGAGGTGAGCTTCGAACAACAGAAAGAAGAAACCGATGCGAACACTCCTCAGTACGATCATTTCGTTTCTGCTAGCCAACGTTGGATGACTTCCAGACAAAGCAAAATGTATCTCCGAACACGCTGCTATGTATCCATCGAACAACTTGTGATCTCGCTTTCGCAGCCTTTTTAAAGCTATGTCCGGCCAGATACATAGGTCTAATAAGAATATGAGGTGCATTCATTCATTCATTCAACACCTTTCACTCGTAAATACTCCCCCCTTCCTCCCATTCGACTGAAAAACACGCTCCTCTAAACAAACTGCTAGAGTTGCACATCTAACAGTCTGTTGTTACGATGACCGCGCGTCAATTGCGTGCGGTGGACGGTAGTGTTACAACAAGAGAATGAAGCGAAGAAGACAAGAAAGAAACTCACACAAACGCTCACCACTTAAGATCACAATGCCGATTCCACCAAGACTCGCTTAAGCGACCCTGTGCCGCCAAAGAGCTAGCACTTTGTCTTTTCTCGGCCTTGCTTTTGCATATCTAACTTCCGCGACGTTGCGTTCAGCCATTAGGCGTTTTATGCTGCTGCTGCTGCTACTACTACTACTACTACTACAACAATCATTACTACTACCACTGCAACTGCTTCAATTACCAGCACTGCTACTAATATCGCGAATTGCGCCGCCAACGCCGATTTGGAAGCCAATGACAATGGCCGCAGCATGCGTTAGCATATGTGCGTGCGTGTGACGCCGACGCGTCGTGCGTGATTCTGTGTAGCTATCTGACCGTGCGCGTGCGATCGTGACGACGCGACAGTGACTGTTATCTCTTCCTCCACATAATGCTATCGGTCACCCTTATTATGAAGCGGTGTGTCGACAGATCAAAGTCATGCAGCACCAGGTCATCCGTGCTTTTTTCTGGGCCCCTCTTACCCACCTATAACAGTCGTTGACATGTTCGGCGGACTCGCGTTATACCCTCCGCGACAGGGAGGGTACAACGCGAGACCGCCGAGATAAGGTACGTTCGTATCGACTCTCTGATTGTCCATTTAGCACCGCCTATCATCTATCAAGAGCAGCGAAGATGTACAATCCTTGCGATTGGCGTCGTAATTCATACTGTAACAAGCTCTAATTGCGATCTCAAGAAACTATATATATATATATATATATATATATATATATATACAAGCACTGCCGAGTGTGAAAACGTATTGTAAATGATTAATAAATCATCACAATATTTTATATATATATATATTTTTTTTTGCTATGCGGCTTTAGCAATGAAGACTTGCAATCACAATTACATCACACCGTGCGAGGGGGCCAAACATAGCGTGTAAGGTAAGATGTTGCTGGTCACGAGCCTTAATAAGTGTTGCTATATATTTATATACAGGGTCATTCATAAGCATATGTACTTATTTTAAGGTTTGGTAGAACTCGGCAAGAAATAATGTTTTCCCAATGGAAGGAGGGGGCGCAAACGTCTTGTTTAGGAGAGGAAATGAAATTTATAATAGTAGTTATTCTGCCTTTTTCTCCTACATAGTTGTGCAAAATCTACGTTTGCAGGAGAAACCGTCAACGCATGGAGGAACCGATCCTACAGGCGTATTCGGCGGAAAATTTTGCACAATGCAGGGGGTACTTCGCTAGCTTGCGTAGCAAAGTATCCCCTGTATGTAATCCCCTGTTAAAGCTTTCACGCTCAGAACCGTAAAATTTTGCCAAGACGTTTCCGCTCTCTCCTTCCATTAGAAACATTTATTTTCTTGCCGAATTCTACCAAACCTCCAAATATGCATGCCTCTGTTTTCGATATGGCTGTCGAATAACCTTAGTTACTTGGCAACTACGTAACGCAGCACCATCACTTTGGTGCGAAAATAGTGCGCATTAAATTTGCTATTGTGTGAAAAAAGTCTTTTAAAGGTACAATATTGGTAGTAATGGAAAAATTACCATTTTGCAGGTAAAATCGTTAACGTAAAACATAACAACATATCGACTTTTTAGGACTGTCCTTAATCTGGCTAATCGCTTTTCGCTACGCAACCTAGCGAAGTGTCCCCCGTTGTTGGTATGATCGGTTCCTTCATGCGTTGACTAGTTCTTCCGCAAACGTAGATTTTATTTTGTTTTATTAACACCCAAACTGGGTAAATGTGTTTATGTTACATCAAAATGTTTCGAGACACCGACAATCTAGCGTTTTGCTAGTTCTGCTATAGACCTAACCGCCAGGCATGCCGCGGCGTGGTATCGATCACATTTGCTCTAGCATTGTTTGCATTGACATTCATCCTGTGGTTCATGAAAACGCTCCACGTTGCACAGAACGTGATGAAATCCGTGAGCTGCAAAGGCCGCAGTTAGATGTCGATTTCTTATCCCGCTACCCCGCCATTCAGTGCTCGTCATTGCTGCTGTTCCATAAATACCTATGTCCACCTCACTGATTTTGGTTTCCCAGTTCTGCATATAGACTTCAAAGGCGCACGTTTTCTTCAGATTACATCGTTTTTGTAGGTCTTCCGTCAGCAGCGGGCCACCCTCCAACACGTGAACAACCCTATTTCTGTATGTATCCCGTTAGCGTCCCGTTGTATGTGGGTGGTTTCCACAGCCGAGGAACCGAGCTATGTAGTTTCAGAAGGGAGGTCTACGATAGATATATTCGCCATAAACGCCAGACACGATAGCATTAGATACGAGGGTCCGCAGTTAAGCACTCTGGCCTTTGGTACTAGACGACATCTTCCTGTTGCAATGTCGCTTACGGTACATTATCAGGCAGCAGGCCAAAAGCGGCAACGGTTAAACGCTGCCGTTGACTCAACCCGCTTACTGGAGCTCTCGCCAGATGTTCTCCCTGTTCCGAACCCCCTGAATGTCGAAGTATATGCAACAAAGTTCAAAATGTCATACTGCACAGCGTGCGTCCTCAGCCGAGTAAACCTCGAAAAACCTGTTGGTATACCCGAAAATGCCGATCTCTGAAACACTGTGTGATTCAGACGTATATCTTGGCAAAAAGTTGTCCGGAAATGACCTTCCTGTATATGAATGCCAGTCGGATCTATAAAAAGACGGTGCGTAGAGCTAAACTGGAGCACGAGATAGAAGCACAAAACAAGCTTCTCAGACAGTCCCAGCTTCATCCACATAAATGGCTACGCTCCGAGATGCGCTCAACAGCCTGTCCAGTATCACCTGAGAGGCTGCATAGTTATTTTCGACAGATGTTTGCCAGCTCATCAACGATTCCTAGTTGCATCCCGATATACGTCTCCGTTTGGGGACAAAGGACAACCAAAGCTCGACAGGAGCTGGTTCGCCCTATCGGTATCTCGGAGGTTGTGGATGTGATAATAAAAGCGCCGTCAGGAAAGACTGCGGGCCCAGACCTCGTTCAGAATGAACATCTGCAGCAGGCGATTATTCTGGCTTCTTGTCTTGCTTCTCTCTTCAACGAAATCTTGAAGACATCGCCCTTACCTCAAGAATGGAAAGTCAGCCTTCTAACTGTGTTACCGAAGAGAAAAGGGGATCCCTTGATACCTTCGTCGTACCGTGGCATAGCAAAAAAAAGCCTCATTTACAAAGTACTGTCAGCATTGGTAGCACGTCGACTAGAAGATTTTTTGGAAAGTACCGAGTGCTTGCCAGAGCAGCAGCACGGCTTTAGACGAGGGAGATCGACGATGACGGCTTGCTCTCTTCTTCTCAATAGTATTCAAATGACTCTCCGGGTTAAACGTAACTTTCTTTTTGCTGTTTTCGTAGACTTTAAGGCGGCTTTTAATACGGCGTCGTGAACAATAATCCTAGAGAAATTAGCGCTATGTGGTGTTCCAGCGGTAATACTAAAGTTATTACAAGCTATGCTGCAGGAGGGGTATGTAATCATCGACGACGGGGTAACTGAACACACCCCTATTACTCAGACTACAGGAGTTGCACAAGGTGATAATCTTAGCCCGCTATTATTCTCAATATTGGTGAGCAATCTCCCGGAGAAAATCCAGCGCCGACACCCGCAAGTTAGTACACTCATGTATGCTGATGATTTCGTCCTCTACTCCCGGAGTCGATTTCATCTGCAGCAATCGCTTGCTTCACTCTGAAAGTTTGTTGACCTAAATGCTCTAGTGATAAACGTAGCAAAAACGAAAGCAATGAAGAATTGCGCTTAAGCTCAGCCCCAATAGATTTTGTTCAAGATTTTTCTTATCTTGGAGTAATCTTTTCAACACAGGATTTAAATTTCACTAAACATATCGAGGTAAGAGCTCGTGAGGGCATTTTATCGTTTCATAATATCCCAGAGCCTCATCGGTTGTTGCTAGATGTCGCTCTCAAACTTTTTAATTTAAAGATTGCGCCGAGCGCTGCTTACGAGATACAGGTCATATGGCCCCACTTATCAAAAGCAAATCTGGAAGTACTTGACAAAACTAAACCCAGCATTCTAAAAAGAGTTAGAGAAAAAGAGCTTAGAAAAAGAGCTAGTAGTTCACCGCACTAGCCGCAATCGTCTTGTGTATCTGTTGGCCTCGACACCACTTTTTGTGGAGGAGCTCAGGGCAACTTATGCTTTACCGAAAACAGAGGCCTTTGAGAATCATCTTGCCGAATGGGAGTATATTTTTGCGGATGTTGATTGGCGTTTTTATGAGACTAGAGCGATGACTACAGACTACTGAGCCCATGTTGTAGAAACAGATACTTCGTTATTGGGTTTGCAATGCATGGATTTCATATGAAGATATGTATACGAAATGGGTGGCATGAAATATCAACCGAATGTATTGCAATCTATGCGGAAAATCATGTGATCTGTATCATCTCCAACAGTGTACAAAAGCAAAGTCGCTTACTTAGGAGAGCTGTAGCACATATGTGCATCAACCAAATATTGGTTAATAAACAATACATTCATTCCTGTATGTATTCGACAGCGCAAAAACCCCCTTTAAAAAATAAAAACCTCACCTCATCAATTAAACGCACTTTGCCTACTCCCAACTTATCCTATATTAATGGAATGCCGTATGTGGATATGGGTACTATCTGTATCCCACAAAGAGCAGTTGCTGCATGAACTGTACGCATATGTGTGGACATTTAATTGCCGCAGCTGCGATGGTGGCCTTCCTGACCCTCTCCTGGATGTGTGATCGAAAACTGCTACCTGCTATACTGCTTGTTGATGAGGTTATGTCTAGGTATGTAAATTTATTTACAAATTTAAATTCTGTTCCCCTAATTTGGAGCACGTAACCCCTGGCCATACGGCCGCCCCTCCGAAATTTCATAGCTACTGTCTTTCCCCAGTTAACCTTCAAGCCTTTCTCATCCATGAATGTAACTAGTCGATCCATGGCTTGTTTCACCCTGAAAAGGCTACCACCAAAAATGACCACATCATCAGCGTACAGTAGGATTTTGGCCCACTCTCGTGTCCAGCCCGCCCTTATTCGCTCTGGTAGTCCACTCAAAAGTACGGAGAACAGCAGTGGGCTTAGTCCATAGCCCTGTGCGACACCTGTGGTTTAAGCCAACCCCGTTATCAATCAGCACCGTGTTCTGTTTTAACATATTAATAAGTAACCTCAGAACTGCTCCCGGCACTCCCAATTTTGCCAGCTCTTCAACTACTTTATCCTTTAGTGCTATGTCAAACGCTGCCTTTAAATCTACAAACGCCGCATATATACAACTCCTCGGCCTAGACAGCGTTTCCCAGTTTGCTCCTAGCAGCTCCCGAATTGCTGAGTGAGTTGATTTTCCTTTCCTAAATCCATGCTGCTCCTCCGGTATTAGCCCCCGCTCCTCCAAGAACAACCCCAGTCTCCTAGCTATTATTCCCGAGAATATTTTATACAGACAGCTTTTCATTGCTATTCCCCTTCAAGCTTCTGGTTCAGTTTCTACTCCCTTTTCTTTTGGAATGACTATTAAGGTCGCTTTCCTCCAGAACTCTGAAATTTGTCCTGTGTTTAAACATTCATTGAATAAGACTTGCCAGCATGGTGCGAGAATTAGGGTATCTCTCATGTGTTCATTTCTTATCAAGTCTTTCCTGTGCGCTTTTCTCCGTGGTGCTCTGTCTATTCCTTCTATCACTTCCCTAAGTGAGATTTCCCTCCTTATCCAAACCCTCGTTTGTCTGATTCCAGGGGCCCTCGTATTCTAGCGGCGCTTTCGGAGTTGTGTCCGACCCGGCCAATATTCGCCTGAATAGTTCAACTAACCTACCCGTCTCTACGGAACACTGTCTTCTCCCTTGCCGTTTCAGCCATGTATGTGAACGTTCGTCAGCCTCTCTCATTGCTACCCACTCTTTCTTTTCCCAGTGCTTTTTCTTCTCTTCCTTATACGCGTTCCTAACCAACCGTTTAACCAACGCTGCCAACGGCCTCATTAACGTGACGGTCTTCCCCGTCTTATATATTCTCGCGTCAGCCTACTAGCTTGCTTGGCTGCCCTGCACCTTTCATTAAACCAGGGTCTTCCGCTTCTTTCCTGTGGCGGCAGCATCGCAGACCTCAATAAGCCCACCAGACTGCGTTCATAGGAATCTACCTGGATTACCCCTGGCACCGGAAGTACACCGCTAAGTCCTTGTAAAAGGACGTTATCGTTAAGCTTCCTCTCTGAGCTTTTCCTCCTCCCTCGTTCTTGAACACTGCCTCTAATTGTTACCCGGACACCCATAGGTATATGTTTTCTGAGTCCCGTACCTTCCTGTAAAGGAGTGTCGTCCCCTGTAAATAGTATGTCCCTTCTGTCTATATCGGTTGCAAATATATCAATAACTGATGTCCCGGAGTAGCATTCATATATGCACACATTCGCCCTGTTAACTACCCAACAGCCGAACTCCTCCAGTACGTCTAGCAAGGCCACCGTTCGTTCCGAGTCAATCCTGTCTAATCTCGCGTTAAAATCCCGTCCTATGATCATTGGAGCCAATAGCGCTTCTATCCCCAGCAAGAAGCGCTCGACCATCGTCTCTGTAGACTCCGTCCCCGCCGGTTGTACATAGGTAGCCACTAGTTTAAGTTTAGATGACATTACTGCGATTAGATTTTCTGCTACTATGCCCACGCTCATTTCTCCCACCGTCGGTCTAACGAAAATTGATACCCCCCGCTCGGCCTGCCCAGACCCTTTTTACACAATGCCAGCGCATGGTATCCATAGAATCCCCGAATATCAAACTGCTCTCGTGCTCAGGCCTCCGTCAAAATTAGGACGTCTACCCCTTTGTACGCATCGTTTCCGAGCAAATCTAACACCCTCCTTTCCTCGCAATTCCACATCACTATCTGAATACCTGCATTCACTACGTTTCCAAACATATGATTATCTTGCTGGATCTGCTGGTTTTCGCACGCGTGCGGCCAGCTCACTGCTGTCGTTCAGAAGTCAGGTCGATTTGGAACGTGATGAAGATGACAATACATTATCTACGCTTCTGTTCTCCCGTGTAGGTTAGGTCCTATTACGTTAATGGTCCTGGGGTGCAGCATAGGTGAGGGAGCTAACGGGGCAGCCATCAGCCCTCCCCGAATGCTCGAAATAGCTTCCTGAATGGCCCAAGCTACCGTCTGCACGATGATATCTGTTAACCTCGGCATAATCGTCACAATTACCTGTTGCACTATATCCTCCACTCTCGGTAACGGCACTTGCTAGCGACTTAGTTTATGTCCGGTCTTTTCAAGTGGGGGACTTGTTGCTGCTGGATCCTGTTCTGGTTCAGGTCGTTGGGGTTTGAGCGCCGCCTCGTTTATCTTGATTCCGTTTGTTACTACAAAGGACCAAGTGCGCCTTGAGAAGTTGTCAGAGGCCTGTATGTGGACCACAGACGTGCAGAGTGATACCAGCGGGGCATCTGAGCGCTTGATAATGCTGTTTTGGGACGATTTTTGTAACAGTTCCATACGCTTCAGCTTATGTGGACATGAGCCCCATGTGGCTTCATGTTCACCAAAACACAGACTGCATCGAACCTGGGCTTTGCAATCCTTCCTCAGGCGCTCTGTGGAACCACACCTTCTGCATATCGGTGTAGAAGGTTTGCAGTTTGCTGCAAAGTAATCCATGCTGTATCACTTAAAGCATTGTATGGGCTCTCGATATAAGACCACGCCGTGCCGTTTCAACCCTAACCGAACCTCTGCTGGAAAATCTCCTCCCGGTCGATACAATATTTGTCTTCGCGTTTTTAGTTTTTACCCTTATCGCTTTGGAAGCCCCAAAAGGCTTTAGAGCAGCCGATATTGTAGCCTCCGATATTGAGGGATGCACACCATATATTTTCCCTTCACTGTGGATCGCTCTCCACTGATCCTCGCCGACACCCTTATGTTGGCTAACTCCTGCAGCGTTACTAGCGTAGCTCTATCTTCTTCGGCCTCAACAACAATTAGAAGTTTCCCACTTCTTGTGAAACGGGGTTCTTTCATCTTTCCTTTGATGTGTTTAGAGATAAAGTCGCATACATCATTGAAATAGAGTTCCAAGGAATTGTCTCCCGTCGAAAATATTACTGCCTCTTGCTTTGTCACGACAACTTTCGGCGCACGAGATCGCCTGGACCGGGTCACCGTTGTAAACCCCGCTTTGTCCGGTATCTCTTCACCGTCTCAGACGCTTCCGGTTGTCTCGCTAGTGGTTTCAGCAAAAGCCTGCGACACACGCATATCCTTGCTGCGAGAGTCTTCCACAGGACTCGATGCGGCGCACTTCCCACATCCCGTCTTACGACGAGAGCCGGACCGCCCGCATCAACGCGTCCATCCGCAGCTCTATCCACTTGCACGTACGCAAATTTGTCACGTTCCCCACCGTTGCACATTTGTATTTTATGGGGGTCCGTCTGTGAAGCAATGCGCAAAGCAGTCCCATGGACGTTAAATCTTAGCTGAGAGTCAGCCCCGAAAGGTTTGTCACGTTGCACTATCTGCTCTTTTGTTGGCGTCCGTTGCACCGACATAGCTAGCTACTGCTACGGCGCGCCTGTTTACAAACAAGATACCGTTTGTTAACCATGCAGTGGCAGGCCGGACTGTAGTTCGCGTTCGATTTGAAATCGTGGTGGTGGTATCCGGGGGGGGGGGAGGTAGTGACAACGGCGATAGTGAGTAGACTAAAGTAATAGTGAGGTAGAGCTGATGAAGAGAGTATAAGATGATGCTGCTGATGCTGAGTATTTATAAGGCCTGTAACACACGATGATGCTGATAGTGATGACGGATGGGGTGGTTTCAATGTAACGGTGATGTGGGGATGCTAGTAAACACGAAGCTGGCAATAATGAAGGTAATGATAGTAGGGTAATGCTGGATACCAGATAGTGATAAAGATACGAAGGTAATGGCGGGAAGTGAAGATAATACAGGTAGAGATGAGTGATGATGATGACTATTCAAGTCGACACTGCTTCTAATTAATTAGCTCCGAGGTACACTACAGATGTTCACGCTAATCGACTTCGATAGCCTCAAAGATGTTATGCTCACTGATGCTCATGGATTTCCACGCAAAAATTCGAAAATTTAGCGGTACTTTCCAAGAGCCAAACACGAACACGTGCAAACGTAGATGTTGCACAACTATGTAGGAGAAAAAATGGCAAAATAACTACATTTATAAATTTCATCCTCTCTCTTAAACAAGACGTTTCCGCCTCCTTCTTCCAATGTAAAAAAATATTGTCTTGCAGAGTTCTACCACAACTTAAAATAAGTACATATTGTTATGCATGGGCTTATATATATATATATATATATATATATATATATATATATATATATATATATATTTATAAGATATAAACGATGACATTTATTTATATAAGTTCGTTATGTTAGCACTTTGGAGTGGACAATTGTCTCCGTGCGAACGTGTGATTACGGGTTCTCTAAACCAGGGTTAGCCCAGTTCAGCAATGTGCCCCGAACAGACGCTGCATTTCCTCGTTGGATGTCAAGCGACAGCGAATGTGGATGCTCTCAAGTCTCCTGTCGAAAGATTAAGGCTTCTGCCTACGCGTTTATTCTGCCTACGCTATATATATATATATATATATATATATATATATCAGCAAACAATTTGTTCCATGTTTTGTGTTGCCACGGACGCGGTTCAACATACGATTAAATCTCTCGCCATCTACTCCTATCTTTGTGTATAATACATCGTCTTGCCTGTCCAACAAGTCTAAAACATAGTTGTACGTAATACAAGTCACATGGCATTTTAAATCACCTGAATTTTGCTTTTCAGCGAAGGTAGCGACAACGGTAGTGAAACGGCGAAATAACGTTTGCCGTTACTTCTCTGTGCTGGGGCTACGTTGAGCTACGATTCGAACTTATTTCCAATAGTTAATCGTATTACCAAACAAGTTATCCACAAGGATGATAATTGCGTAACTCTTTAAAGCCACGCCTTTACTACTATGCAAGGTGCCTGCAAAGTGCGCACAGTATCTATAGAATATTGGCTTTACTTATATCACTTCGCAAGACGATCTACACATAATATTTACGCAGCCAATTAACACCCCATGCGATTAAATATCCGAGGTCGCAATTGCGCGCAAAATCCGCGCGATTGCGCGTTAAGTTGGCATTCGCCAATTAACCTAGACCTCGAAATTCCAAATGGTAACGATTAACGGCGATTCTGTATTTAATGGCAAATTAAGCTAAAGCTCCTTATTAAATGATTGCACGCTGACAAACGTCATTCAGAGCACTTTTCTCATATAGATATTTTTATATGCAGTGTGTATAAACTTTAGGGCTGCATTTAAAATGGCGTTCAGAAAACGTATTGTTAAAACAAAGTATGACGCTTTCGTTTGCAGCAATCTTTCGTAACAATGTGTAAAATGAAGCTTCCTGTAAGCGAACGCGACCAAGATAAAGGCACAATATTCCAAGCTAAGAGAAGATGTTTTATAAGGGATAATCTTCTACTAAAGGATAAGAAAATCGAGGTTATTATAGCTTATACGAAGGGTATGGTTGCATCAAACGAAAGCGAGCTTTGAAATGCTTGATCAACTTAAAACCAGCTTGTCGAAAACAAGCTTCAGTGTTTAATGCATGAGCCAAAATAGAAACGCATATCTATTTTGGATCAGATATAGCTTACTTAGTATCGATCGAAACTGCAGACAAACCACATAGCACAAGTGTTAGAGACAATGGATTCGATGGGAAAGAATGCCCGCAGTTTTCTTACTGAGCTTGGCACCAGATTATCTGTTGCTGGGGACTTCTTGTTGCAGAGAATATCTATAGAGATCCACCGTGGAATCGCTGCATCCATCTTAGGACTGCTGCCAACTATAAACCTTTTTATAAACTTTGTGTATTTCATGTCTAGCTGTCCGGCTGCTACTGAACTATTCCGACTAAGGCTCAGGACAATATCCTACGAGTGTGTACAATACCCTACGAATGTCTTATTTCGTAATGGGCAGCTAAAGTCGAACAAGCAACATGAGGCGTATATTACACATAATTTGAGTATAATAAACAGAATTGAATCAATGTATACATATTATATAAAAACTAGTATTGTCATATTTCACGCCAAATTAGGTAATATACCTAGACACATGAGTACTGCACAATTTGTTAGATTCTGACTAATCACTAAAATGTGTCGCCAGTATTTTCAGCGATAGACTAGCGATAAAAGTTGCAGTTATCATGACAACGGGAAAATACTAAACCACACTATTGACACAGATACCATTTAGTTCATGATAACCCTCAATTTTACACATAATGTGATGAACACTGTAAATTACATATCTCGCATAATATGGTGGTTTGTTCTATACGCATTCTTCCTATCCAAACGTTTCATAACTACTGAAAAACGAGCGATCGCTGCCTGCCATCTTTTTTGCAGGATATGACCTGAAACTACTTGTACAAGGGCGCCTCAGATAAAGCGTGTTGATTCGAAAGTTCTTTAATAAATGATACTGGGAACAGATGCAACGGAGCGTATCCACTAACATTTAAACCGGTCACCTATTCGAGCACGAATGGATCCCAATTACCCCTTCAAGATATGCATTTGTTTTACAACTTTAACCAAAATCTGCAAATTTTACAAACGGTCACTTCGGAGGGGTATACATCGTGCCGGAATCCAACCTGCGACTCTGTTCACTAATTATCAAGTTTTACCTTATCCAGACCGCCAATGTAGACAGTCGATGAGTTGCCTACTAAAATTCTGGGCCATAAATAGCACCTTGATTTCTAACACGACATCTAGGGCGTACGAGACCAGTGTTGACAACGCTTGCTACAAGTAAAATCGGTTTACTGAACTGGACGGGATCGCCTGCGTCATGTTGTGCATCATTCCTGGCTTCTGATGACCTATCTGTATATTGTGTTCGTACATGTCAGGAGTGCATATGTAACGCATTAGAAAAGAGAACACACTTCGGTCGCACGCGTGGGTTCTGTGTTTGGTCATTCCACGCCGCCACAAGCATTTGTTGTTGAAAGAGCGCCATATAAAAGTGCAACATTTCCGAACATAGCCGGAAAAGTTCCACCTGGAAAAGTAGCGGAAAGATAGCGTAAACGTAATTTAATAGTAAAATCCGGAAAGTATATCCTCATTGGCCCTCTGATGTAATTACCTAAAATATATTAGGATGGAAGGGGGTCATACACACGCACACAGGCATTGGAGAAGGGATGGCCGTGGTTGGTTGGAAAGGATTACCTTTTTAGGTCCAGATCATTTGCGTACAGGATAATAAATAATAAAAAATATAAGCGGGCTGAGATTATCATTCTGTGGAAACCAATTTATACGCACAATTTAATTGCAGTCAGCTATTGTCTAATGTTGTGTTGTTCGCTGAATGGTAAATATATAAACGAGCAGAGCCGTTTCGAAAATGGTGAAGGCAATTATTGATCGTGAGAAGATGATTTTCATGCATAATTGTGGTTGACCGATTGCTGAGATAGCTTGGTGCTTGCACATTAGTAGAGCAAGTGTGTATACGACTCTGCAGAGCTACCAGATATCAGAGATATCAATTATCTTAGAGACGGTACCCGATCCGGTCAACCAAAATCCGTCATAACACCACAATATGTCAATCGCGTACGTAAAAGAGTACCTAGAAGCCCAACGTGTGTCTCAACGTCAGCTCACTCGTGACCTAGGCGTGAGCGATAGGACGATGAGAGGAATTGTACAACACAGCTTAGACCATACAAATATCAATTCAGTCCATATCTAACAGTGTCTGATAAAAAAGCGGCTGCTATTGTGCAAAAATCTGCTAAATCGCTCCCAACTTGGACTCGATCAGGTGGCTTTGAGTCATTGTTTGGGGCGATATTACCATAAATGGCAAAAATCTGCTGGTTTTTCTCGATCGGCCACAAACTCTGACGGACGAAGTGTATAAATCGAAGTCAGGGTCATTTTGGTGAAGACCATTGGATATTCCAGCAAGGCACGCCAGCTCACATCGCAATATATGTGCAGGAATGGCTAAAAAACAGTATTTGGCTAAAAAACACTATATTTATAACGTTCCTGAGTTCATTGGCAATTCTTATTGGACCCCAAGAAGCCCAGATCTCAACGCAAATGATTACTCTGTGTGGGTCACCTTGAAGGCCAAGGTTGGACTCACACACTACAAACATCTGGACAAACTCAAGCACCCCATTCGGCAGCCATGGCAGGCTGAACTAGATAAATCCTACCTGCGTCCAACGGTGGATCAAGTGATTAAAAGCTTATAGAATTGCGTAACAAAAAAAAGGCGACCAACTCGAATGATAATGTGGGTACACATAATTCAGGGTCGGACGTATGTTTGTAAACTACACTATTCTAAGTAAATCATACCTCCTTTTTGCCGCTAGCGTGTATCGGCAAGATGAGGACTTAGTAGTTAGTGGGGCGCCTTTTTGTCTTGTGGTGAATGATGAAGTACCCATCGAGCAGACTTTTCGGTGGATCCGAGGTGGTCGTCACTGATTTTATGGAGGGACATGTTATTGAAACTCAATGTTTCCTCTAGCAATGCATGTGTTTTGTTTGAGCTTTCATTTATCGCGGTCTTTATATGGGCCAAATGTTCCTCATCCGCTGCTGTATTGGACGTTCTTTATTGGATTTGTTGTGCAGATTAAAATGTCCAGTTCGAACTTTTTCATACCACCTATATAGACTGCTAATAAATACACGATATATATAGACTCCTTAAAAATCTAAAGCTTTTTAAAACAATGTAGCGCACTTTATACACTGCAAAAGTATACAAAATAACTGTACGCAGACAATTTTTGGGTTGTTGTGCCATCGACATGCTCGTGTATATTATATTACCACTTTTGTGGGACTTATCATATCTATGGGAAAATCGACCCGAATTTTCTATCCGCCGCTGGGCTGGACGTTATTTCATACGCGGAAGAGTGCGAAAACTATTTGAGACCCTCATGATCATCGTGTTGTAGTCTATATTGTCTATTGCAAACACGACTGCATAGAATAATGTGCTGCCGCCCTAAGCGTCCCTGATGTAAAGAAGTAACATGTGTATTTAGATGTACATGCCAAGCAAATAATAAATCAATCAATACCATTTAAACTGTTAAATAACTACACATTACCTAGGAAAAAAAATCCAAACGCCACACGCGCTGATAAGATTATATTTTGTTGCCATAAACATAAAAAACAGGGTAACAACAGGGCTTGATGTTCTATAGTGGTAACGTATTCTTTCTAACAAGACTACCAGAGAGCACTGGACAAAGCCAATGCTACACATATTCACTATATATATATATATATATATATATATATATATATATATATATAAACATATATTTTTGAAACATCTTCATACATCTTCTTCATGCATTGGGTATTAAGACGTGATGCAGTCGTATAGTCACTAACTACCCAAGGGGCTCATCCTCTAAAATATATAAATGTTTAAAATAAAATTCTGAAACTTCGTTATAAGGAGATTGTAGAACAAAATATACGTACATGCGTGTCTCAATAAACACACGAAGCTATCGAGTAATGCTTAGTCGAGCTTATTAAAACTTGTATAAACAACTCCAACGCAGATTGAGACACTAGACAGAGCACGAGTTTTGAGAGCCCCTTCGTGAATGCGGCGTTTTTCTAGCGTATGCGAATGTTCATTTCCTAAGGAGCATGTTTGCTACGGACCACGCATATTGTACACTGTCAGTTGTAGATGTAATAAGTCGGTGGGATAATCACACTTACAAGCGCAATTTAACATCCTAGACCTAGACCAGCCTTACTGTTGTGACAGAAAAATCTATTTTTTGTGTGGCCTACATGAGCGCTATTTGGCCATTGTGTGTTTAATAATACTTCTAAATAAACGTTTCCCCCGCATATATATATATATATATATATATATATATATATATATATATATATATATATATATATATATATATATATATATATATGCATTGTCGGTACGCAGAAGCTTTGCTGCATGCTTTTTCAAGCGCCAGTCTGACTACAAGGACATTGCTATAAGGATCGAGGATCGACGTTGGTAGGGCACCATCAGTGCAGACGCGGGAAACCGGTGAACGCTATGGCCCAACACTTTTTATCATGCATTCATAACAGTAACAGCGAAGCATGCTGGCATCAGCTATTAGCAGGACCTTTCAATCGGCTAGATTTCCAGCAATGTTTAAGCCACGGGGGTTGTCCCGGACAGACGAAAAACGGCCTGACGGCATGACGATCGAGTCAGGGAAGCCCCTGGTAAGGAACGTGTCTGTCGGACTCACTCAGAATATGTATGATTCGAAGCAGCGCATTTTAAAAAAGGTAATCGAGGAAGTTTCGAGGAGGAAATGTCGTAAACACTAAAATATTGAGTACGCGTACAACTTCACACCGTTCGTTCTTGGGACGTTAGAGCCAGAAGGTCTCATGGCGGAAAGATCCATTATTTGCATCTGCGCTAAGCCGAGTTACACCGCCGGACTCAGCTGATTGGGCGGAGATGAGTTTCTTAGGCAGTAGATCAACTTTGACCTAATGGTGCAATGCAACGACGGTAGAATCGTTAATAAAATGTGCCAGCCCTGACTGACGTATAAGTAATATATAAACAGTGGATGCATTTGTAACGGACAACGTGGTTAAAAATGACAAAAAATTGTTAAAAATGATGATTATATCGGACCCACACTAATGTATATATGTATGTACATAAATATATTTTTTTTGCTGGCACAAGTTGTACTTTTTTTAATAGAGATTAACTAGTAAAATGCATGATGCACACGGGGCCCAGTTGTCAAAGCCACGGTAGTATGGGACTACCGTGAAAACGAACTAAAATCCAGTCGTCCTTTTGGCCTCTTTCGGGGGTGACCGCCGTACTGTTTTCTCGAGATTACTTTATCTGGTCAGTTTATCTTGCCATTAAGGCTGTTCGACTTGCTGCGGTGCTTATTTTCGTCTCAGAGACGAATTCTGGTAAGCGGGCCGTGTTTAAAGCTGTATATTTTTTTTAAGATCAGGGAGACTTGATTTTGCCCAATATCCAGAATGTCCCGGCTTGATTGCTTCCTATTGCTGGCTCTATTTGCTTAGGATGTCTGTTCTGCTAATTAGTGGTTCCTCCGTACGTTGATTGAGGGGCTTTTTAATGCTAGTTTTTTTTTAATTATGAGGTCCCAGGGAATCTGCCTAGATATAATTTGCTTGGCTACTATGGAAGCCATAACCGAATTGCCTGTGCGATGAGGTCTATGGGTCTTATTGAGGAGGCGGAGTGTTTTAGCTCAGGTAGTCATGCGCGCTCATAAGGGTGCGGCATATGGCATGATGCTATCCATTACTGATGCTAAGAAACTCCTCTGGTCCTTGAGTGGTCAAGCTGTTAAAAATACGTAAAAATAGCTATTAATTTAGTGTAACCAGGATTAACTGGTAGACGTTTTCATAGTAATAACACTAAAATGTCTTCAGTGCCTATCCACTATAGGCAACACACATCGGCAATACAGCAATACATATATATATACGTACATTTATATATCGAATAGAAAGCAGTCATAACCGGAGGCTCAGCAAAGCTGAACGTGTGAACATTGTCGTCGCGTCCACAGTGCGTAGGGGATACCAAAGGCGCTTCTATGTCAGTGCACTCGGAGACGCTTTGGGTAAGCGGAAACAATAAGGAAATGTTCAACGCAAGCACAGGCTTAGCAGACCAAATACGGCATTGTTGGCAAACAACAAACAGGATTTGCACCGATTACGACACAGAAAGGATCCTGCACTACCAGGGCGCCTAAAGGCAAGCCCCACATGAAGAGAGAGTGTGCCATTAACTACGTACCGGCACACGATTCTTTAAAAAAAACTTTTCTTTCTTACATGTGACATCATTAACTCAAAGGTGGGTAACTTCTCGCCGTACTCAGAGACAAAGAGAGAAAGAGACAGATGACCAGCCTTTCAACAAATCCGCACGTCACACATTAGAGCGATTAGAGGGCTCTCATCCGTTTTACCAGTAAGCCATTGTTAAGTCATATTCAAATGACAAAAGCAGCAGCAAGATATCCGCACACGTCAAGTAAACGCCACGCTATGACAATATCGATATAATCACGATCAGCCACAAGAGCAGGATATCGACTCTACTGAGGATCTAGAGAAGACACACATGAGCGCTTAAGAATAGGATAGGAACGAGGCGCTATTAAAGCCACCACACCCGTCATCATCATCATCATCATCATGATTATGATGTAATCACGACATAAAATGCTCTGAAACACTGTTGTTTGTATTTAGTCCGTATTCGGCCGGTCGCATAGAACTTCGTCGCTGGGTCGACCTCCCCCTTTCCAGGCGGACCTAATGTACCACAGTGTATTGACAATCCGTGTCATCCCACGAAAGCGCGACCACCAGCGCACAGATCCGTGATATTGTTTTAAGCGCCAGCAGCCGTTTTTCCTCAACAAGCGCTTTCCTCGAGCGACTTGATGAGTTTGCCCGTAGTTGTCGTGAAGCTCTCCGCACTTTTCTTCCCCCCGATTCCCCCCAGTTTCCTGCCGCCGGTGGACAAAGACAAAGTCTGCGTTTATAGCACGCACTATATATCACGGATCATTGTCGCTTAAAGCCGCTTAACGAGTCTATTGGGACACGTTGCGTGTCACACTCAGCGGTGCACAATATTTAAGGGTGCACAATCATATGCATGTACGTACACACATACACAAAGATACGATTACACATATATACACATGCATGAGCAATTTCTGGACATCTAGTATCAAACGATACGAAACAGCCAGACACGACTGCGTTATTTTCCTGTCCGCGCAGTCGTGGTGGTAAAGCAAATCACGTAATTGTACTAATAGGAGGGCTATGGACGCAAACATTGTATTGCCGCCACAGTAACGACGAAACGCCTCTCCGTTTCTGCGACCACCAGATAAGCAGTGCCGTCTTATCTGCGAGGTGTCTTATCTAACTCACACTTTACGAAATGCTGTACCTCTACTAAATTGAGTATATGTATATATATATATAAATAGATTGTTAAATAGTATATATTTGCATGTATATGTATATATACCTCAAACTGGTATGGAATGTGTCTATATTGCACTACTTTGTTACCTATACCATTGGCTACAAATTTACCTTCGATAATATATATGTATATAAGTTAAATTTGAATGTTTGAATATTGACATAATGTGTTTATTAGATATAGAAGGTGCTGCCAGATAGAACGAAATCACAAATTTCGATATATTATTAGGTTTATATATATATATATAGTATATAAATTTTTTTTGTCGAAAAGTTACGGATTGTTTGCTTCCAGCTGAGACGGTGCATGTATATATATATATATATATACATACGAAGGCGGATAGGTAAGTTCTAGTATTTGGCATTTTAAACATTTAACCGGAATCACGAAGGTTTTCTGTGGTTTTGCTTTGTTTTGCTTAGACGCACAGGCTAATATCGTCTGAATCGGTGACGGCGTTTACTGTTTGAATTTGGTTCAAAGAAAATAAGAAAACCAGATTCGAAGTTGTTAATGTGCATTACGTTTTCTGTCGATTTCGTGGCGGAGGTGAAAAGACCAATAATGATCCCCGTTTGGGAAGGCTTTCATAAAGAAACAGAACAAAACGTTGAAAAAGTTTGTGATATCGTAATCAGCAATCACCATTTTACTACTAGGGGATAGCTCAGGAATTGGAGAATCGGCTGTAACAGCCTTGGCCGATACTTTAAGCGTCAGAAAATTGGCAACAAAGTTCGTTTCAAAAACGTTGACTTTCCAGCATATTAATGCCCGTCGGGAAATCTCTGAATTAAACCTTCAGGCGATAGCAGAAGATGCTGAATGCCTTCAGTGAGTAATTACAATAGACGAGCCATGGTCATGTGGTTACGACATCAAACCAAAGTTCAATCCTTCCAGTAATGTTTCCTAAGGAGAAGGTCGAAGGAATTCAGGACAGAGCAGATTCAAGACCGATTTCTTTCTACAATAAGGGAATCATCATCTCGGTCGGTGGCCGGGCGGTCCCAGCAGGTTACACTGGTAATCTAGTCGAGACAAGGAAGATCGCGAAATACGCGTCAATAAATTACCAGATAAGTTTCAACCGCTAGAGTTCGAGATTTTGGGCGGCCCAGGCGACGTCATTCGCAAACTCCTCCACATGGTCGACGAGCAGCTGAACCTCGCATCCGTTGATGCGAAATCTGCGGCTTATCTGAGGGAGCGCCTCGATCTCGACGTCAAACACGGGAGCGCGGCATCTGTCCAGGGCACGCTGTTGAAGTGGTCCCAGCCCACTCGTTACGAGGTGGAGTAATATTTCCCGTGCACACGTTCGCAGGAGGCATGTTCTTAATAAAAATTGATATATATAGCATGTGTATATATATATATATATATATAAGAAATAAACAAACTTGGTGATGCTAAAAAACAATCATATATATATATATATATATATATATATATATATATATATATATGATTGTTTTTTAGCATCTTCAAGTTTGTTTTATTTCTTATATATATATATATATATATATATATATATATATATAAGAAATAAAACAAACTTGAAGATGCTAAAAAACAATCATATATACGAGTATATATATACGGAAGATTAGATACTGCTTATAATTACTAAAATAGTGAATTAAAATAGGTAGACATATTGGAACACATGGAACAAATGGGGTACGAGTATACCATGACTAGGTCTCTTAAGACGCACCTATCGGTGCATAAAACCAGCATTACGCTCAACTCAACATAGTGAAGATACATGTTAAATGTATATCGCAACTACATTGTAAGGATACATATCGAGCATCCACTTTTGCTCTAAAGAAGTACTTTTGTTCCACTGTAAGAACGAATGTGTAGATTGACGCATAAAATCAATTGAACATAGTGCATCCAGGCATCAGGTGGGGTGTTTTTGCAACTCGCATGTAAACGACCTCAGTCGTGTGCGTGGTACTTAACTACTCCGTAGGGAGCTCCAAACAAAATTAGGCGATAATATACAGTGTTGAAATTTGATTTCTTGAGCGTAGAACATCTCGAATGTATTGGCCCTTTTAAACAGCCATACTCGTTTGAAAGTCAATAGAATAATGATCCCTGTCAATATGAGCCCGCGAACAGTTTTGCCGGTTTTGCATGGGAGAATGGCTACTCTCAGCAAATACAACGTAGTAATTAGAATAAACGTCGCTGACAAGCTCGTATCGTTGTCTGGATTAGATAGCCCGTAACGCATTATTTTGTACGTCTGTAGCTTTGTGGAGGATGCTCATCATAGAAGGATACCGTAGCAAAGGATTAGCAAAAGCACGACATTGAAAGCGATCAGCAGTCTATCAGTAAGGATCTCGAATTATTTCATATACCGCAGCGTAGCAATGACGGCATAATATTTAGGTATTAAGCGAGTTGGTCTAGGTAAGGATGTCATGACAGACTCTCCTACAAAATAAGCCCTGAACACTTCCCCTTTGGGCGCGGTTCATTGGATTAGGACCAAGCTAAAATTTGTCAGGCACGTGTTCCAGCCTCCTGGCCGGTCAAAACAATAAGATTATAGATCGTTTTGCTAGTATTCATAATAAATTCAACAACATTAAAGCTTGAATTTCCTCGTTCGGTCAGGGCGATCGAGTTATCTATGCCACCGGTAATGTAAAACGGTCAAAACAAGATCTCCTTGTCACAAGTACAAGCTATCGCTCTACCTAAGCAAGAAACTGAGTTTCTGGTCAATTTCATATTTAGGGGAACCTTTGGGGTGGCCCAACGTGACCCAACAAGTGGTACAGGTTCACGCGTCTGCAGGTATTTTTGGTCACTATTTAGTGAGAATTCAGTCCATTTCTTTCATCTGAATGTATATATATATATATATATATATATATATATATATATATATATATAGATGAAAGAAATAAACTGCATTCTATATACACAGACATGAAATAGGAGATCATGCGAATTACTGCTTAGCCACCGTGCAGTCGATTGCTTTCATATATAGATATTTATATATAAGCGTGACTTTAAGCCAAATGAATAAACTGCATTCCGACTAAATTGACATACAATACACATACAAACGGAATACTGCTTCGTCGGAACTATCATAAACATTTTCAGAGATTTTTTATTCATAGTTTCTTCGCAAGACCGCTACTTCTCCGAGACTGCAAGGCCACATTGTTTGAAGAGTACCCGAGCACTGCGACCGTCGTGTCTATACCGTATGGTTCGCAAGCTCGCTCAGGTTGGATTGGCACTTGCATGACACAAATAAGTAAACATTATGAGATAACAGCACTTAATGCGTTTATAGCAAAATAACATTAGCCAAGTGACAACATTAATGTGCACAACATACCAGGCTATATCGTTGACGTTCGGCGGTGCAGGCATTTTGATTGTGGTCTATTCCTCGGGTAATATTTCTCTCGTGCGCGTTCTGTCTGGAATTCTCTTCTCGATGTCTACGACACGGTCTCTAAGGTGGTGCAGTACGAGCTGACCTAAAAGAACTTCAGTCAGTCTGTGACAGCTGATAGCTTTCTTCCGCTTCGAAGTACCACCACGTCAATCGTACGACTTCGACTCAGTAATGATGTTGCAAACCGCTAATCTGCCTCCTCGTTCCTTTGTGTCGTTCTCATCGTAGTTTTTGTCCTATGATAGGTGTCGTCAGTACGCGCGCGTTTGGCAAATTCGCGCAACACACCCACGACAATAATGAGGTGCAATGCGGGATAAGTTGAAGCACTGAGTCCAACCTGAGAGCCAGCAGCGAGCTCAGCATATGTTGAAGCCGCTGCAGCCTGTCCACAAAAGGCAAAACCAAAGTCTCGAGTCTCCGTCGACGACAACGACGACGACGACAACAACAACGACAGCAACGCTTTCACAACAACACCAACAGCGAACGCTGGTCAATCAAATCCTCCCTAGTTACTTACAGCCGCTGCAAAGTACTCATATGAATGGTAGTAGTTACTGACACAGAACTAACCATCAGTAACAGTCCAGCAGCAATCGAATTGTATTCGCAGAAGAGCTAGTTCTTCGTGTTGTTGCAATTACAAGACGATGTCACTCTACGTGGCCGTCGGTGCCTGGCCGTTTCTGTCGCCTTGACTAACGGACTGAGAGGTTAGCTAACCAGCTAACTAATCATAACAGATTAGAGAAGCGAGTGCGGCGGCAGAGGCTGCGTAAATGATGGTCATACATGTGCGGGTTAAATTTGCACAAGTTGGCGGCCGCGGCGACAACGACATCCACCTATAGATGGAGTAAGCGAAGACCCTTTCCAAACGCAACAGGAACCGTCACGGATGCTGCTGCCTCCGTCGCCGCAGCAGCAGCAGCAGCAGCAGGTGTATCTCTTCTCCTATCTGCAGCTGACTAGCCTGGTCAGACACCAAACAAGACGAACGGAAAGAGGAGAAATAACACAACAACTGCAACAATAGCAACAACAGCCGAAGCGAAGGAGGCGGTGGCAGAAACAGCATCGTTGCGCTTCGACACAGCATCGTTGCGAGGGAGGCAGAAACAGACGGGCGTAGATCAATTTCGCAAGCAGAAACGCGCAAAGCTCGTCTGACGTGAACTAAAGTATGCCCGTTGACTTTGCTGCGCGGCAATTACGTGTGTGTTTACGTGTACCTACGTGCGTATAGCGATAACATATCAACATAAACGCGTCCGTATATTGCACATCTAGGTATGGATGCGTTTTAAACGGCAATATGTACGTCAATACATACAGGCTGTATAATTTTATCAGATCTAACTTTGAATTGTAGTTTGTCCAAAGCGACCGCATTAGGTCACCTTAGGAGATGATTGGTGCTACAGTCATCTCCACACCTTAGTTTTCGTGGAGTCTAGCAGTTTACACTTGCACACCGCAGTGAATTCGTAAAAACTTTTTACAGCAGATCGAGCTGCAAAAATCGTGCTTATTCAGGTAGTTATCCCACTTTTAATCGTCTACCACAATACATATATATAATTACGTTTTATTGAATTATGTATTTACCTTCATACTTGTAACCTGCCAGCTGGATATTTAAAAATAGCTGAGCTTTTGTCTCGTTCATGGATGAGACAACATAGCAATGAAACGTCGCCCTCCGCCGAAGATTGTACCTTCTTCTTTTCATTTTGATGAATAGGGTCGTTCTTAGAAGCAAAAAACTAGTCGGTTTACTAGTGCAGTATAGCTTTACGATTGCTTTTACGATTCGGCCTTCAGTTGATTCAGGATGCACATACACCTGGTTCGTGCTTTGGTACCACAGTATAGCTTAAATAGACTGTAATTCCTTTTAAATTCTCTTTTCCATAAGCCTCTCACTCCTAGTAACGAGAGTACAGCACCTAATCGCGATAAACAACAGTTTTTGAATGTACGCTATTTTACTTCGGTTTTACCGGCTACCCTCCCTCCTCGTCAAGTTTGCATTTATTATATATATATTTATATATCTCTATATATTTACATACGTCAATAAACACACACATATACAGGGTGCTTTAGAGTTTGCCCAGCAAACCTTGAGGTCTAACTATTTTTTTCCAATGAAACGAAAGGGCGGAAACGGCGAGTCCTCATTATCCTATCGACAAGCCAATCATACCCGCATGTTTTGAAGAAAGGCTTACAAATGTTTATATGTATTCCACTCTACGTTAGCTCAAAGCATAACAAACAATGTATTGAAGATAACTTTTAGGAAATGAAAATCTTTGCAATTCTTATATTGGCTTTCACACTCAATTACTCATTTTCAGAAACATTTCCGCTCCTCGTTCCATTGATTTTTTTTGCCGAGTTGTACTATACCTCAAAGTTTGTTGGGCGAATCCTGGAACACACTGTGTGTATTTTTTGTATTTGCGTTTTACACACGCATGTATATACAGCGTTTTGCTAGCTTCGTTACAGACTGATCCGCCGAACACAGCGCTGTGTGATATCTATCATATATACTCCAACACGTAAAGCATTTGCATCAATTTCATAGTTTAAAAAAGCCTTTTTTGTTGTACAGAACGTGATTAAACTCGTGTGCCGCAAAGGCCGCAGTTTTACGCACATGCGAAAAACATAAGGATTTATTTTTCATTGACGCAAACAATTGAACCTTAAAACATGCTTCAATAAAAACGAATCAAAAATAAAAAGGAAAATACGTTTTTATTAGTACATACCTTAAAAAGTATTGCTCTTCTGTTTTTTTGCTATATTAAGAGCACCAGACCTAACAATCTAGCAAAAATGTTTTTATTGCTGCAGGGAAAACAAACATTAGCAGCATTATTATTTCTAACAGCGCAGGCTGGTAGAAAAATAGCGACGCGTGGGTGACAACGTTTTTGCAAAGATTTAGATTGACACTATTTCGTATTTGATGCATTGGTCTTCATTTCAAAGCAGTTTGGCCTTCTGCTGTTCTGAGCACCTGATTGCAACGCAATTAATTATAGGCGCGTGTAATGATGTAAATCTTAGGTCCACTAACCGAAATCCTCTGTTGCGTAACTTGCTTGTTAGTAGGTTACGCAATACGAAGACCACAATGCTTGCATTCTAAGCATGCCTTACATCATCTATAATTTGACGTCATTTGTTCTTGCCAACACAGGTGTTTTGTGTGATGTTTACTTTAAATTTTACCATAAATTACCTATACGTACATGCGTTTATGTATGTCTCCTATAAATTCTCTATTGCTTCCCGGTCTGGGAGCCCCGCTGTGCAAGTACCAGAAACTGGCGGAGGGAGTTCAGTACATATCTTTGAAACATCTACGTCGGAGATGTCTCAAAAATTCAACTCTCAAATTTGACTTGTCTCAAAAATACTCTTTAACATGATGGCAAACGTTGATGTGTCCCTAAATTCCCATTTTCCTCTACACCGGCTCTGGTAAGCGGATTTGCGTACGCATGTATTTGATATACATTATTCTAGGACCTCTTCACGTGTAACATACTCATATATATATATATATATATATATATATATATATATACATCAAAGTGGTGCGACTCGACTAGTGGCCTCATCTACTACAAAATTCTATCCATACATTTATTTTGGCTTCGCTGGGGACTTGGCTTTATATTAGGTGTCTTCCGTTTTAACTAAAAGTTCTAAAAAGTTGGCTATCCCTTAACGAAGAATTCGAAATAGTAGGGTCCTGTCAACTAAAGGTCGCGGGCAACCATGATAATGCTAATTTATACAATAAGCTTGGTGCCCTTAGTAGCATCACGCATTATGCTCCTCCATCAAAACCAGTAAGGTATGGCTTAGATAAGTTTCCCAATAATGAAATAACGGTTATTTAAACCCGAATCCACAAAATCTGAAGGCATATCGCTTGGATTTGCATTTGTCGCGCCGATAGTAAACGTGCCACATTCGGCAACGATCTAATCTAAGTAGAAAAAAACTATGAATGAATCATATATGCTTTTTCGAGATGATAGACCGGTAATGTAGCGTATGTAAGGAGACCCTGTTTATTCTACATGGTGGAATTTACGCATGATTATTACTACTATTAACATAATTTATATTTTATATTAATTATTACACCACTTTTCGGTGTTGTTACAGCTAATTCAATGAATAAATTATAGCATGTATATGTCAAAACCTATACAATTGAATACAATTATGTTCGAAACCACAAACATTACCCACAGTGTTGCAGCCAAATTAGTACATCTTTAAACGCTCAATGAAGGGCGGCTTATTGCGTCGCCTAAATATTTTCTTTAAAAAAAAGTAAGCAACAGCACGTGTGAAGTAGCATTTTGGCGTTGCCTCATCGTAGGTCCAGTGAAAGCGTAGTGTATTATATCACATCGCATGTCAAGTGAAAGAGCCGTCTCCTGCGTGACAGAAGGCTAGTAGCCGGGCCTGCTCGCCGGTGTAGTTGACGTCGCAAGGAGGTTGTTGAGTCATCTGTCGTTCACGAGCCTCATCCATTACGTTTGAAATCTTGGGTCTTCCGAATCTATCCTGACGGCTGTGCGTGCATAATTGCATAAACCGATATTGTTGTTAGGCTGACAATTTGGTGGACCATCTCGTATGAGCTGTACATCGATGCGAATTGAAGGTCCTGCCATGGTCGCTGCTTCGGGAATCACCAGACACGATTTTGTGCAGGATTTTCGCTTTAGGCGGTAGCTGAATTTCAATAAGTTGCGAGCTGTGTCGGTAGCCACCTGATGTCACGTCTAATGGAATTTGCTCGTCGAAAGGATTGCAGCTCCGCTTCCGCTTGGAAACAGAGGGCCAAGAAGCCAACTCGGTTTCGCTGGGAAACAGATGGCCAAGAAGATGGCCATCCTCCTCGAAAGTGCGGAAGCACCTGGGCAAAAGCGCACTCGAGCGGTTTCGATGGCAGAGTCTGCGGCGTTGGAGAGAAGGCGTAAGACAAATATTTGCATTTACCGGGTTGAAGAAAAGGTCACTTGTCCTGCTAACGTCGAGCATCTGGCATACGCAGGCGTGCATGGCCTCCGGCTCGCCAGCAATTAGGAGTTGGTCGGGAACCAGATGTGAAGTTTGGAAGCAAGAGACTTTACCAGCATGTTCACCCCGAAGCAGAACAACGCAGGCCCTAGTGGGATGCCCTCTTGCATATCGGACCGATTGGCGTTCAACTACGCTTTCGGAGTTTGCACGTTACTTTCTTCTGGCACACTGTGTGGTAAGTTAGAGTTCGTTCATTTGCAAAGTTACTGATAAACGTGAGCCGCTAGCCAAAAACTCGCGCAACAATACGCAAATTATCAACAACAAAACACATATATAGTCAAATTATAAAGTATGATGAAGTTCACAGCCTAAAAATGAATATTCAGCCTATAGTGTAATGAATTATCAAAATATAAACAATATTTAGTCAAAATACAAAGTTAGAGAAAGTTCCCACCCTGCATCAATAAATATGCAGCCTATAGTGTACTTAATTATCAAAATATAAGCACATGTATAGTCAGAATATAAAGTAAGATGAAGTTCCCGGCCTACAACAATAAATATACAACTTATCGTGTGTTTATTTATCAACATATAAGAACATATATAGTCTAAATATAATGTAAGATGAAGTTCCCAGCATACAACAATATATATATATATATATATATATATATATATATATATATATATACATATATAGAGGCTATAGTATATTTAATTGTTGCCTCAAGGCAAGCATTTTTATTGGTACGCTCGACATGGCGATGTAATCAGCACTTTGCCTCCAGTTATTCTAAATCTAGTAATGCTGATCCGTGCCAAGCGCCAAAGCCCATAGATGCGCTTATTGTCAATGACAGTCGGTCGATGGAATTCAACGACGCCGAGAGTGCCAACCGCCATAGGCTTGAATTAGCCAGAAGGAATAGATCATGAGCAAGTTCATTATATGTGATTATCAATGGTGGCAGACTACTTAAGGCAGATTTTCAGCTGGATGCTTTTGTTAAAATATATAAATGATCGATATATTCAAACCCATGGTTGGGTAAAAATATATTTCACCGGGTTAAAACCTCTCAGCGCAAGCCCTCTCTTTAAAAATTGTCAGTGCTAGGGGTATTATTGAACATAATTATTCAGGGTGTTGGCAAATATGTGACTACTATTAGACTGAAACGCCTTATTCAAGGTAGAGACGAAATATAGATTTTGTGTATATACATGTATGCCATGTGGTCAGTAAGTGGTTATAATCTGCATGTTGAACAGGACGTTTTTGGCATTCCCTAGCACCCATGGAGATGTCTGGAGATCCTCCACGGTATAGGTCGTTAATGCAGCGTTTGCGTGCGATGAACACAGGAAAATGCTGCTTGTCTGAAGTACTGTCGTTTTGACAAACATCGTGTTGATTAGACGCAGGTTCTTTTGCAGTTGGAGCAGTATCCCCCGATCTAGCTCCTTAAGAATGTCAGTACTTCCACTACGGCCCTCCTGACATTATTAGTTATATTAAATTATGTTCGAAGTACACTCATTTGTCGCCCGTGAGGACTCTAAAGGTTTTTTCAACTTAAAGTTTGCTCAACTTCTGGCCCTTGATGTTGTAAGAGTGCCTTGGATTCCCATGTCCAATATGCAGAACTCCATATTTATAAATGGACTGGCTCAAATCTAGTCCGCCTTGGCCCTGAAAGCATCCAACGTCATCTGAAGACGGTATGTATCTCCTACGATGCGGGATCGACAGTAAAATTTTACATCATCTGCGTACACTTTGGCTTCAACTTCTTGTGGAATTATATGTTTAGTGACTCAGTGTATAAAATATGCATCAATAGTCCGAGGATCGTTTCTTGCGAACACCCAGATTATACTCGGCCGACTTTAGAATCCTGTCCATTAAGGCGACACCGGAATGTTCTGTCTTAACTATAACTCCTATAACTTCTCCTGCGGACTATGTGCCGTCATTTAGTCTTTACCTTTTTAGTCACCATTTGCGTGCTCATGCTTGACTTATTTAGGCTGTCTTTAGGAGAAGGCAACAGCTCACCCCAATTTAACAATAAGGAAGAAGAGATAATTCTACGCGACGCGGCCACAAAATTCTATGATTTGGATATCGGCAACTTTTTTTTGCAAATAAGAAACGCAGTTAGCTTATTATATGTTCTCAGACTCCAAAGTGTGGCAGAGTTTAAGGCAGTTTAGAGTGCGTGACTGACTCGAACGCTGGCGTGAAATCGAAATAGACGACGTCGAAGTAGTCTGAGTCGTTGTACATTTTTGCTTAATCAACTTGGGAGCTTTCAGGAAAAAGCGTCGTGCCGCGAGCTCTTATATTAGATCTTAGTATTTCTTCTGTACGCAATGGATTATAGCAGTCTAAAACAGCCCCGGTACTGTACCATCTTCTGATGAGCGACTAAAAATGCGACTTGAAAGCTCACATATTGGATAATCTACTTTCTCAAATACGATAGCCGGCATTCCGTCAGGGGTCGTGCTGGTGATGTTGGTCATGTCCCGCCGATTTTTCCGCACATTTGTGAGGCATTCATTCACATCGTTGATTATGTGAGGGGAGACGTTGCTCTTTCTGGTATAGGCGGTGCCACCCGTAGTATGCGCTCATATAACTACTCGTGTGTTATATGTGTCGTCAGTCGGTCTTTGCCATTCGCGTCATCATACTAGACTTATTTGGGCATTCTCCAGCTGAGAACAACAGCTCACCCCAATTAAACAATCAATCAAGAACAAGAATTTAGCTTGACGCGGTCACGAAATGATGTGATTTGAATATTAGTACTTGTATCTTTTCGTTAGCAAAAATCGTCTTCCCTTTGATGTTGTGTCCTTCGGTAATTCGTCTGTAAACATCGTTTGTTTTTCTATATTCGTGGCCAACTGGTAAACGCGCATTTCAGATAATAAATATCGTATGTATATATATATATATATATATATATATATATATATATATATATATATATATGTGTATTGCGTTGCGCTATGTAAGATAGCTGAACTATATGCTTAGGTTTACTCTACAAGTCTAAGGTAGCCATTCCACTTAGTAAGGCAAGTACATTACTGAGCACTTAACATGATTTAATTGTAGATGTTTTATAGTTCACAATTGATAGACTCTAAATCTGGCGAATGCCGTAAACAATAACTCAAATTTTGTATCTAATTACATATGTGCGCTTTCTTCTATATATATATATATATAGGACATTCACATTTGTTCACTCAAGTTGAGTAGTAAGTGATACAGCACTTTAAACAACTATAAGAACAGTGAGCCAAGACTATTAGCGGGTAATTTGCCTATGTATGGATATATATATTTACATTTCCAGGCATAAAATATAATATATTATAAAAACTACAAGGCTTCACACTGACGGACTAACTCATTTAACGATAGCACAAGATTGCATTCCGCGGCGTGGTATCTTCGGCAGAATTCACCACAGCGTCGGCATACACAAGTTTCACATGACTCATGGAGCTCAGGCCGTTGACATATAATGTGATAAAAGCCGCGCACTGCAAACCGTGTTATTACGTGTCTGTTGCTACGTTCTGTCCCCTTCCACTCGGTATTTCTCGTCGCTCCGGTATTAAAGGTAGAGTTCGGAAAACTTCGCCTCCCATATTCCAATGCAGTCGTTGAAGGTTGTAGTGCGATTGAGGTTATAACGACGGTTACGCGTTGACGTATGGAGTCCCAGAGTCCGTTTCAGGAGGACTGCTTTTACCTGATTCAGCTGGTCAAATTTCGCGCGACCGGCCCCCTCTACGAAACTTGAGTGCCGCTGTCTTACCAAGGTTAATTGTTAACCCCAACAATTTTTTTGTGACGGCTGTTTTAGCCTGGACAACGTCTGTTGGACTTGGAAACGGCTCTCTCATATATGGCTAAGTCGTGCGCGCAAGCAAAAGAGCTTAGCGAAATCCCTACACCCGCGAATTCGTTTTGGCAGGTCCTTCAAGATAGCGGAGAAGAGGAGTGGACTTAGATTGCTCCCCAGATGTCCAACCCGGTTGTTTGCGAGAACGCCGGCAGTTCCGAGACCCCGCTATTCATATATATATATATATATATATATATATAATTTAGCTGCAGTCTATCCACAGTTTTGGGGTGCCGTAGACGATACGAAAACTTTCTTTTAGCCGTAGACCCTTAGATGCTGGTACAGCGACAGGAGTAGTGCGTCGCAATCGTGAAAATGTCATACAATATTGACGTAAAGATTTATACGATGCAAGCTCGCATATTAAAGCATCGACAAAACACGCTCGCAAGTATTGCCCTCGTAAACAGAAACGAATTTTGCTTGGTAATTTGATTTTAGTGTCGAAGTGTTTTTCTCGATTCTAGTTCCAGAGGGAATAGTCTCCTAGAGTAATTGCTTCGAAATATCCTGAAGACACACTGCACCGCTTTTATTTTTTTCACAAGACGTCTTGAACTATTCACATTCAATCAATCCTGCTCAAACGGAATGTCGGGTATAGACGCCGCGCTGTATTACCAAATATTTTCCTCTCTACCCAACTGCTGTTTGAGCAGCGTGCTCTACCCTTTATAAACTCTCACGCTCTGCGTTTTTCTCCTTCGCTCTTGAGACTACAAAAATCGACTAGAAATATTGATTACTTCGATTTTGCCGGCCACGAGAGAACGGTGCGTGTTATCGATGCGCAAGTAGGAAATCACCATAGGCGGAAGCGGGATAGGAAGGAAAGCTAGCTTGTTCGCGGGATGGATGACAGGTGACACATTGAGCTCGATCAACGAGATAGAGAGAGAGAGAGAGAGGAGCGGGGGAAGAGAAAGAGGGTGAGACAGTAAAGGAGAGAGATAAAGATAAGCGCATGTGAGTAAATACGTAGATTTACACGATCGCCTTCGCTAAATGAACGATGGAAATGTTGAACAGGTTCGCGCCGCACCACCACGCTTCCCAAGCTTGTCAGTATGCGCATTGGCCTGTCAGTAGCTCGTCTGCTCTATCTTGGTCACAATTTAAGAAGAGTTTACAATGAAACAGTATTATAACTCCTACTTAGTAAGCGACGCCTGGAGAAGGAAGTTACCGTGACCTTCAAACGCCATAGATATAGTTAGGCCATACAATCTATCACAGCCTAGCTTGCATTTTACAATACAATGAACTGCCGCAGACTAATTATGTACAGGAACCGAATTTTATACTTGTCCCATACGCTAACGACAGTGCAGCCATTAACTCAAATGTAGCATACTAATAACTGTTTACATTTTGCTTATGGCAGCCTAGCTTGCATTTTACAATACAATGAACTGCCGCAGATTAATCACAGGAACCGAACTTTATACTTGTCTCATACGCTAACGACAGCCTTTAACTCAAATGTAGCACACTAATAACTATTTTCATTTTGATATATATATATATATATATATATATATATATATATATATATATATATATATATATATACACTAATTATGCAATTGTTATAAATAGATCTACTCGCTTTCAGCTTTAATTGTATGAGAATCGTCAGCAAAAGTTAGACCACGATTACTAGAAATCGTGGAAGTCACAAGAGCATAAATAACCTTACTTATCAGGCAAAAGCTTCACGAAGTATAACTGTAGATCACTTAGCGTAAAATTAAATTCGGATATACAACATATTTTCAACCACAACATAAACCTTTGCATAAAACGGTTTGCAAACATTCAAGCGTTTTCAGTGAATTACCTTATATAAAAAATAATTAGTGTATATATATATATCAAAATGCAAATAGTTATTAGTGTGCTACATTTGAGTTAAAGGCTGTCGTTAGCGTATGAGACAAGTATAAAGTTCGGTTCCTGTGATTAATCTGCGGCAGTTCATTGTATTGTAAAATGCAAGCTAGGCTGCCATAAACAAAATGTAAACAGTTATTAGTATGCTACATTTGAGTTAATGGCTGCACTGTCGTTAGCGTATGGGACAAGTATAAAATTCGGTTCCTGTAATTAGTCTGCGGCAGTTCATTGTATTGTAAAATGCAAGCTAGGCTGTGATAGACTGTATGGCCTAACTATATCTATGGCGTTTGAAGGTCATGGTAACTTCCTTCTCCAGGCGTCGCTTACTAAGTAGAAGTTATAATACTGTTTCATTGTAAACTCTTCTTAAATTGTGACCAAGATAGAGCAGACGAGCTACTGACAGGCCAATGCGCATACTGACCGAGCAAGATGGCTTAGTGGCAAAGCCTTTGCCTTGCATTCGGGAGGGCTGGTTTCGAGACCCAGACCGGCCACTCTTAAATTGGTTTGCATGGTTTCCAATTTAGAAAAGGTAAATACCGGAGTGGATTACAATTAGCCATGACATAAAAAAACCGTACACGGGCAATTGCCTTAGGGAAAAATCTAAAAAAAAAAAAAAAACCTTGATATTTTAACAGGATAAACTTGCTCCGCACTACGCGATCTTTTAACCATTATTTCCATCATCTCGCATGTTCCGCAACGAACCCGCTGAAGACCATCGCCTTTTGCTATGTATTGTTGGAACGGAAGCATAAGAACCTTATGGAAAGCGAGTTTTTGCGAGGAACTCAGTTTTTGCGTTCCTTACGGAGTTTCCAGTATATAAATAAGTCAGTACCACACAGGTGAATAAGATCATATGCTTATATGGGCTACTGCTCACCTGTGGAAGCCTAAACATTGCTTATGTACATCATAAATATTGTCATAAAACTGCACCCTACATCCCGTCAAGTGGTACAGGATGGAGACTAAATGCATAGACAGTTTCGAACTAGATTTCTGCACTGCCTTAAAATATCTGGGGTGTACGTAAAGTATCCACCACCTTATAAAAACAATACAACTAGCTGCAACGATATGTCGTAGAACTGTCACAGTGGTGGTAGTAGCTATTATTAAATTTAACGTATAGAAGTAATAAAAGTTTGTACTTTAAGTTCCGTTTCCGCCGCTGCTGAGACCCTTCGAGCAATGCCTGGCATATTTCAAGGCGTGCAAGGAAATCTCTGCAAACGCTACCGATTTTGCCGATCTCGACATGCCTGCCGGATTATACCTTAATTACTCCGCAACCACGAGCCGGATCCCATAAATTTGGCATCAAATTGATCGCGTTCATTTTTTATTCTCTTCTAGACGGCCATGTCGCATATTCTAGCCGGTGTCGTATGTTTAGCTTTAGAGCAGAAGCAGAATTTTATTACGAATTCGACGGTATGCTCATGTTTCTCTAGATGATTATTAGTTGTCTCGCGATCGCAAATTATGCCCCTATATTCGACAGTTACACCCATATTTACATTTTTTGTAATTTCGCTCTTTCTCCGAAACAAGGCTTCTCCGATGCTATGTTCCATTGAAAAAAAATAATATTTTAGGACACCCTGTAACTATAATGTGTAAAATAGTGCCTTAAACTCATGGGTATGGTTACCCTCCATGAGAAAATAATGTTTGCCAATAGGAAGTGGAAGCAATAATGTATCGTATAGAAGTAGGATGCATATGTTTCTAAGTTATGATTTTAGGGCGTTTTTAACGCATCACTCCCCAAGCCTGCCGGCACATTCGGGACAAAAGTCTACATTGTGTGAAATATACTTGGCCTTATTTAGAGCAAGAACTATTGAGAGATGTTCGCAATATTATATTATTGTAAGTGTACCTGTTCGAACTTTTACGCCCAGGTTCTCCAATTTTCGAATACGCGCACAACCAATACGTTTCGACGAATGTACATCTTAAGTAAATTATTTTGGTACCAAAGTGGTAGAGCTGAAGCCTGTGGCTGCACAGAAACGCAAACCTTCCAATGACCATGCAGGCTGTGAGTGCATACATGCAGCTGCCACGTTCGCTTTCTTTGTTAATCAAGTCACTCGTCCAACCTGTAGAAGCTCAGTTGGTGTGTTCAACGCACACAATGTTCATAGGCGGGCTAAGGAAGAACTATCATAGTAAACAACTACTTTATCGGATCTTATATACCCCCGACAAGTTAAACAGATTAACGTACCACATATTTCTAGAGAAAGAAAACCTTACCAGTGCTATTAGCATACGTTCTACAGTGTAGTCGGTCGAGAATGTGGCGATTTCAGCACACGGTGCCCCAGCACACGACGCCCCTCAGCGGCGATTCACAAGCTTTGCCGCCGCGATTGCCCGTTTTATCCAGTCTCGACTTTTTCTTAGGGGTAACCTAAAGGATCTAGTGTATAAAACTCCCCTCGAGTCGTCTGAAGGTCTGATCGCCAAAATAACTGTTGCTCCTGGAACCGTTCGGGAGAACGTGTATCTTTGAACGTGTAGTATGAAAGCTTTGCCATTGCTGCCGAATGTGCTTATTGGCTGACGGACATTCGTTCGAGCAATATTTTGACTAAAATAAATATTCTCCTGAGCTTCTACAGGTTTGACAGGTGATTTGATTGAAAACGAAAGGGAACGTAGTAGCTGCATGTATACACTCACATCCGATATGGCCATCGGGAGATTTTAGTTACATTTTACTTACTTTGCAACCACAGACGTTTGCTCTAGCAATTTGGTACCAACATGATTCACTTAAGGTGATCATTTGTCTGATCGTATTGGTTGTGCATTCGTTATAAAAAAAATAGAGAACCTGGGCGTAAAAGTTTGAACATGCAAAAGTGCAATCATATAATTTTGCGAACTCTACTTAATATCACAGTAGTTCCTGCTCTAGCTAAAGACAAGCGTATTTAATACAATGTAGAAATATCTCTCCACGTGCTTGTTTTTTTAGTTAAATAATGCGTTCTCTCACAATCGTTTTTTTTCTAAACTTATGTTAGGACAGCCATCCTAAAATTAAAATTCTCATCGAGTTTAGCCATATCCCTGAGTTTGGGGCACGACTTTACGGACACCCTATATATATATACAATCGTTTAGTAATAGGATTATAGGTCTGCTAATAAGCTTACAATCTACAATCAGTGTTACGCAACAAGAATAACGCATGTGGCGCGGTAGTTTTTACCCGTGGTGTTTATACCGGTGATAGATATACGATACGATTTTGAACTTTTTTGTGCAGATACTTCGGCTACGAATCATGAGATATAAAGGATTTCTTTCGAATAGTTGTGGCAGTAGCAGCCGGCTATCGTAGCAACAGAAACAGCAAATTATAGTTATCGAAGCAGCAGTGGTACCGGGGGCACTTTTGTCAACTTGAGGAAACCGAAGGAACATGAGGAAGCACTTAAATAGGTTGAGTGTCTGGCTCTTTGAAGCCGCTCCACGCCGCCACCTTCCAAGTCGAATACAAATATCTTCTACAAGGAAAACAAGTATTGTAGTAGCACTCAGATGCTCACGTTAAATGTCTTTTTCCGAAAGGCAGTATTCATTGTAGCCGATCATATTTGTGTCCTCGAGGACAAGCCCTAGCAATTCATTGTTATGGCGGCAGCAGCAGTTAAAAACGTCTGCCCATTGTCACAACGTTAATAGGAGCAGGTTGCATAGTGATCTAGCCCGACTAGGAGCAAATTCACGACCGGATCTGGCGTCAGCACCAGCTGGAAGCGGTGACATTAGTCCACTATTGTCACCGTGTCGATGCTTTGCTTATATTACTACAACGACACGCCACAAACTACGTGAAATCCGTACTACACGAATACAGGAAACACGTGAGCAACTCAATAGATCCGTCTGAGGGGAATTTTAAGAAGTTTAATTACACGATTGTGATTTGTCATTATGCCCCTATACGAGCCTAATATCGCAAACGTGGATACTCTGAGGATATTAACACACTACGTAATCACGTTAGTGTCGTCCAAATACGGGCGATGGTGCGAACCCAAACAACATATGTGGATTTCATATATGTATACTTCAAACAAAAACACACCTTTATAATCGCAAAAAATGTACACTTGTGTGATATCACCATAACGTGACAGCGCGTTCGTTTTATGAAAGTTTGTAGACCTTTTACAGGTTAAATATGTTACAGCAATTTGTGTTACCATAAGGCAATTTGGTTATCCGCCACGCAAATTCATTGACGAGTTCTGTGCGAGCCACTATTTTCGGAAGATCAAAACGCTGATAAGTCAGTAAACTAATGCAATACGTTAGTACTGCAACGTTTAATGAATGAGTCGACTAATGACCAAATATCAGTTATTACGCCTAGAAAGCATTGCAAGCGCGTAGCTTGCTGAAATCGATCTTGTGGTCAGTTTTCCATACTTAGCGACATAAGAGCTCCAAGACTGAGGAGAACAGTACATTCGTTTGGGAAGCGCAAACTTATTGGAGAAACGAATGTGCACGTTGGAGCTTGTAATGACTTAACTTAATCGGTTTTGTGATTTCTAAAATCGAGGTTTGCCGTTACGTACATTTCTAAGTCGCGTTTAGAAGCCGAAGATAGCAGTATGGTTTCAATTATTTGAGAATTCCTATAACTAAAAGCATTTAGTAAGTCGAATGCGCCATGTCTCAGTACAGCACACTTAGGCAGGACAAATAGCATACCATTTTCAATGCTCCACTGATACCGTCAACAGCAAATTGCATGGCAATGTGAGGCTCTTCAGAGTTCACTGAGCAGTAGGGCTTTCAGGTATTAGAGAATTCAAAATATACATGACATCCGGGAAGAGGTAACTGTTTATGCCAAAAACTGAAAATGTATATTTTATAAAACAGCGGCAATCGCCGAAAATTGCTTTGACACACTTTGATGTGCAGAGGCTAAAACCTAGACATCACATTTTTAAAGTTGAGGAGAATGAACAACCGTTTTTAGAATTCTTAGAATAAGTTACTTAGAGTTCGACGGAAAATGGCACGCTATTGGAACGGGCAACTTTTCATCTGCTAGCAGTCAAACTATTATGGTTATTGGTCATCACAATTTCGTTTGAAGGCCCTTCGCGTGCAACGTGTCGACGTGATTTTGGAAATCAAAACAAAGTGCTTTCAGCTGTTATCAAGCATTTGTCATTCAAAGGTTGGAATGCTACTCAAGTGAAAACTGAGTTAGACGAGATTCAAGGTGACTCTGCTCCATGTTTTGCCACTGTTTCCAACTAGATAAGTAAGCTTTTGGAAAGATCGCACGAGAACTATGGATGAATCACGTCCCGGGCGCCTACAAACGTCTTCTGATGGAAAAACACGTGTTTCCGCCTTCCAGCTACAGTTGGCCAAAATCTAAATATTCATCGGATTTTTGGCGTAGATTCTTAACAATCAATGAAAATTGGGTTTCATCACTAGCCGCCGCTAGCATTGGCAAAACTGGCCGGTTTGAACTTATGAAACAACCCTCGATTTTCTGAACCTGGTCTCCTGTGACTATTTCTTTTGCGGTAATATTAAGAATCATCTCGGTGGAAAGCGTTTTTCGGCAACAAAGAGGCTAAGGCTGCTGTCAATGCTTATTTTCAGTCAAAGTACGCGAAATTCTATCCAGGCGGAATCAACGCTGTAAAATCTCGGAAAAGTGTATTCAGCTTTTCAGGGAGTATATAAAAACGAGAAAATTCTGTTTTTTAAACGTTTTGGCACCCTAGTAAGCTACAGAGCAATGTAGGACAATAGTTTCTCCGCTAGCCTGGGACCTTTCCTGAGAATAGGCGTGATAGCGCTGAGTTTAGAGAAAGCAATCCCATAAATATTAACTTCAAAGGCTCGGATAGAAACAGTGCAAATTATTTAAAGATATATAGGACATATTTTTAGGGACCAGACTAGAATTATATCTTATATTTAAATTAAGTCTGGCCATTTCAAATTCCGAGGTTATAAATTTACTTCAATTTACCGTTCAAACAGTCGCATCACAGTTGATTTAAGAGATATTTTGTACCCACAACTGTTGCGCCACATTAAATATGACTGCATAATTTGAAAGATAATCAAATAATCTTTAGGACGCGGTTCAAATGTATGTGTTTATTGCTTAAAAATATTTAAGTAAAGCATATATATATATATATATATATAACACAATCAAGACAGTTTTTGTTTTAAGTCAAACGAGTGGTTGACTGTTTATTTTAAATGTAAAATAAATGCAATTCAACAATGTATACGCGCCATGCGATGGCCTTATAATCAAGCGAGGTCACATGCTGGCCACCTCATTGAGCTAACACAAGCTTCTGCGATGTATATCTTGGCAGTAGAGACATCCTTGTGTTAACCGAGAATATACTAGCCTGTCATTGGACAACGGTCCAATTTTCGTGATTTCGAGCAAACCGGCATTATACTTATTGGTGGACTGTGGTCAGTTGCAAACATACAGCGGACCTGTGGGACCTAACAGTCTTGTTATGCAGTCTTCGCCTCATTGTGTTCAAGTCCTGCCCGAAACTGCCGTCTGGTGGAAGCTGCCGGTGTGTTGATACCTCTGGTAGACTCGGAGAGCGGTGGCCTAGTTCATGCTCGGTTGGCAAACTGCGGGACGTTGGCCACAGCTAAATTCAAGCAAAACAATAATCTAGACGACTCTCACTCTTTAACATATATCAGGACTCGCTGTTGGCTTTTTTGCTGAGCAGTGTCACTGGTTAACTGGCAAAAAGCTCTCAGGCACTTGGTTGTGGGTTTGACATGGAGCAGCGGTGGAAGTGACTAACCTGAGATCGCATATCCGAGCGTTTTTCCAGTCGACTACTTTAGACAGTTGAGAATGGGGCGTATCGCTTCAACCCTTGGATCATGTATTATGTACAGTTAGTAAGAGTTAAATTACCTGATTGTACAAGTAGCACAATGTTGGACCAGAGACGGCTAGGATATGAGTGGTATTTAGTGGGTTAGCTCCACACTACGGTGGTACTTACCAAAGGTTAGACATGGTGGGCGTTTACATATATCAGTATTTTCTTCTAAAAAATGTACATTAAAATAACATTCCTAATTTTTACCGAGACACTTTCATTTATGTTTCTTTCACTCAAATTGAGTATAATATACGCGTCATAGGGGTTTCTTCATCATTTTTTATCATCTTTAAGCTTCCGGTGAAAGATTGTGAAACCTGCTCGCAAAAAAAACTGCTTCCTGCTAAGTAAGTCAATGTTTTCTCTATTAGTACACAACAAGTTCCCCCACGCGGACCTTGCCTTGCTGGCTCTACTGAATAATATTTGCCCCCTAAGGGAAATTTTATTTTTAAATAAATACATATACACATTTCTAAATAAATTGTGATTATTATGTATATATATATATATATATATATATATATATATATATATATATATATATATATATATATATATATATATATATATATATATATATATATATATCTGTATATCGACCAATCGTGTACGCTATATAAAATCAATCGTAATTAGAGATATTTAGCATAATATGCAAAACATTTTCTCACAAGACCCCTACGATCCCCTTGATTGTTCTACTCCTAATACTAAATCCAGATTAAGCTTCACGCAGTTTTGAGTAGTTCCTTATATGCTCTTAACCTTTCTTCTATTAAAAAAATGCAACAGTTTTTTATCGTTTTTGACAGGTATTCTATTATGCCACTGCACTTAACTGCTCTGACGTGGGTAACGCAGCTTAGCATGACTCCCCCAATGAGCTTAACCAAGCATAACTCAAAGTCACTTTTTTATTATATAAAGGACGATGTGATGCCATCGATCATAATTTTTGATGTGTAGAAAAGTAATTGGAAAATGTGGTCTACGCATAGAAACGCTACCTCAGGAAAGTCGTCTGCAAGTGTGGGCCGGCAGTGTGGGACTTTGTCACACGTCAGTCGTCTCCCCATTCTCCCACCGACCGGGAACTGCATATGCAAATACATCATGTTCGTGTTCGCTGTTGATCTTGCTAAAAACGTGGCGGAGACGCGCTACTTTGCCCATGCTGTACACCCCAGAATCGTCGCGTTCTGGGGTATTTTATCTATTGCCACAATGAACGCACAAGGGAGCCTTCTCGATCGTAGGTCTGAAAGTCCCAATGACCTTGCCGCCATAGAGTAATCCTTTGTCACCGCTTGACTTCTTCCTTGAGTGTAGGGTCTTCACACAGAAGGCGGCGTTCTTTCGTCGTTAGGTGCCATGGAACCCTTCCGGCGAGTAGAAGCAGCTGTGCTTACCGTCCAGTACGACATAATCACCCTGAGAGCTTGGACCCGTTGAGCCAGCGCAGACGACTCCAATTCGTTACAGTTGTTAAAGTGCTAGAAGGTCGGGCTGAACCCCCGCGCAGCCACGAACAAGGTGCGTCGCTCGGAGTGCCGGGGCCCAAAGGTGTTAGGCAGAAGGCGTGCGAAGTCATTGGTAATTTTTTGCGTTTTCCGTTGCCCGGCGCAAGTAGTAGCTAGGTACTTTGGGAGGTACCTTGCCATGTTGACGATACTTATCTCTTCGTTGTTGACATGCAAATGAAGAGCGGCGCAATTTCTCCGGTGCACCAGGGGATTCGCCCCGCTCTTGCGTGCCCTGTAGGCGACGTCGGCGACGGCCTTGTTTGGGAGCCTCTTGAGCAGCTTTGGTGTCCAGGCCTCGACGGCGAAATTGAGGTCGTTAGCGTAAGGAGGACACGTTGCAGTCGAGGGTAGGTGCCCTAGCCGGAGCACGTCGTCGTAGGCTATACTTCATAGAAGGGGTCCAAGTATAGAGCCTTGCTGCACCCCTGCAGTCATATTAAAGGTCATTCCTTGGGACTGGATTGCTCCGGTCATGTAATTAGTCGGATGTGACTCTAAGAGGGCAAAACCGGGTTTCCAGTAGAGAGTTTCGAGTATGCCTCTGCACGTGAATCGGTTAAAAGCGTTTGTTTACGTCAAATAATAATATAATAATTGGAGGTCTCTCATGATTGGGCCCTGGTGCGAAATCACGGATCTCCGCTCCACATCGTTTAGTTTGACTTTTTGCGTGCTTTTGATCGAGTTGACCATTAAATTTTACTAAGCAAGATGGAATCGCTAGGCACCTACGGTTCGAAATTGGTGCCAAGCCTAACTCGCTGATAGGAGCTTTAATGTCAAGGTAAAAAGTGCTATGTCTGGTACTGTTCAATGTCCCTCTGGAGTCCCGCAAGGTTCCTGCCTAGGGCCGCTTTTGTATGCATTTTTTGCTCAAGTTCTTAAACTCGTCCATGATTTACAAGCTCGACGTGATTTACAAGCTCTATGCCGACGACCTAAAGATATACGTTGAAGTCAAAGATGACAAAGACAACGCCGAGTTACAGGAGACAATTTATTCCGTACTACTATGGGCCCACTTGAGTAGAATGGAAATATTTACTTCTAACTGTGCCGTGCTGAAAACAGTCAAGGACGACACTGCATATTTTTTGAACGGCCATAGTATACCTGAAGTGTCAATCTGCGTCTCTCCTGTGCAATCTCATTCTTAGAGCGTTTATCGGGCATGACCCAGCAATGTACATAAAACTGTATAATACGCTTGTTATACTAAAGTCGACACACTGTTTACACGTGTGGGCACCTTTTTATAAAAAATATGTAGATGCTCCAGCGAGTGCAAGATTAATCTGTCAAACGAGTCGCATGGCGTCGCAATGCAAGACGCGAGAACCTCGTACTCCCACACGTGAGCGAGTACTAAATACAAGGTGACGTGAGACTTTTGAACATCTAATCTAGAGTAATCACTTTAGTACCTTTTCACAGTACGTCCAGATAATCTTCGTAGTGGTGTATCAATTACTCCACCGAAAGTTGCTAATGTCGAAGTGGTTAATAACGCGTTCGCATGGAGAGTTTCGCGACGTGCCCATGAATGTAAAGACTACAATGTGATTTCAATACCCCTTTTTCAATAAAGGAGACTTTGTATTGTATTGTATAAAACGGGGGATTTTTAATGGAGACCTGCGGAGGAGCTTGTTCTTTGGTTGAACCCCCTGAATGGCGCTAATTGTCGAGGGCTGTTTCCGAAATTCATATTGGTAGTCGGATAGAAGGCCACAATGTCTCGCAGAAGGCGTGCCTCTACGGTGGACTCGAATCGTTCAGCCAGGGATCCAAGAAAGCAGATGAGGCGGTAGAAGGTGGAACACATCAAAAGTATCTGCTTAGGACTCGTATCTTTCCTGGCTTGAGATATTCCGATGCTTTGTATACCTCCTGCCGTGTTACTGCCAGAGGTTGTTCTTCTTCTACCCCTGGGACCTCAGAAAAGGGGCGCGGTCAAGAGGAGGGTGCTGTGAAAGCAGCACTGAAACTGCTTCTTTGATGCCCTTGTGCGTTAAGTTCGCCCTCCTCTTTAGGGAAGAGCATTCCCGTTCCACCCTGTATGGGCGGGCCCAGGAATCGTCCTCCAGGTCTTCGGGAAAGACCCTCTGAGAACGCTCTTTGCTCCCGAAGATTCCCCTGGGAAGGAGCGCTTGCGTATACTTGGAGCTGTGGTGCAGAGGCGTCGCGCCTAGATGCACTCCTTCCCGAGGCGGTCAATCTCGGCCATCCACTAATGTTTGAGCACGAAGTAGCATTTTTAGTGGCTAGCGTGACCCGAGGGTACTCTGCACGCTGCGTTTAAGAGCTTCTGCAGACCCCCGTAGGTCGTCGTCTCCCTGATGTCCGATAGGCCAACGCAGCGGGGAAAATGGTGTCCTTCGTGGACTACGAGTCCCTTCCGGTTGCTCTCAGCGGAGCCCCGTGTGTTGGCGGAGGCGTTACCATCTCTCGTTACAAGTAAAAATGGTGTGTCACATCGCCTAAAAGGGGATGATAAGTCATATAAAAAACATTGCTTAGAGAGTTGACTGAGACGTTGGGGTTGTAGTAGCAAAAGTAAAATAACGCCCAGTGTTGACTTCGTCAATCCACGTAAAACCGTGTCCGCAACCGTATTCAGAGACATGACGACAGCGCGTATCAAATAAGAAGTTAGTAATTTCAAGGCAGTGTCCCGAAGCATGCCCATAGCGTGGGCTTCTCCGCTGCAGTCACAATTTTGCTGTATAATTTTAGGAATCTGAGTCATTGTTGGTTACAATGTTTTCAGCTCTAGATTGCCCTGGAGATGTGTCCCTGGCAGCGTTCGCAGACCAACGGCCTTAAGGGGTGAGCGTTGGCCCCTCATGCGGTTCCTGGACACCTCCTGTACCTGGTGGCCTCTGGGACTGGTAGTCGTCGAGTAAGTGTTCGAAGCTAACCTTGTCACGCGGGGCACAAGTACTGACAGGATGTTAGGCCGAGAACGGCCACGGCAGACCTTTTCTATTTGCACAAAAAAATTATTAAATTGTTTATGGTCTATAGATAGATAAATCATAATCCTACATGCACTGTTTACAAGTGTACGTACTCGTGGCGGAAGTACATTACTAACGATCAAATGAGCAAACACAATTTGGACTTCCGGACGTTCATTTTGCCACTCACCGAGCGAACAAGCTGCAAGCAAATGTTATAATCAAAGTCAAATGCATTGCTTAGTAGATGCGAGAACCATGCCATTTTCGTGCCCGTATCTGTTTATTTACAAAACAAATATCGTATACAGAAGAGGGGTTAGGCAACCTTATCTTACACATAACCTTACCAATTAAAATATACAGCTGTGGGTACTCCAATTTAAGAAGCAGAAAACCGTAATCTACCCTGTCGAACGCGCTCTTTTGGACGAAATAAACGCAGTTAAACCTCTCCAAAGTACATGTAGACCGGTGCGTGATAAATCTGTGCTGGACAGGGTCAAGCCAGCAATTTAAAATAGAAGTTCTTTAAGTGGTTAAGTAAGACCCTCTCATCAGGTATTAAGCATTGTGGATTGGATCGATGGTTCTCTGCAATACTTTTGAGCCCTTCTTGTAAACTAAAAACAACCCGAATGATTTGAAAATATTAGATGAATGTTTTTAAGACTATGGCTAATCTTCGGCTAGAACAGATTATATTTCATACACAGAGAAGGCGACCAAGTCACCATCTTCTAAAATGTTGCAGGGGTTTTACGTTAGCCAATGATTTGGGTCAGACGCACAGAACAGAGAAGTGCTTGGCGAAAAATTCAGCCGTTTGTGGGCCGGTGGCGGCCACGGTAGGACCTTATGTACGGGTGGCAAGGAATTCAGTACCTCTCAGCCTATTGTCGTAGCGCAAAAGAGACCTATAATCCACTTTCATTGGCTTGCGTTCAAGAGCGCGCGGTGTCGCTCGTCACATTCTGAATTTATGAGGAAGACGATCTGTAATCCTCTATGTTAGCATTCGACCAAGTAGACCACTGGCTGCTGCCCCAGAAAATAAGTACGCTCGAAGTTCAACTCGGTTGTCAATTGGTGCGGCGCCTACCTACGAAACCGTTTTTCGTCTTTGGATTTTTAACTTGCGGCGTTAAGGTGGATGACACTCTCTTAGCATCGTTTCGCCGGACCTGTGGGCATTTTAGTTATCTGTGTCGTGATGCCATGGATATAATGAGCGTCTTACAGAATTATCCGGAATTCGAAATATATATAACTATTTCCAACGACTGGTGCGCATATAAGTGCAATTCAAATTATTTTAACTACTGTACAATCCGACATTTCTAGCGTGTGGCATCTCATACTTTTTCTACGCATCTAATACCAAAATTACATTTTGCTATTAGATATAGATACAGCTTTATTAGCTAAAGTAGCAAACCTTGGTCTAAAAAGAGTTTGACGTGTCTTGAAACGCATTTTTGAAGGACAAGGACTCCGCGTTTTTTTAAATCTCAAAATCAGAGGGATTTCCCCCTTAATATGCGTACGGCTCGTAACCACATGAATCGTTTGTAATCGTAATTCCTTTCAGTGGCACCATTATTGTATTCTCTTACCTTGGGAGCACCTTGCCACAGCACTTCACTCGCGTATACTGTAATGTGCGAAAGCTCAGCTAGAAAAAATTTCACCCGTGTGCCCGAAATTATGTATTGCGCTTATATATATATATATATATATATATATATATATATATATATATATATATATATATATATATATATATGTAGGGAAGCTATGTGATAAGCGGTATAGAAAATATACAAAAAAGCATTGACAAGCATAGTGAAAATACGCAAATGCACAGAAGTCGCTCTTGCTTCAACTGGAACACATCTGTGTATTTATTTGGACCTCCGGAGCTTATTTGTATTGTTTTGAAACGCATCTTTAGGATAAGGAGTCTGTGTTTCTACTGTATCTCAAAATCTAAGGGATAGCTTCTTGAAATACGTTCTACTCGTAAACGTACGAATCGTGGCTACAAATGCTGTAAACAGTCTTTCTTCAGGGCGAGTTTCCCGGTAACATTTTCTTACAATTAGGCAAATTTATATTTATTAACGAAGTTAGCTGTCTTGGACGCGCGCGTGTAATAAAAAAAATGTATGCTCAGATATTCTTCCGTTGCCGTAGTAATTCATTTTGGTATATATATATATTTGTACTTGCCTCGAGAAGCACTACAGGAATAGTATATATAAGTATTTTCCGCCTAGGCGCCAAAAGTGCAGATGTAATAAACTTCGGGAAATTCGAATGAAAAATCTGAAGAGTTGCACATCATAGTGAACTGTGGATGTCAGTGATCATTTTTGCACATCACGTAGCCGGGCAACAGTATGCGACAGGCTGACTCACTACGGCGAACTGCAGTTCAACGCTTACCGGTCAGAGTAAGCCTCAAAATTGAAACCACTCGCACAACAGTTGGTGAAGGTCTCCCTTTGTTTACATACATATAATATTACATTCGGTCGGTTGTTATTAGATTTATTATTAGTTTTACAGAACAGATTACTTTTACACTATTGTGTTCTATAAGATACATACCTACCAGTAGTGCACCAAGCCATTAACCCTGCTTAACCCTGACCCATTTGAAACAAGCTGTTTACAAGACGCAGTCTTTCACGGCATCCGTCATGCAAACACCCGCCCGCCACCATGTTTTTCTTTTAGTCAGAAAGCAACACTCTACTTGACCAGATGAGCGAAGACCTTATCTCTATTCGTGTCTTCAGGATCATCCCCAAATAAAATTCCTCCCGCCATCCCTGCTGCACTTATAGAAACACTACAGGCTGAAAAGGGTCAAATATTTTTTGTAGGAGAAGGTCACAAACCCTCTTAAGGCATAAGACAAAAGGCATGCTAATGCTATTGCTGACACAATACCACTCATAGTTCATTTATCGGCACCAATATTTTTAAAAAAGCTATATATGAATTGTTGAGTGAACACTTTGAGATGTTTAATGGTTTAAGTCAGCGTCAGTTCGATTTTCGATCCAGAATTTTGACGACTGTACACATCGCAGAAGCATAGTGCCAAATAAGACAGTCGCCGGCGTGTTTATATATTTTAGAAAAGTATTTGATACAGTTGATGTACTTATTCTAATAATAAGAATAAAGAATGAAACATTTAGGAATAAATCGGTTGGAGTAGCTCAGGGCAGCATAGGTAATCGATTCCTCTTTAACGTCGTTATTAACGACATATTTAGTGTAACAAACATGAAAAATTGGCAATGTTTGTGGACGATATTATCGCCCGTAAAGGCTATGTCCGCGAGGACCTTCAGAGATTATCCTTATGGTTCAGAAGTAACGGTCTCCATATGAATTAGACAAAAATAAGTATAATGCAATTCATTTCACCAAGGGCTTCCGTTACGATCAATGCCCTCCGATTCCAAAGCGGCGACATAGCCCTCTCGCTTCTAAAGGAAACGAAGTGCCTTTGTGGCGTTACGTTGGACAAGAAGCTGACATTTGAAGCGCATGTCATACGTACACGTAAAAACTATCTGGCAGTAATGCAGCTCTATACAGAGCGAGACGGATTCTTCCCCAGAACTGCTTGATGGCTATGTTTTCCGTCTATTTCCATAGTCACCTGACTTACGCTGTATAATTTTATGGCTTGACATATATGCGTCTTATCGGGTCGCTTCACCGACTCTGAAAACGAGTACTGAGAACAACTCTGGGCCTCTGGATGTGAGACCCAATGCGACGGCACTACAAAAATATAAGCATTCCGCCGTTTCCAAAACTTATAGAATACTCTCTCCTAATTAGAATTAAGCGTATACTCCTTGGAGTGCATCTAAACTACCTGGTTTGGTAGCACCAGCAACACCCATATCTACAAGAGGTAACACATCTAACTTGATTATGGTAACTGGGTAAGAGTAATATACGTAATACAAACCACGTTGCAACACATTGTAAATAGATGAAAATGGTAAATATACATTGTAATCTCATAAAAGGGGATCCAAACAAGCTATGTGCTTAAGGGAGCTCAAAATTTACGCGTGCGTTTATCTTATAGAAATGTCAATAAACAAATTCAAATCCAAAACATTGCCGTTACACAAACGGCTCTACTTTCATTCTTAGTAGCAAGTGTCTCGTAGGGAAAGTTCTTCTTTGCCTGCAACGACAATCACTCACAAACAGCCTGCAGAGAGGTCGGACCAAAGCCAGGCTCGAATATTGCCTCGACATTTCCCAAATCCGAGTAGCCACTCGCCGCCAGCCGGCTTCCTCGAAAGCCGACGCAGATAAACGAGCAGGTATCGCAGGTCCACCTACCTTCTTCTGTTCCACGGGGACAGGATTAAATCAGCGCATCATGACTCGGGCGCGGTCGTGGTTGGCGAAACGCCGTCGACGAGGACAAGATAACCGCCAGCTAGCTAAAGCGGTCAACCGCGCTGATCAACTACAACAGCTGTACCGCACCAAGCGGTTGCGTCTGCGACGGCTAATAGGCAGAGCGAAGGCCGAGTCCTACAAAGCGCTGGTTGAGTCAGTGGAGTCAGACGTCTGGGGCATTCCGTACCGCACGGTGATGGGAAAGCTCCGTAAACCGCCCCCACCGCTCCCCACAGAGCAAGTACGAAACCTTGTCACCGCCCTCTTCCCCCAGCAGCCAGCCTGCCCCCCCTTCAGCATCGAGGTAGACCCTGACCAGATCCCGGAAGTGAACTCCGAGGAAGTGGCACATGCCGCGGAACGCCTCGCAACTGGAAAGGCACCTGTGCCGGACGGGGTTCCCCCAGGGGTCATAAAAATCTTGGCGCAGAACCATCCAGAAACTCTCGCTCGGCTTTTTACACGCTTACTTCAGGACGGTCGTTTTCCATCCCAGTGGAAGCGCGCTCACCTGACTCTTATACCGAAACCGAACGCAGCAGCGGGATCATCTTCGACTCACCGCCCCATATGTCTACTTAACACAATCAGCAAACTCTTCGAGAATGTGCTGGTCAGACGCCTGAACAAAGAGATCGAGGAGAGAGCCGCTCTGTCGGACAACCAATACGGCTTTCGCAAGAGCCGATCGACCCTCGATGCCGTCGAACGAGTGCTCCAGGTAGCCTACACAGAACAACAACGGACACTTAGGACACGCAATTACGTTTTACTTATCCTGCTGGACGTGCAAAACGCGTTTAATACAGCGAATTGGCAAGTAATAATGGACACCCTTGAACAGAGAGGCATATCCCCCTACATGCGACGGATTATTTCCTCGTATCTTGACGCGCGTTCACTTTCGGCCAACGGTGAGGTTCACCCTGTCACGGCGGGCGTCCCGCAGGGCTCAGTGCTCGGGCCGATCCTCTGGAATATAGCATACGACGGAGTCCTGCGGTTAGACGACCTGCCTGACGGGGTGGACATTATCGCCTACGCCGACGATCTGGCGCTGGTGGTCACCGCGAAAACGGAGGCGGTGCTCGAGGCGCGAGCGAACACGGCTCTTTTCAGAATAGAGAAGTGGATGGTCGACAATTACCTGGAGCTGGCCCCCCAGAAAACCGAGGTTATCTACCTAACCGGCCGCCGTCGTACTAGGCAAGCATCGTTAGAACTTGCAGGACACCGCCTGACTATCAAACGGGAGGCAAAGTACTTAGGCGTAACGCTGGACACAGGTCTCACCGGCCTGCCACACATCCAGAGCATCATCCAGAAGGTCGCGAAGGTCTCCACCAACCTTGCACGCATCCTTCCTCGCGAGGGGGGCGCAACGCACGCCAAGCGGCTGCTCCTAGCGGCCGTGGCAGAAGCCATCGCTCTGTATGCCGCGCCCATATGGGCTGGTATGGCGCTGCGGACCGCAAAGGCACGGCGCATGATACGAAGCTCCCAAAGAGCGATGGCCATCAGGGTCACGCGGGCCTACCGGACTGTCTCGCCTGCCAGATCCCTTGGGACATACTTGCTGAAGAAAGAAGCAAGCGCAAGAAGGACGGCGACACTTCATGGACCCAAGCACGGGAGCACTCCCTGGTCACATGGGCGGGCACGTGGTCCAACCCACCAGCTGGGGATACCAGAGGGGCCTGGACAAGAAGCCTAATCACAGACCTCATAACCTGGTATAAGCTCAAGGGAGCACTTACATATCACTCCGTGCAAGTGCTCACAGGGCATGGACAATTCCAGTCGTACCTTTTCCGGATAGGCAAGGCGAATACAGATATCTGCGTTCTCTGCACCACAGGCGCACCCGACGACGCGGCGCACACCGTAGAGGACTGCGAGGCCCTTGCGGCCTACCGCACGGGCTCCTCCTATGTCCACAAAGGTAGCCCGACCACGACCATCGTGGCCAACATGCTCAAGTCGACAACGGACTGGCACGCCGCGACCCAATACTTAGACGGGCTTATGCGCGAAAAACGGCGCCAGGAAGATCGCCGCAGATCGCGATTCAACACTGGGCCTCTAGTGTTCACTCCCGAGCAGGACCCACTCTCTGCTCGGGACATAGTCGTAGACTAAGGAAAGGGTCGCAGCACGGGACTCCCCTCTTCTGGTCTCGATGTAATGGTTCACAATTCCGAACCAGAAGAGGGTGGGAGAGGTGGTTTTTAGTGGGTAGAACGAGCGGATTGGATCGAGTATTATACTCTTCCCCGGCGTTTAGTCCCACACTACCCTTCATTAACATCGAAGGGTGTGCGTAAAGCATTTTCCACCTCTAAAACAAAAAAAAAACAAAAAAAAAAGATTAAATCAGCGACCTTAATCCAACAAAGCCATGCTCTCGGACCTTCGAGTCTTTCAACAACCCAATAGGCGCTCCTGTGTTGAGATTTCTTCGACGGGCCTGGAGCTCCAGAATCATTAGCGGTGGCTAACCCGGTATCGGCCACTTTCATGCACGCTTCATCCAAGATAGTTAGCCAGCTTCTCTGTGTGCCTCTTTAAACAATTCCTTACAGATTTTTTTTCACTCTGACCGAAGTAGCTCGGCTTTATGCTTTTCCCGCGGGTAACTGAAGAATCCTGTTGAATAACGTCTATCGTGCTCGCGCTGCATCGGGCGCGGTCCGCGGCAATTAACAACAATAGCTGCAGCGTTATGCGCCCCTGATATAAAAGGGTGATATGTGTACATACGCTTATCAAGCGAATAAATCAATCATTCAATTAACAACACATTCCCCATTGCGTTCTAAGCGCGGTGGGGGGGGGGGAGTCCCTGCATTCGAGAGCCTCAGAACCGGTTGGTCCCATCCAATCGACGGTCGTCAACTAGATGAGAGCCTTTCGAGCAAGGCCAGGCTTCTCAAACCATCTATAGTCGGCCACCCTCAAACCCTCTATAGTCGATTCCGGCGCACCTCGGCTCGGCCTCGCTATCATACAGCTAAGCAGGCAAAGTTACGCAAGTATTTCAGCGTTAGCGTAAACAGCAGCAGCAACAACAGCAACATCAGCGGTATTGCCCGCCGACACCCACATATGACATAATATGGCAATTGATGAGAGCCACAGAGCAATGGAAGCCACGTGGCTTAAGTCTCTACCAGAAATTACGTATTACCTTCGATATCCTATTGTCTCCTTAAAAAAAAATATATATATATATTTTTATATATATATATATATGTGTCACTTTCGACCTGCGTCTGACATAACCGCTCTTAGACCTTGGAATCTTTTAGAGAAAAAAATCAGAGAACGTTGACGTATTGTTAGATCTCCAGGGAATCTCCATATGTATGACTATCAACGTTTGCGATGATTGACGACTATTTACTTATTGTGTTGCCGTACATAGATTGACAAGCCGACATGTACTTGTGCATGCATGCATATCTTCGTGAGGCACGCCTGTGGTGAAGGATGTGCTTGCTTTGTCTTCGAATACAAACTAACGAAAGATAGATCCATTCTTCCTGTTAACATCGCGTCGCGCCAGCATAGATGCGTAGCGTGTCCCACACAACTAGACAACCCGTGCATGCCCTGCCGTGTCCATGTCTAGTCCGACACAATTCTTTCAGTGGTATGGCTCACACCTGCTTTGTGAATCTCGTGATTTCTTTTGTCTGCCTTGAGATGCCTTTCTATTTGCTATCTTTTCTTCACGTTTTGCTGCGAATACTAATCAGCATTTGCAGTTCAACTGCCTAAGTCGTGATAATAATTGCACTTTTTTCACTTTCTTCGTATATATATATATATATATATATATATATATATATATATATATATATATATATATATATATATATATATATATATATATATATATATATATATATATATATATATATATATATATATATATATAATATATATATATGGGTGGTTGAATAGATTATTTCCGTGTCTCTTTAGCAAACGATCTTCAGCGTGATTATAAATGTCGATCGCAATTATCTAGACAAGTTTGATTTAGCTGGCCTAAACAACGTTTAAACCCAAATAAGTGCTCATTCTTGGTAAAGGCATTCGCGACGCATCTATAAATAACACCTTGGATAGCGAGCCTATCTAAGCTACTATTTATAACCATGTCGACGTACCAAATTGTCGATCGATCGTTTGGTGCGCTACTATGAGGCGTCATAAGAAGCATCTTAGGCATCCGCTAACAAGCTATTGACAAAAAAAACATCCAGGAGAATTCTCAGACTGGAACACGTCAACTTGATGGCTGACTTGATTCGCCTGGAACTAAGTTGAATCTATCACTGTTCAAACATAATTATCCAACCATGCTCAGCTCAAGAGAGAGAGAGAGAGAGAGATAAAGTTCAATAAAGTACGATGTAGCAAGCAGGTATCGCCTCATATGAATGACATTAGCGCAGTGCTTACGACTCAGTCTGTCGCCGTACATGAGTACGATCTAAAAACGGAGGGTGGTAAGGCTTGCGACGCAGTCTGTTTCTCAACAAGCATGGCGATGATAAGACATCCATTGGCTCTTGTTCAAGGTGACTAAGAATAATATATTTTTAGTAGAAGAGTAGACCTCGTATAAGCATATATCAAACTGTAAATTGTTCGAGTAGTAGAATTTAAGAAGAAAATTCAATCTTACAATAATTACGAGCACTGTGCTTTAATAACATTTGGATCAACCCCCTAAACGACAGATGCGGAGCCACGCTCGTAGGTAACTGTCCCAAAACGCACAAGACAGCTCCGATAGAGGCAAATAGCAAAGGAAACAGGCTGATTTGTCGAAAAACTTTGCTCGGAACACGGCCACCACTCGTCCGGGAACTTGCTGTAGTATAAACTGAAGGCCGTGCAATCGATGGAGTTAACACCTCTACGTAGACGTATTCGACGTCTTCATAGATTATATATGCATATACGCACTTCGGACAGAGGGATGCAGGGAGGGCTTTTCTTTTTAAATGAGGTAGTTCTTTTCTTTTTTCACTCACTATTTAATGGGTAGAAAATCATCAGCAACACCGGTAGAAGTTCCATACGGCCCTGCACTATGCGTAGAATGTGAATAATTGCATTTTGCCCTCCGGCATAAACAAATGAATAAATGACCAATTGTGAATAAAACAAAGCTCAGATAATTGCGCAAAAGGAAGCAAATACCGGCATTCCAGAACCACTATATTGTAAACAGAGCAACTTAATAGGTATTACTCGAGCTGCCACAACCTAGCAGTTCATGCGCGTGGCCTCTCTGTACACCGAAACATACGCTAATGAGACACATTGCATGTATACCATACGAGCTTTGCCATCTGCTCTCGGTTAAAGTTGAGACGCTTTTCCTCCTGCGTGCGTAACAAAAAGTATGCCATGCGGGGGAAATGTGCAAAATCTGGTTTCTTCACTAAACGTAACCTATTTCTAAAATGACTTTACATAACTCTGAACTATTAGTTAAGGTTCTTTCTGCATACAAAACATCGACGCTCTTGGGCAAAACGGTAACTAAATACGCCATTTTTAGCAGACTGTTTAAATAGTGGAACAACAAAATCTGTAATAGACGCAATACATGATAATTCCATCTGGACCACACAAATCAATTCAATACTTAAGCATCGTGTCCTGCCTTATCGCATTCAATGTCTAGCAATATATCCGCAACCAGATGTTTCATTGTCAATTTACACATTTATATTGTTTTAATACGCAATTAAATCGTCGTAGTAAAATATATTTAGTACAATATACGTTAAGTTATTTAGTAAGTAACGTAAAACTATAAAAGCGGGTTCTTGTTGTTCGTATTAATTTTTTCGTAAAAGAAAGGCAAATAATAATATGAGCATTCTGTGTATACTCGTCGATTCTAACAATAATTGTTCTTACAATCGATTTTTTAATAAATCTGGCAATATTCACATCGGTATAACAAAAATGCGTAATTTCATTCTCACTCCTGTAAGATTCGGATTTCATTAATTATATATATATATATATATATATTCAAAACAACATCTTACTCCAATTAATCAAGTTGTTGTCTTTGACGTTGTTAACGTTTTCTTTCTCGCTCCCCATTTGTATAACTACATTGTTGTTCTCTCTCTCTCTTGTTGTTCACGGTTCGACTAGACAACAGAGCCAGTGGAGTCGAGGAAAGATTTAGAGAAGGCGGAAGGGCGGCCTTAACAGTAGAAATTAAGGCGGCTAGCGCGGTTCAGCGAACGTGTTACGATGGCGTTGGCTCCCGAGGAGGTCGGGTGGCGGAGAAGTCGTCACATGAACGACGTGAGACGCCCTACGGGCGGCCGACGAGAGTGGAGGCGGGACCGAAAGAGACGCGCCAGACGGGGACGGGGAGGGCCGACGTTGAAGTTTCTTTATTTTTTATTAAACCTTACGTTATTGAGGGCCATTCAGTTGTACGTTGTGGGATTCCCTACTACGTAGGCAGAAGATAGCATCATCTGCGTACACTTCTAGACAAGACACTTTCACGCTTAATGCATTTTTACTAGGATTTTAGCGAGTTCTACGACTCCGTAAATTCAGTTTGGAGGATTTTAAAGGACCCAATATATATATATATATATATATATATATATATATATATTATTGAACTTATTTTAGGAGGTAAAAGAACTCGTCAAAGAAACTGATATAAGGTGGGTTCAAATGAAAAGGTACAAAATGCTATTGCGGGTGTAATTGAAGTATTTATTCAAACGTAATCACTGAATGTCTGAGCACAAGTATCCCACAGTTTTACGTGCCGAAGGATTCCTTATTTTTGTTATTCACATTTCAACACGTTTTGTTGTTACGGCGTTTCATACCTTGTCATTTGAACCCTCTTTATATATGCACACCAGATTTGTAGTTTGTTAGTAGTCAAGAGGAAAGAATAGGAAAACTCGTACTCCAACTTCGCCAACTATAGCAAAACAGACTATCTGCCATGTAAACAGAGAAGTTTGTCGAATCATAGTGGTCACAACAACGACGACAATGATCAAGCCTGCGCAGTTACGAATTGAGGGCAGCGAGATTACTTAGTAATTTAGTATGCCTCTTTTTATTATTACATCAAATTTCGGCATTGATATTGTTATCGATCGATAGAAGACGTCGGACTAGTGATCGGAATATATTGGACAAGTAATTGGGATCGTAATGATTGGATTTAAAAGGCATGTTCCAGTTTAATTAAGAGCTACAGTAAAAACTAGTTGTGAGAGCATTAGTACGTCAAGACAATAAGGGCTCGGTAAACACATCGACGTAATTAAGTGTCGCATGGAGCTTTGTTCGTGGTACCCCAAACGCCTGCTGGAGATGGCACCAATTCTGCTCTCTAACATCTTAACAAGAGCGATGCGTTCGACACTGCATATAGGCATACACCGAGGGGAAACCGGTCACCGGCAGATATATATATATATATATATATATCGCTTGAGCTTATAGGAAAGCTATATAGGCATGTACACTAGTAGAATGACAAAGAACAACTGCCGCTGACGAAAGAACATCTAATAATAATAATAATAAGTGCTGCTGGCCATTGTTCCACACTGTCAGCCTCTCTTGTTGCGTTGGGACTTCTTTCCAAGCAGGAGATTAGTTCCCGCCTGTGTATAGCGCACGGCGCTTGGCGTCTGACTCATATTGCTATGTTTGCGTGTGAGAATTTATGTTATTCAAGCCCTCATCCTCTCCGGAGAATACTTGGAGATGAGAGACGTATACTGTAGATCGTCGTTTGTACCGACAGCTGATAAGGTTAAAAAAATCCCGTTTGCCAAGGGTAATGACAATTACAATGACAATCGCATGATTATAATCGCTATAGTTAAGTCTCATTGCTTCCTTAGAAATAACTTTATCCTCTCAAGTCGTCCAGTTACCTCCAACCGTATGCGCCAATACTTTGCATTTGCAACGACAGATAGCACAAATAGTTATATAGCACAGATAGTTCCATTCTTTCTTATGAAAATTTAAAATACGAATGATGTGTTGAAAATAAGAACGCCTTGGGGTCTGACATCATCCAGAACACATCAAAACAGCGGTACTCTTATTGCCAATTTGGGCAACAATTTTTAACAAGTACTAAATACTATTCGGGTTGACCCCTAGCCAGGACTTTAACGTCCACGGGACTGCTTTTCGCATTGCTTCCTAGACGGATCCTCATTAAAACAAATGTACACCGGTGGGGCTCAAACCCGCGCACCTATGTGTCTCCTCCGGTCGCGAGGCGCAGGCGAATGCACTACGCCACCGGGCTCGACTATTGGCCATGTCTAGGAACCTTTCCACAACAGCATCGTTACCAGCAGAGCCACGGCAAATAAGCTCTTTACCAAGTACTAAGAGACAGGAGAAATTCCAGCAACCTGGCCGGAATGTTTGTTTAAGGTTATCGCTAAAGTCAAAAGCATGTCGCTTTTTCGATCCTCCTGGCGTGGCAGTGCAAACGGCTGCATCAACAGGGTATGCATTATAAAATTTCCTAGCGCCGACTTAGCTTCTATATTGAGGCACGAGATACTTTTAACATTTCTATATATGTATGTTTCTATACATGTTTCTATATACGTGCGGGACGTTCATTGTCGAACGTCCCGCACGAAATCCATGCCCGCATCCCAGGGGTTTTTAGACGACGTGTGGTATTCGGTCACCGTCAAGCACTAAGCTATGTATCTAGTCTACAAAGCGGTGTTTGACACTGCTCTAAGGGAGATCATCTTGGAGAAGCTAGACGCTGCGGGCGTGTGTGTGTACAAGTTTTGTGAGTATTACTGGTAACTAACCTGAAAGCAAACTCTGTTATCCTGGCTGACGGTATTCTTAGTTACATAGGAAATTTGTAAACACCGACCGTTACTTCAAACCATCGGTTACCCCCTGGGGAATAATCTCAGCTCGCTCCTATTCTCAGTCTGACTTAGTGATTTTTCGGACTTCACCTATGACCACTACTGTGTTTGCATAACCCTCTATGCCGATGACTTCGATGTAGTGTTCATGGATCTCAAAAATGCCTGGGTATGCTAAAGACAGTTCAACTATTTCCGTGTCGAAGACAAATACTATAAAACTCAGAACAGATGTGATTGGAGTAGCTTGGGTGGTGCTCCTATAAAATTTATCTCATCCAGGAGTGCACTTCTGGGTGTTTAGCTAGCGCCAAGTGGCACATTGTTATCCGCCCGCATATCTCAGCGAGTTAATCGCAGCATTGTTGCCATGATCTCAATCGCGGTGCCACAGAAAAATGCATTATATAAATGCGTATGCAACATATTCTAAATATGTCCAAGATTAACGAAAACGAATGCCGTCTTGAAAACAAAATGAATACGTGTAATGATTTAGGGCACACGCTCCCGCAGCCATCTGCGTCAGAACCACCTTCTTCTTCTTCAACCATGACTGTCAATTTCAAACGAATTCTAGTTTGTGTTGCAATTCCAACGTAACAAACATACATTTTGAGGTTTAGTTTTCATGGAAAGTTGGTTACGAAGTACTTTCAACATTTTGATATGTATATATACGTGTTTTTTCTGTCTCGCATGATGCACAATGTACAACTCGCACACATTTTTGTGCTGGCTAGCCAGCAACATGATAAGCGCCGGAATTCATTCTAAGTGTAGTGTTAATATTTTATATAATGTTTTGATTAGCTTAACTGGAGTATGACAACGCCTGGTGCTAGTTTTAATTGCAACCTCAAATGATTGATTGCCAAGACGTTAAAAGTAAAAAAAAAAAAAAAAAAAAGCAACCTTGAATATATATATATATATATATCATCATTTATTTAAATTTAGCAAATATATATATATATATATATATTTATATATAAATATAAATATTGCTACTGCGTTTAATTGCCAGCCATTGACGTGATTGATGACATGATTAAGAGCTCCCCAAGTTACAATCTGCGCAGCACACTTTTCCGGAAGTGCAGAGCTTAGATATTATTAAATACGAGTCAACCGTGACTAAAAATAACTAGTCGGCTGCACTCATAGCAAACGCGCCAACTTTCTTCGCCCAGAACTTCGCCATCGTTGTCACCGATTTCCGCCGCACAGAACTGCATAGATCTGCAGCTCTTAGTATTCAAATGGTGTTTCCGAGCTTCGAATATGTGCGCTGAATGTAGCGGCGGTCGACCTTCTGCACGGAGCGTTTTCTGTAGGTTCACAAGTAACCAATAAGTCTATCAGCTCAAACAGAACACCGGCCGCTGTTTGTAAGCCAGCAGAACATTTTCTGTTTCACCTATTACATTATATAATAACAGTACTAATAACAAGCTAAATAGGACACAGTCACAACAAGACAGACGCCAGCAGAATGCCAATCGCTAATTGGAAAAAATGCTTTTGTTTACGATGTGTACGCAGTAAAGCCGTGGCAAGTTGCACTGTAGCCAGAGCTTTATGGGATAGCAGCAAAATCACGGTAGAAAATGAGGGCTCATTATTATAAATATTATAATAAAGGCTCATTAAGTAGACTGGTGCTGGGATACCACAAAGTCATTCGGTTCAACCTTTACACTGAGCTATGAAAATCGAAAACGTCTAAAGATGTTCACCACTCAGAATTGTCAGATGGGCGCGTCGTCGGCCGATTCCGCTCCTCTGGCTGCTGTGACTTCGTTGAGGGCAACGCTTAAGAAGATTTGCGATAGATAGACTGATAGAGAACAGCAACAAAAGCCACAAAAACAACAACGACCACAATAAATGGCAACATCAACAAACCGAAACAAACAAATACTGGAAGCATGAATAAAAGCGTGGTTGTGATTTGGTAATCGGCGGCGGCGGCAGCAGCGACATGAACGGTTGTAGACACATACGTTTGGCGACCCCTTGAGTAGTGTGCTGGAATCAAACACAATATATATATATATATATACATATACAGTTCCTGAAAAAAATATAGGGCCACCCATAACCAATCGTGTAAAGATCACAGTGATACATGCTCACAGAGTAACAGCGGAGGCTTCCATCAACATTTGGGGTCTCGGATTACCACATTTGGCACAGCTACACCGCAAACAAATTATAATGCCACTAGCATGTCTTTACGAGTGAATTAAGCGGATTAACGGCGTTTGGGCTCATTTTACGGCACCCAGAAACTATACTTGATACTCAGTGAACTTTCCGTTACGTCGGATAACCTCAAAAATGCGGTTTGGTATAGTGTTGAACAAATTTTGGATGACGTCCTGCAAGAGCTCGTCCCAAGCCTCGAAAATAGCTTTTCGTCGGTGTGTGACTTATCATGAGAGCCAGCTCCACACATTCTGGATGATATTAAAACCAGGTGAGCCTGCAGGCCAGCGTAGGACCTCAATGTGACGTTGGTCGAACCAGTTTCCGATCAGCCTGGCGGTGTGAATTGGGGCGTTATCGTGTTGAAAAGCGAAGTCTGGTCCTCCCATCAGGTCAAAATGCGCAGATTGCTCTTTTAGTAAATCCCTATAGCGCGTCGAATAAACACGACCATCTTAAAACACAATCGACGACTTTGTATGATGCCCGACAGCGGCTCCTGAGTGACGTTTTGACAAAATTCGTTCTTCCTTGGGGACATCGTGCAAATAATAGTTAAATCGATCCGGTTCATCAAAGTAAAACTTTTTTCATCCGAAAAAAGCACTCTGTGTCACTGAGTAGTCTATATCATCGTTTAGTGGACACTCAGTGGTCCATGACATCGTATCGTGGGCGAAGGAAGTCAAGACGAGCTTTCATCGGTCAACGGTCAATCGTTGTTTTTTCTTGTGTTTTTTTTCTCGTGAGCTAATGTGTCTTCCTGAAGAAGTTTTGCACAATTGCATGTTCGTTTGCACGTCAGCCGCTGCTGCAATTGCCCTCGCCGGGGGCGCAGAGTTCGACGCTCTCTTCAGAATTGCAGGTTGCTTCGTTCCGAAATGGCATTTGGAAGTCCGGAACTCTTTTTTTACGGCGTAATTTTTACCTAAATTAACAAAGTTATTCACTACTTGGGGACAACGCCCCAATCGACGGAAAATTTCGCGATTAGAGAGGCCGATGTCCTTATCAGCCTTGACATGGGCCTTCTACTCACTCATGAATCCGCTTAATTCACTCGTTAAGACATGTATCTTGATAGTGGCATTATACTTTTGTCAAAGTCAAATGTCAATGAAAGTCTTTGCTGTTACTCTCTGAGCATGTATCACTGTGATTTGTACACGATTGGTTATCATAAATGCGTGAAATGTGGCAAAAATGGGTGGCCCTATATTTTCAGGAACTGTATATATATATATATATATATATATATATATATATATATATATATATATATATATATATATATATAATAACAGCACGCATTGTGCTATAGGACTAAATAGAGAGCAGGTGTTGAATTTCGTAAAGATTTCGTTGGTTGATGATCATTCGGTTGATGAATATTTACCAAACTACAGTCTATATGCAGATACAGAATGTTATATGACATACAAGATATCCGACAATAACACAGCACCACAACACTGGATCACAAATGCAATATGGTTTTTGTGTGACCCACAAGAACTTCCCTGCAGTGTCAGTGTCTGCATCAATGTCAACCGTGGTTGACATTGTGATACTGCTGAATGAATATTTAAAGGGATTCGTTTTGTGGCTTGCTGTATATTCTCATTCTAAGATCCCTTCTTTCCTTGATAATGAGATGCTTCTACAAAGATCGCCGGCGGCTTTTTACTGATTGACAGCATGGGTATATTTCAGACAAAGCAGAATCTTATATCACATGAATGGCGCCTTTTATAAAGAGACGTCGACGATCCTCATCAGTAAATAAGATTATAGTGATTTCACTCTCACACCTAGGCAAGACATCCCCCCCATTGCATTAGAAAAAATATGTTTGAAGTAAGTTCTACCACCTGTTAAAATGCATATACTAACATTATGTACATTGTCCCCTTATTTACAGATAACCCGCAGGCCGGGTTTGATATAGCAAACAAAGCTTTAGCGGTTCTTTGTGGTGCTCTTTGCATCGTGCGGCTAAAGATCAATGCAACCAACACCCAGGTTGTACTTTTCCGTGCTTCTCACGATGTTTGTCAGGCTACTTAATATGGATGGCACCATTTAAATACTAGAACTGCTCCAAAGCATTACATGCCTGGGCTTAGCTTTTAATGAGCGTATGACGGGGATAAACTACGCCAACATATTCCAACGTATAATTTGCACCAGCCTTGCTGTACTCGCCCATCTTCGACTTCGTAGTCAGCTATATATATATATATATATATATATATATATATATATATATATATATATATATATATATATAGTCTGTTAGATATATATTCCCTCAATAGTCCTCCACGAAAAGTGGCTCTAGGCAGGCTGAAAGAGGGAAACATCTGTCCATCTGCTTGTATTGAAACAAAACTGATAAATCAGTTTCGAGTGGCCCTGTTTTCAATGACAGCAATCATGATACAGGACAACAAGGATTACTTCTAAGTCTGACGTCGGTGAATTAAGATTAAAAAATCATTTGTCTATTGGAGTTAATGGCATACGCAGATGACTTGGCAATCGCTTTGTAAGCACGCTATTCAACGGAAATTATCGCGTTAAATGACGCGTTCAAGGCGCGTGAAATGCTATTTTTATAATTAAAACATCGCGCTCAAGAAGAATCCGAAATGGATGGAAAAGAGCAGGCTTACCTTAGCTTCGGAGAAGAGGCTGTACTACTTACCAGAAAAAAAGAGGAGCCCGGACATTCAACTTATACTAGGAGAACATTGTCAAAATGGCTTATATATAAGTGGTTACCTGGATCGGGCTATGAAAGGTATGCAAAGCACTGCCCAACGCCAGACATCCAGACCGCAAAGAGGGAAAGAAAAGCACTGCTCTTATCCGTAGAGGAATCAAGCGCGTTGTTTTGAGTCCGGGCAGCCCCCGCACCCAGCTCGGCCACACATGGAAACATTCTACGAAAAACGCAAAGAACTCTGGCGCTAAGAAAGATTGTGGGTACAATAGCAGGCCTGGTTCTTTCAGGGACCATCCTGTGCTACTTCCGGGCGAAAGACAGTACACCATTTTGGAGTATGCGACTCGTAACAACAACGCAGAACGCAAAGCAACAAGGTCTAGTGGAATTGTGGTAAGGTTAGTGGAAAGTGATTCCAAGGCAGTCCCCGGAGACAAATATGCGTTACATTAGAAATATGCGTTACATTAGAAATATGCGTTACATCAGAAATATGCGTTACATCAGAGACTGGATTGACACACCCGGTGGCAAACCTTCGTATCACCTGACACAATTTCCACTGGACCACGAAAACTTCCTAGCTTATCTTTATAGGTAAGGTCTGCTTTGACAGGCATGTACTGCAGGTCAAAGATAGAGGATGACACTCTTCATTCACTGGCCGAATGTGAGAGGCTAGAGGTAATTTGAACAGCTATGGCAAATTTCAAGGCAAAACAGGTGACTTGTTTCGTTCCGCGATTTTGTTGGATAAATTTGTAGGACAAAAGACAACAAGCAGGATGCGAAGGCGAGGTGCGTTTAGTGTCTCGTGTTGGAGTGTTAGGAGTCTCGACAAAAATGGGATATTAACAGTCACATATTTTTGCAATGGCATCACAACTGCTCTAGGATAGAACGAGCTGTGGCAAAACTTATTTGTATGCAGTCTTTATAGACTGCGTCAAAGCCTTCGACAAAGCATCTCGAGATCTCTTAGCGACGTCCGGCGCCTGTCCGTCCCGACGGCAGTGGCACTTTTCCACCTCAAGATTGTCCCAAGACTAATGTATGGTCTTGATATAGTATGAGGACACCTTACTCGGGTGAACTTTGGCTTTCTTGAAAGGTGTTTCACAATGTTCATGAAGCGAGTACTTTGCCTGTCAACGCAGGCAAGGCACCGCTTTGTGTACCTATTGTTAGGCTATACACCGGTTGTTAAGATAACTAAATTGAAGTTGAAGATCGCTGAGTACAGAACCATTTAAAAACTTAATTCATATATGAACTTCCATGAAGAGTACACCGAGTGCGTCTGTCGACTGTGCTCTCAGGTGCGGATGAAGTATCATGCATCTCCCTGCCTGGCACTGGCGAAGAGATCACTGCGCTGCCTCTCGCGAATAACATGCCGAGAACAGCTGACAGCGTATTTTTTTTATATTTTTTTTTATACTTTATACTCAATATAGGTGAAATAAATGTGATAATAAAAAAATCCAAAAATGAGTCGTACAAAGCGTTTCTTTATGTAGTTGAATAATATGCTGAAACGTACATTGAGGACCAGGCGTTCGAGTACAACTTTAAAAAAATTAAAACATAACTCGTGAATATACGAACATGCATTTACATTTATATAGTTTCCTACATTTTTTCTCTCAGGGCGCACACATGACAAAGAGAATGATGTATACATATATATTTATATCCTTATAAGGTGCACATCTAAAACCACGAAGCAATACAAAAACTGTACTACGATCATTTCCTCCAAGGTTTTCTCTGCCATATACCTTCTGAACGTATGCGTCTTTTTTAGAATAGGATTGATTTTATATTCGTATGACTAACGGCACTTGTAATTTGTATATTAGACTAGAACGAATTACATGTATTTACAAACATTTGTTTAATTTGATGTCTGATGAAAGCCCACTTGATATACACATATATGATATATATATATATATATATATAAAGCTCGACTTCATTGTTCTCACCTGTCTTCCTCGAAACATTCCTCTGCTTCGTCGACGTCTTCGGCGTACTCGATCCAATCTGTCTCAAGCAATTTGACATCTGCGCAATTGCTCGGTGGCTCATCGACGAACGTCATGTTTATTGCCACGGATACAAGCACCCCCTACTGCGAACCCGTTGCACGAATTGAGACAAATCGTCGTGTCAGGGTTTCTCCTAGAACCGCTTGTCACCTGTTGCTAACCTCATTTTATTTTGCCAACACAAGTTACTTTGATAGCTCCGAAAGCCAGCGCAGTAAGTAGAACGCGCAAACTGAACGCACTCCTTCTACCTGTACTTTCAGTAAGATCCTCAGATAGCTTGCATTCTAATATTGACTACTTTCAATGCTATGCTATATGAGAAGGGGGAATTGCATCACTACTACTACTACTACTACACGCCGAAGTTCCGGGCGCAAACAGGAAGATGTGTCTCACGTGTTAAAACTTGCACTTTTAAACAGACAAGCAGCGGACGGACAGTCTTTCCTTGCTTACATCACGACCACAGCATAGCGATGAGCAAACGGCACCCCACCAACTTTCTTCTTCTAGCTGTCCGCCAAATGATCTGGCAGTGGCGGTAGGTAGTGCCTTTTATCAAGACAAGAATATTGCACGTCAATCTAAATATAGGTAATATTCATTCTGTAAGTCTAGTGAGGGAAGCAATCAGGCAAGAGAGAGGTATAAGACGCTTCTATTGACTTTGTATCGCAGCAAGACGGCGAAGGCGATATATATGTACGCCTTTGTGAAGTCGCCATTGCCCGGAGCGAGCTGGCGCATGCATGCGAATATTAATAATAATGGCAAGCAGTACCCAGTAGCAGTACCCAGTTGAACAACAGCGGCAGCTGTTTTGCTGCTGGAGCAGTGACAACCAAAGTCATGACTTCGCGGCGGCTCGGGAGACCAGAAAAATTGCAATTCGCCACTGCAGTTCGCCACATTTCAGAGAGGCAATGTCCGAGGGGAAGAAGAAAACAACGGCAACCCTTTCGAACACAGTCGATACAGCTAAACTTGGCGGAAGCACCCCTCCGTCTCCCTTCATGCACATCCCTCCCTCTGCGTAAAAACTTTTTTTCGGCTACTGCCAGCTGTATTACGACAGCAACAGTGAAACGCTACGCCCTTCTTTGCGTGTGCCGATTGGAGCGCCCACGCATATTAGGCAGTTGAAGAAAAATTTAAGCATCAATGGAAACAATAGCGGAGCGACAAACTTTCGCAAATCGCTTTGGTGTAAGTGTCTTTTGGTTTTGCACATGTCTCGAGCTGTTGGTAATATGTCATGCAAGTCAACAATCTAACTTCTTTAAAACCTATCTACCATGCTATATGTATATATCTCTCCCAGAATTCGTCGAACAAACTTTGGAGTCTAGTACAACTCGGCGAAAACGTATTTTTTCCCAATGAAACAAGGGGTGGAAATGTCTTCTTTTGGGATGAGAGCGATATGACCAAAAGTGGTTATATTAAGCTTCTTATCCTGACATATCTTCACTAAATCTTCGACCACGAGAGCCCCACTTATCCTTATCCCCACTTATCCCCACTTATCCTATCGACAAACCAACCAATCATACCAGTTCAAGAATCAAGCGTGTTTGAAGGAAAATTTTACGTTAACTCAAAGCAGAACAAATGTTGTATTGTAAATAACGCTTTTTGAGGTTTTCACGCTCAATTACTCCTTTTATAATACATTTTTGCCCTTTTTCCATAGAAAAACTTATTTCTTCGCCGAACTGTAATCGATCCCAAAGTTTGTTGATCGAATTCTGGGAGACCATGCATATATAAAGCTTTTGTTTTTATCACGAATGCATGTGTTTATTTGTGAACCAAATTCTTGTTGCGTAAACTTTTATAGCAGAATGGCACATAAAACCTTCGGAAACCAAGTCAAGAATACTATAAAACTTGAACTCTCCATTAGGTTTGTTGGTGTCGCGACTATTGTAAAAGCATCAATAGGTACATACGCTTTAGCCAATTGTCAATGTCGTGGACTAACAAAGAATGCGAAACCAATAAAAATAACTATAATTCACGAATTATGTCTAGAAAAATTGCAGAATTGTGAAATTATGGATCAAGAGGGTGTCTGAAAGGTAGTCCTCATTTCTAGAACGGAGATATCCGTTATGTCTACAAATTCACCGGGCAGTCTATGGAGACCTGATAGTGCAAGAGATTCGTCATTCCTTATTTAGTCAACCTGGCTTACCATAATCTCCATCTATTCTCAAGATTTAAAACATTGTAAGATGGCTGATAAATGCTTCAACTCCAGTCTAAGCCAACCTGTCCACTTCGGACCTCAGCTTGACAGGCTGTAGGCAACCTATCTCAAAAGATCCTTAGGCGCGCACACATATTTATAAATTGACCGACCTTGCTGCAAAAAAACGCAATATTTTATAGAAACGCCCTAGTCTCAAGGAGACAAACGCCTATAGCAGTAACCTGCTGACTTAGGAAAGAAAAATGCTGGCAATAGATCTCGACTTTTACAGAATTCAACCTGTAAAGACCAGAAGATGCACTTCCCCGCATGAGCCAATTCATGAAACTTTCTCACGCAATACACGGTTTCCAGCATTCTATAAGTGCGAGAACGGACCGCCATGAGGGCGACGACGAATGTAGTTTGCCGCGTTCTCGAAGAAACATTGTTCGACATGTCAGTTGCTGCACTGTCGGTAACCAACCAGTTTATGGCAACTAGCTTGAGTTACGTCTATGCTCAACTTGAGTAATTAATCCCTGAAGAGATAGATTTCAGTACGTTTGTGGGATGCCCGCAGTTGCGGCCGCCTACTTTTTATAAAAATAAAACTCGTACCTGTTTGCTCAGACCTTTCATCTGTTTATTAATTTCAGATTAACTTAAAATTTTCCTCTATTGTCTCAAAGAGTGGGTAATACAAGTCCAGTACTTTTTACATGCAACAACATTTTGTGAAGTTACAATTACATCAAATGATAATAAAATTCCATAGCTATCTAAATTGCTCAAGTCTCGTGCTTAGCGCAATGAATATACATAATGGATTTGATCCGACTTTGCTAGTTGTATTGAGGGTACGGTGTGGGAACTTGTTGGATTATTAGTGTGAGTTCTAAAATATTCAGAAATACTATCTGAATTATTAATACGATTGTACATCCGCCTTAGGTCCGCCTGGGGTATGGATCATAAATATAGAGCCTAAAGGTAAAGCAGACCACTTAATACCACACCAGATACCTATCTGTCGTATGAATTTAAAAAGAACAAGCTCAATTGCTATTGTTTCGTGAAATAGTGTCGCCAAACCTCACTACAGTGCGTAAATTTAGGTATGACTAGACTTTTGTACAGATTGCGATAAAACTGAAGGGTTTTGTGTATAAAACATCCAAATATGATGGTACTGAAATCTAGTTCCGGTGTCACCGCAACTTGTTTCTTTTCACTGGTGCTGAACTATATATCAGAACATATATAGTTTATAGTCATCCGCGTATAGTTTATGACTTTTTGTATTGGTTTTTATGTCATGATCAAAACGCAACATAAAAGAGGGCCAAGGCAAGAGCCCTGTCAAACCCCTAAGAGACATGCTCCATACCTACTAAAGCTGTTATTTATGCGGACACAGAAGAGTCGATTACCTAAATATCTAGATACCTAACCTGTGAACTGCCCATCAAAAGTTAAGTGCTTAATCTTATTTATCAAATTTGAGTGATTTTCTCTAACAAATGCCTTAGAGAAATCGAATGAAATGCAATCGAAATGTGAATGGCCCAATCTTGGAGCAACTAGCTGCATTGCTGTACATTTTCGGTTTGTGAAACTATGTTGGTCCTTATCTAACAAGCCTTTAGATGAAAATAAATCAAGCAATTGTTCCAGAAATATACAGGCTGTTTTTGATCAAACCGGTCTACAATTGAGTTAACGCCTTCCTTTTAAACAAAAGTCACCACAGACTATCTAAAACGTTTAGGAAATGTTGCACTCTCGTATGATCTACAGAAAACAGTGGCTAGGTTAAAACAGTTGGAAGCATCTTTTAAAACATTGGAGGAATATCATCTGGAGTGAAACTGCATTTTGTAAGCAGTTGCTTGATGACTTTCAAAATATTTTCCTCAGTTATAATCATGTATAAGCAGTTTGATAGCGACTCAGAAAAAAACCCGCCACGTAGCATTGTCTTGTGCAATAAAACAAAAGAAAATATATTTTTTATATTTGCCTTGGAGTAGTCATCTGTTACAATAGTGTCATAACCCCTAAATCTGTCGTCTATTTTTTCTTTCCCTTCAGTCATTTGTTCGCTTATCTGAAAACAACGTCTTGAATCATTAAAGTCAAGTTTGGATTATTAGAGAATTCTTAGCTTGGTGCCGGACTTACAAAGCTTTTATTCTTTGCAAGAGTTGGGGTCCTTTTCATTAGAGATTCCAGTTTGTTCACATAATTCCTAAGCTTCACGTCCCTACTATTCACCTTTATACATATTTTTGGTATGCAGTCATTAATGACTAGACGGATCTGATTTAAAAAAGAACTACACATGTCAGTAACAGTAAAGGAAATCACGTTATTATCATAGAAAATGGGGAAGGTAAATAATAAAAATCCCTACATTATGTGCGAGCTAGCGGTTAGAATTAAATTAATTCGTGTACCCAACGAGTCGCTTGTTTTATTGCAACCTTTAATGCGGACACTGGAATGAGAGCAGGTTATTGAGTAAGTGTAAGTAGTTAAGTAGTGTAAGCCCGTTGTTCACGCGGAAATTCGATAAACATTGTTTCTATAGTAGCAGAACCCGATAGGATATTAAACCTATCTATATTAGGAAGGCTAACATTTCCAAATCTTTCTATAGGTCTACTTGTATCACAGATGACGCCAAATACATCGCAAATTCTTAACACACCCTTTACGCTCCAGTATATAACTTCGCATTCATTATACAGACTCCGCCTTCTCTGAAGTTACGGTTACAACGCATTACAGAGTATCTGTCACCACAAGTCAATTCGCAATCTGATACACTTTTACCTAACCAGATTTCCGTTATAAATATTACATCTATAGTATGCACAGACGTATATGTAGAATAGCAGTGTCCGTTAAGCAGCGCGAGCATAGACAGCGTCGGTTGGCGGCAATGCCGAAGCAAGCTAAATACATGGCACCAAATAGAAGATGCCACCACCCTACTAGCGAAGACGCTGGAAGTCACGCGCGGGCAATCTGTGAGTGCATAATAGGAGGCATGATATAAATGAGTCAGTAGTCGTTGGTCCGACCCAGGCAGAAGACATGTGCTGGTTGAGTGAAAGAATGGCGAACTCGTAACGGTCGCTGGCCAGTCATGGGGGTGGTGGACACTACAGTATATGCATTTAATAAGTGTAGGGCAACGGGCTTGGAATTACATACGTGTTAGAGTTACCAATGACTGAACTAACGGGTTGAAAGAGGTAGGGTAAGGGAAGGGGGGGAAAAGGAGAGTTGCGCCACCTATCGGGCGGAGCTCAGAGAAGGAGAACTCTAGTTTTAGCGGAAAATGGGATATCTGTGGATACATCAGAACTGCAATTGCTTAGTCTCGAAAAAAAACATCGAATCGGCCACAACGCCTTCCTTATCATACGGCGGTATTTTCGCCTTCTTCCTTGTTTCCTTCTTACTTGGCGTCTTCCTCCTCATTTGCTTCATCAGCTGCTCGGCTTCCTTTTCATTTTTCGCGCCACCTCCGGCGCCAGCCGCCACAACATCGTCGTCCGCAGTACCGACAAAACCCTTTTTCATAACACAGAAGGGAGAAATGTTTTTAGGCACGCTGTGCAGGACTACACGCCGGCTGGTAGCTCGATGACTACCAAAGCCTTTGTATTACCTGCTAAAACCCTCATACCTCCTGTCATCCCCCGTAACCGACAAAACCCAACAGGCAAATAAAACACAGTTGCCGATTGTTATTCAAACTGCCCTTTCGTCTGGCACTTCTACTTCAACGCTTTGCTTCCCCTTCCACATTCTCTCCCTGTAGGCCACCCCCTTCCCAATCCTTCTTCTCAACATCGCAACTGTTGCTAGCAGCAACACGGGAGAAATAGCAGCCGACAACCCGTTGCCTTGGGCGTTTGACGTTGTTTCTGCTGTGTTGAATTGTTTAGGTCATCTGTGAAAAAGGCTATGTACCAAAAACACTAAAAGTGCCACAATTATGATATAATATAATTCTACACACGTGAAAAATTGAATTATATATAAAAGTATACATCATATTGTTTTACTATATTAAATGCATCACAAACGCTAATTTCGTTTTGCATGTTGTTTTTTAACTACTATTATAACGCATAAGAACCAGAATAATAAGGATAGACTATCGGTATTCTACTAATTAGGTTTAACATAGATAGTTTTATATATGATATATTAGATAGTTTTATATTGATTATACATAGATTTATAAAACTTAAGAGACTAGGCTATCTTAAGTTATATTATTTATGAAACTAGTCTACCCTAGCAACTTAAACTTGGTGTTCTGTCCCTGAAGTCAGCCGTTCAATTATGCCTTTAGAGTCTTGCAACAGTCGAGCTTTATTGAGCTTATGGATGTGACCAACGTATAAACTGATACTACTCTGAGACAACTTATGGATGTGACCAACGTCCAAACCGATACTGTTCCAAGCAGCTCGGTCCATTATAGTAAAGACCGCTATGAAGACAGCATACGTCAATGAAAAAACGGTCGCCAAAGATCTAAATCTTGAGTCAAATGATGCCGAACGCGTGAACAAAACCGATTTACAAAACAGTGTCCTCATTATGCCTATTAATTCAAGGCAGCATGGTAATACACTGGCTCCCCGAGTCACCCAGTAGATTGCCTTGTTGCCTTGGGTTAATAGGCATAATGAGAACTCTGTTCCATCGAATAGTCAAATGCCTAGTCATCTAGTTAGTGACGCTCATGAATGGATTGACGATCGCGTCCGTCCTCTAAAAACTTTTTTCGGGCTGTCGAAATATGCATGTATACCGAAACGGGAAAGATTCCATTTTGGAATGGCAACCGATCGATGTTCGTCGCGTCAACTCAGGGAGACGATCAAAACCAAGAAATTCGTCAACAACTCCCGGGAGACCGTTTAGCGGATTTAATGTCGACGCGGACAACGAATAGGACAGCAGAACAGACACGATAGCTTGGTTCAATTCTCCCAGCCCAAGCACAAGACTTCCCAGAAGCGTGATCGTATGATCGCAACAACCGATGCAACAGATGAAGATCAACCTGTCCACCGCATGTCCAACTATCGACCCAGCAGCAGATGCTCAACGCTAATTGAACAGTTCAGACATCACCCTAAAGGGGTTTGGGACACTTTTGAAATGCCGATTAATGCAGCCGAATCGCAGCGTGATAGGGTTGACCTTTCAGGGCTCTACTTAGCTAACAGCTCGGCTCTTAAATGTCACGGTCGGGGTCGGATCAGCGGTAAACAATCGGTCTGTTAAAATCAACATTTAGGAACCGTTTCGACCAGATTAAGTAAGATAGCCTGGGGCAAGGGTTATCGGCAATGTAATTAAGTACACCAACGATTTCGGCAGGCGACGACGACTGTTGTGTCGACCAGCTTGGTGCTCGAAGAATTCAGATATTATGAAATATTTACTCCAAATTTGTTATGTAGGTTACCATGTACCCCATACAACATGACCTTAAACTATTATTGTTGCTCCTAACTCGGCGGCTGGAAAATTCCTTTAACTACAGGGCTTCATGCCCGAAAAAGAGCATGGATTTATGGGCTGCAGGTCAACACACAAAGCTCGCGCAATCATTATCGAGGATATAAAAAAAAACAGTACAACGTCGCGGACGGACTGTTTGGCTGTATTTGCAGTACTTGTGGATATTAAATCTGCCTTTAACCTCTCAACGCTGACCTTTGGAAACTGGCCACATATGGTGCGCCACACGTTCTCAAGTGGCTATTCTCAAGGAGAATTATGTGATAATGAACGACGATGTTGCCGAACATCCCAGATTTCAACAGACAACGGATGTTGCATAGAGCGATAACCTTAGCCCAGTTAGGTTTTCTGGAATTGTCACAGCAGATTTTTCACCGACGATAAACATTTCCAAGACAGAAACAATGCAGTTCCGTCTTGGAGGACACCTGCTAGCGGTCGATATCATAAAGCTCCACGGCCAACTTGTAGAATTGGTCACCCATCTTTCATATTTGGTCTTGGAACTTGCGCCAAGCGGCACCTCTGCCAGTATTATATTTAAGTTAAGGTAAGCTGTAGTGATGCGTCGTAGTGGCGGTGGTGTTGTTGCTGCTGCTGCTGCCGCTGCTTGGTCGGGCTTGTCTGGGCGGATGACTGTGCCTGCCTTAACGGGGGTGTTTGACTCTAGCTAGTATTGACTATCAGAGAGTATCTATTTATCTGTATGGCCGCTGTATCTCTCCCGCTCTCTCTCTCTGCCTAAGCAATGCATGATGATGATAATTATGGCTGTGCGGTTAACCAGCCCTCGCTAACTCGCATTCACACAACCTACTCGAGAAATATTTACTTTTTTGAGCATTCTCTCTCTCTCTCTCTCTCTTGCACTCATCAAGTGTACGTCGTAGTTGAGTTGTATAATATCAGTAATTGTATTGTAGTACTTAAAATGGCATCTTAATTCTAATTAATAAAAGTTTTACCTCGAAAAGGTGACGATTCAGTGATTACGCCGACGAAAGACAACCGGTTTTTCGTAAATTACACTGGGCACAAGGCCTGAGGCCGTCACTCGCAGATATGCACATAGTTCCGCTTTTAGTCAGCGTCTTATAATGCGAATGGGATGTTACTTGTGCGATAAATCACAACTTAATAATTGAACGTATATTTTGTTCATAAGATATGTGGGTGGAAAATAGCATTTGAAGAGTAAGAAGCATCGTTACCATAGCTACAACCTACGATTTGCGTATCTAAAGAAAAATAGGAAAACATTTCAGCTTAATCATTTCATTTTCACAAGATTTCTAGTTGTTCAAAAAAGAGAAATAATATATATATATATATATATATATATATATATATGGGCAGTACACGATACGTTATCTACATGTTGAAAATATGCGTGGAGGTATCGCATCTGTCGTGTTGACGCTCAAACACAAGCACGTAGAATATGTGACGTCCGTCGATGTTTATGCGATGATTCAACGCGAGAGGTAAGGTGGGGAAGCTGGCTGCGCACGGTCAGCGAGTATCAAAATCGTTAACATTGTCATTCAAAAGAATTTACTTAGTCATTAATGCCTTTTGCTTGCCACCTAATATTGTACGTACTATACACTTTTATTGAGAAAATCGACGAAAGTTGTCACATAGTCGAATTCGGTAGTAAGTGGGCTTGCCATGCGAAGTTAGTTTTTGTTCGATCTCACAATGAGATAGACACCCATTCTACATGCAGCAACAAGGCGACTAAATATGTTGCCCCATCATCTACAAATAATTTGCTTTTAGTTAGACCCCATATGCCTGCAAGTTATTTGCTTGATCGCAAACAAGGTAGCAAACGAGTGAGTTATATCCAACCCAAACACAATGGCGCTGTTACAGCCGAAAACAAACGTTATTGCCGAATAATTTGTTTATACTGATTTCAGCCCCAAAAAACGTGTCTCCCACCACCGTTCAGCCGGTCGGTCGGTCGTTGAAGTGTGATGACTACTAACTGAACCAGCACACCGGCAACTTTTCCAGATATTATTATTATTATTATTATTTGGGCTGTTACTACCAGTGTGCCACCATTTTTCATTACAGGGCTGCGACCTTCGTCGCATATCGTCTCTCCCAGCTACTACTTCCTCCACGTTCACAGCCCACGCCTCCTCCGCTATTTTCATTGATATTTAATTTTTGTTATTGTCAGTGTCGTTGTTGCTATTTTTGCTGGTTGGTAGTGTTGGTGTTGTTGTTGTTGTTGATATTGTTGGTGCTGCTGCTGCTGCTGCGAAATTAGATGCCCCCTGGGCACAACAACAACAACAGTCAATTGATGGTGCTGCTGCTGCTACTGCAACTGTTGTTGTTTACCGGCCAACGAGAGGTTGGCTGCAGCCATCATTATCTGGCAGATCTGGTGATATGCCACTTGAAAACAATGTTGATGCTGCTGATAATGAAAATGACGATACAATGATGATGAAGATGATGATGACGCCAATGACGTCATAGAGGAGAGCTTCCGTTACAACGACATTTTGCTAATGCTGTAGTGATGCGTCGTAGTGGCGGTGGTGGTGGTGTTGTTGTTGTTGTTGTTGCTGCTGCCGCTGCTTGGTCGGGCTTGTCTGGGCGGATGACTGTGCTTGCCTTAACGGGGGCGTTTGACTCTGACTAGTATTTACTATCAGAGAGTAAATATCTATCTGTCTGACCGCTGTATCTCTCCCGCTCTCTCTCTGCCTAAGCAATGCATGATGATGATGATGGCTGGGCGGTTTACCGGCCCTCGCTAACTCGCATTCACACAACCAACTCGAGAAATATTTACTCTTTTGAGCATTCTCTCTTTATCTCTCTCTCTCCCTCTCTCTCTCGGTCTTGCACTCACCAAGTGTACGTCGTAGTTGAGCTACGAACGACTTCGAACATTCTCAGTTGTTCATGACTGTATTTGAACCTCAAAAATACTGTAAATTCGAAAGACTAATACAGAAAAAACATACTGGTGATAATATTATTATGTTTGGTTGTTTTGTATACCTATCAATCGAGTAAACCGTTCTATCAGCTTATCGTCGCTTCCTTCTAGTAGGCGGTTCGGCGAATTTTGAGGGACCAATTGGATACAAATTCGTTTGGCTTAGTGTGCCATTTTTGGAGAATCGCTTAGTAATAGTGGTCAGTCAAACCGTCCAGCTCTCTCTCATATATATATATATATCAAGTCGGTGTGACATGTGCTAAATATGAATGATGTAAAGAAGACACTCTCGCCCTATTTCCTATAATATAGTAGGTATATATATATATACATATATATATATACATACCTTGAGATATGTATATATATATATATATGTGAACCAAGTGACTAGTCTCACTAAGTATTTTATTGCCCGCCGATCATAGCCGTGTATATATATATATTGTATATATATATATATATATATATATATATATATATATATCATCGGTGTTCCAACGATAAGTTCATTCCGGCTCGATCTCGAAGTTCCGACCAAGTTCGAGTCGTTTCGACGGATTTAGGTCGGCTCGTTCGGCCAGCAGCTACAGCAACGGCGACGCCATCTTGAATTTGATCTTGTTTGAGCGGTGACGCTCGTCGCCCACCAGGCTGGGAGAGGGCAGCAGCTGCGGTGGCGCAAGCGTCGCCGGCGCCGCCGCTGCTGCTGCTGGCTTGTGATATAGTAGGGCTCAGTGGTGCGTCTATGGTCATTCGTAGCTCGGCAGCGCTGGAGGCTGGGCGGTACGTATAGATAGGAGTGGTGTTTTGTGCGTCGTTAGCAAGTCTACGTCTCAACTTAAGGAATCAGCTCCGGAGCATGCATCTTCACAAGTCAGGTATTCGTAACAACCACACATCCGAGATGAGCGAAAACGGCACAAGTTTCAAGCGGACGAGCTGCTTCATCGCTGCGACTTCGCCTCCACGACGACGACCAACAAGAAGAAGACTACAACAACTACCATATACTACTGCGCAGTTACGCTCGACGAACCCCCCATGATGACCTCGACTGCCTGCTGCTGCGAAGCTAGCCGTGAGCCAGTCATTGTTCCTTCAATTTAGTTTCGATTGAGATCATTGCGTGTATTGATCATATGCGTAATTTTCGTCGTTACAAATGCCGTATATAATTGTGGCCACAAAATGTGGTTTGCGGGGTCTACCATATGCTACTCCACCTACCTAGGTACGGCGAACATATGATGATGTGCAGCGTCGCTGCCGTCTGTCTTGCTTTTGTCCGAATTTGTCACGGTTTCCGTCAATTTCGGCGTGTGATGCGTATCGAGAGTATTGAAATAGGCCGCCAGAGCAGGTCCTATATAGGTCCGTATACGGGGGTTGTCTGCAGACTGCAATCACCCCTTCTATGCAATAGATCTATCGATATATACCTGACTTCATAAGTTAGCGGCATCAAAACCTCACCGTTTCCACAATCATCACTATTTCATCGATTCTACAACCTCATCGTGTCTCCACCCACCAAGGGAGCCAGCTTTAAGCTAACTTATTTCATCGATTCTACAACCTCATCGTGTCTCCACCCACCAAGGGAGCCAGCTTTAAGCTAACTTGCTGCTATAATCATGATGACAATGCGGGAGATCTGCATCCACAATATGAAGCGATCGGGGAAACGTTTCCGAGGCTTCCAGCAATCAGTCTCTCAGTTAGATCATCTGAGCGCAAGAGACGGTTACTTAGCTGCTTGCTCACTGCGTATGTACTTGTTTTTTGCCGACAAGAGACGGAAAACGTGCATACATCATCATCATCGCCAGCAGTAGCTGACGCCATGACGCAAATGTCGCTGATCTATGGCCGCTGCGCCATCTGGAACGTTCTCGTTGCGACCACCGAATTTACTGCGTCGTTGAGCTAAGCCTCGTTAGGCTTCTGGTTGGTGGCTTGCTGCGTACTTGTTGCGAGCGGCCGCCCGTGTCGGCCATGTTAGGGCGAGCGTCCCACCGTCGGCCATGTTAGGGCGAGCGGCCCAGCGTCGGCCATGTCTGAGCGAGCGGCCCAGCGTCGGCCATGTCTGAGCGAGCGGCCCAGCGTCGGCCATGTTGGTGTTGGAAATTCTCCGAAGCTTGCGGAAGCCGTGTATGTCGTCATCGTCGAGTGAGGCATATGACGCATTGGCAATGCTGGCTACATATGACGCACCAGCTCGAATTCGTGGAACAGGATGGAAACGTTCTCGAAGCCCAACCGTGCCCCGTGTTCAAAGTGCGTTGTCGGTAAGTCCCGTGCGTTTCTACCTCACCTCCCCCCCGACCTTTCAGACACAATGGTGACTCGTGAGCATCTTCTAATGGTGACTCATGAGCTCCCCCGGGTATCCGACATAAAAAAAAACAGTGCTTCCGATACTCAGACATACAGATGCTTAATGGTACAGATGAAATCAACGACAGTAACAACAACGTGATAGCTTATTTGCTCGTTTGAAGTGACCAGTTGCATACTTACATGAAATCGGTAGCGAGTGTCTCGCTAAAGAGCTCAGTCTGCTTGTGATTATCCCCATTTGTGTGTCGATTGTACCATGCCTCGCAGATTTCCTAGAGTTTCTGTGTTGTGCGTGTGTTGTCCGATGATTTTGTCTTCGTCGCATTTTATAGACGTTCAGAAACGCAGGATGAACGATAAAGTAACAAAGAAGAGCATGAGACACCAGATGAGACAAATCCCGTGCATTACGGTGTCTCTTGACCATTGTATCGCGTTCAACCCTGTCGGGGCGTATGGATGGCTCGCTGACTGGCGGTGTCCTCAACGCTGGTGCAATCTGTCTGGGTTCCTGCGTCCAAACGAATGATTGAATGAACGGACCTGAATGTACCTGAACGTCACCCCACTATCAGCTGCGTATATGATCTGCACTCGTTGTTTTGGCTAAGCCAGCACTCGGACGGGCCTCGCGCGTACGTAGACAAAATCAGAGTAGCAATCTATTTGCTCAACAATGCTCTGCGTCCAGCACATCAATCCGCTTGCTTGCCGGAGGCCGTGTCCAGGACATCAACGCTTACCGTTGGCCGTGTCCAGGACATCAACGCTTACCGTTGGCCGTGTCCAGGACATCAACGCTTACCGTTGGCCGTGTCCAGGACATCAACGCTTACCGTTGGCCGTGTCCAGGACATCAACGCTTACCGTTGGCCGTGTCCAGGACATCAACGCTTACCGTTGGCCGTGTCCAGGACATCGTAACTTCCGTAGGCTGCGCCTAGGACATCATTACCATCATCATCGTCCCTCGGGCTGTTGGCTTTGAGTACTTGTCGGCATCGTACGCCCTCCGGCGCTTCAACCGCTTTTCTGTCGGCGTCAACCGAGGTCTTCGGCGCTGGGCGGCCTCTCACCCACCTTTACTATAAGGACGAGGAGGGTTGGTTTCGGCAGCGGCTAACACCAGACGCCTCGACGGCAGCGGTCACCAGCGCGTCAAGGCTTTACCTTCGTCCTGTTCGGGGACACCTGTCGTCTATTGCGACGCAGCTCGAGATAATGGCGATGCTGATGATGATGACCTTGGCTGTGGATGTGCTGCGACCGTCTTCAGTATGCTGCGCTAGGAGCGTCCTGTGCCTTCTTCTCTATATGCTCGTCTTCTCTTCTTGCAGTTTGTTTCTTTGTTTTTGTCGTACGTGTCTGCGAGGCTGCTTTTGTGTTTTGCGTGTAAGTCGCCATGTGTTGTATATCCATCAAATATGTTTTGCGCAGTTGGCCGACCACTGGTCTTTCGCTGCTGCTGCTGCTGCTGAGGACTCGCACAGCGGATCATGCAAGCTGCAGGGCCACACATGCCAACAAAATAATACTCGCAAGCGAATACTCGAGAGTACATCGAAAAATCTCCCAATGGTCAACACATCCGCAACGCCAACGCCAGCAGAACGAGGCACTATCGGCACTATCAGTGATACAGAGTTGGATGGATCCGCATTTCATCGCTATTCGGTGACGTAACGAAGCCATGAAGGCCATAAGGGATGCGTAACTGTTCGAAATATGTACATATATTTATAATTCTGTATATGTTTCCAATCTGGACAGGGTATAGAACATACTCTATTTAAGCTAAGAATTTGCCATCCGCCCATTTTATGTCATGCTGCGGTGTGGAAGTTTTCCGTTTACTTCATTCGTGGTAGTCGACGTAGTTTTCTACTCGTAAAGTAGGTAGGTAGCCAAGCGATGGTGTGCCGTGAGTGTTTCGTCGTAGGTACTCGGCGGACACGGAAGCATACCTGGAAGAACCGAAAAACTACGCAGCGTGGATAGGCGTAGAATGGCCCGCTTCGACCCCCCCCCCCGTTCACCACGAATTGGACAGTCGATTCTGTGCCAGGCTGGTCACCCCAGAAGAAGTTGTGAAAAGAGGGAAGCGAGGCCGTGCGAAATCGATTTTTTGTGTGGGTTGCTGTTTTTCTCGTTGCTGTTTTAGTTGCCGAAAACGGAAAATATAGGTGTCGGTGGGCGACTGATGTAGAGTGAGTGAGGGCCACTCGTATTCGTTCAACGTCCGGACGACGTCTACAACAACAACGACAACAACAGCGACAACAACAACAACAACACAGCGACGACAACAACAACAACAACAAGAATAATGGTCCAGCGACACAGCTCCCCGAAGAGAAAACAACTCCCAACATACACAGCAAGGACATCAATCAGCCACAACCACAGTCACGCGCGTATATAAACAAGGACATCACACCAGCAGCCACATCAACATCAGGTCACCACCAATCAATCACTACTACCATTGTCGGAACCACGCTCACCATCAACCACGACAGCGGCTATCAGCACATCCAGCCATACAAGGACGACCACTACGAAAACAACAACAACAACAACGTCAACAACGACACAAGACGACACGAGCATCTCATCCCCTTCAAGCGAGAACCTGTTTTTGTTTCTGTCTGGTTTTGCTTTTCTCTCTCTCTCTCTCGTTACGCTTTCTCTCTCTCCTTACGCTTTTCTCAAACACGTGATCAGCCCTCATCGATGACGACGCAGCAGCATCATCGTCATCATCATCAGCTCTTGTTCGACTTTGTCCGTTTGCAATCTGGAAAGCCGCTTGCGCTGCGATTTCCTATTCCCTACTGCCGAAGATTGCCGGGGCCGTTTCTCGTGGGGCGCATGACCGACTTAACAGTTTAACGGACCGTAGCTTCTACCGGATAGAGAAGAGGAAAAGGATCTTCAACACGACCACCACCGACAGACATCTTTGCCTGCTGTGCGGCACACTACTGAATGCGTATCGGCCAACTTAAACGAATGGTTCAGCTACAGGTGACTTGTTGATTTAGATCTTTACTAGATCGAGGTATTTGCTCTTCCACTATTAGGGACGCTCGCCGGACCGACATTCGTGCTTATGTATTATAGTTCGTTTCCTTGATATTTTGCTCCTACGAGCATATGATGAGCGATGAAACTGGGACATGTGATATATTCAGAAACAAGAGGGCTAAGTGCTCTCTTTGTTTTGTCGTATATGTGATATATTAAGTTTTGGGAACGCACAAGGGGACATCCAATGTTGCGGCAATGATTATGTGAGTTGGAAATATACATGCATATATATACTGGGTGTAGGCGGGTTGACACTACCAACAATGTCTGCAGGGCCCGTCGATATATGAAGGCAGCCGCTGCCCCGAGTCTACGGCGCCATTGCAGCGTTTCGACTGGATCTTGCGTAGTGACCTGAAGCAGTCCATCGCCCTAACCGCTCCTGATCGCTTCCTGGCTTGGCGGGTGAGAACTCGTGCTGTGGAACGTTCCTCGCATCAGCGAGCACCGCTATTCGATGTTTTCTGCTGTGCTGTACAACACTTTTGGGGCGTTATCGGTGTTATTTCTGCAGGTCTCTCGCGTCCAGTGCCTAGCGTCCAATCGCGACGTCCAATCGCGAATGTATCACTGTTTATTTTCGAAGTATCGGGAGAGGTTTCCGTTCAACCCCGACGTGAGGCTATTATTACATCCCATTTGTAAGGTAACAGAGTTTGTAAACACTATGGGTTCAGGCGCGTCGTAAGCGTCTTTTTTCAGCATATTTATGCACTCGCACACTATGTGATCATCAATCTCTATAGTGTAACGTTCGCATATTGCATCGTAGCTAGGAGAATCTTATTTTGTGAATCGTAATCGTATTTCGTAGTGGCGCATAGCTGCGCTTAGGTAGGCAGAAGACAGGCCCTTGTCTGTCCACAGGTCATTCACGTTCCATTGTACATCGTACGGGAGTGGCCGGTTGGTGGACCGATTTCTCTTCACACCTATCTTCGTGGATCATCTCACCTCTCCGAAACTCCGATATCATCTGCTCAAAAAATGCATCGCCCAAAAACACCTTTTATTATCAGGCAAGCGCAGACCCAACGGGTCATAGCTCATTTTTCTGGTTATTATCATACTTAGCCCGAGTCAATGTATTTTGGGTACTTGTGGGGCATATGATGTATTTTTAATGAGCACATGGCTGTTTCAAGTCTATTTATAATGGGCTTTGTGGTGCAAATGTGTATGTGAGGTTTTTACATATTGTTTATTTTTAGACCTTTGTACAACGAGAATTGGTCGGTCATGAGTGAATTTATATTTGAAAAGCAAATACGCTTCAAATGTTCCAATGATAAATTTTCACCTCAGTGTAAGCAAGTTCTTAGACGTAAGAATACCGTGTATGGCGTCTATTATGTATCGCGGGGTGTTGTCAACTGTGGATGTATGCGAGGGGGGGACACGCTGTTAGGTAGATGGCCTTTGTTTCTTCCTATACTTGCACTTCAGGCTAGAAGAATTTGCCCGAAATCTTCACGCACAGCTTCGACAGCTTGGAAGACGGTTCCGATCTTTGTGAGTAAATTAGACTGCGCGCCTTTTCTGCGTCAACTTGATCTACTACCATCTACCCCCGTGGAAGCACTTCACCTTGCTGCATAACCGTGAGCTCTTCTGTTTGACGATATGTCCCGTTGCCCTAAGAAGGGATTTGTTGTAAGTGATATTAGTGAGTCACAATTGGACCTTTGGCTTAGTTTTGGTGTGGACATCGAGCCCGATGGCAAAGATCTTCCTAGGTAGGAAAACGTCCATGTGCCGTGTGTTTCGTTCTCACTAGGGTCAGCCTGCTGGGCGGTTGTATCCTAAGTGCGCATACGAGGTTTTTCCATCGATCGTCTACATCGGCGAGTCGCGGTGCAACGGCTTCGACACCAGCCCGACCAGACAGACGTCGACGAATACCAAACCAATGGGTCAGCGACGGCAATCAGTCTTCCTCCATCTGGGTAGGCGAGTGGTACTTTTTCTCCTAGCACGTGCCTCGTTCTATGCCTTTGTCTTCCGTAGGCAGGTAGCAGTCGTTTTGTATCCACAGGTCGCGTCCCATCTATCGACGCTCTTGAGACGAAACGTTACCCCGGTAAACGGACAGTGGCAAGTCGGGACCTACAAATGATAATGTGGAGGCGCTGTGCTTTCTTCCGGTCTTCTTTAATACGTCGTCGTTCTTCTGCACGTAAGCGGTTGCAAATCTTTCATACCGTTGAATCCTCATCTTAGTGTTGGGACATGAGACGTGTGTGTATATGAAATCAACAACATGCGATGGCAAAAATCGATTGTATAGCGATTATATGGACGAACATGCGATGGCAAAAATCGATTGTATAGCGATTATATGGACGAGCGGGATTGCGATGATCTAGGTATGGAAACGATGCAGTTTCTTTCTATTGTGCTACAGGGAGATTTTTTTTTGTCGGTCGAGGGGAACACACCGAGTTACTGCTCCGTCATCTGGAACATACATGCCTGTAAGTGAAGCACATCACAGCCCTACGCGATCGCTTCGATGTTCATTCTCAAATGACTGCCCCATTAGAGCTCTTTCGCCACATCACGCCTAGATGCCACGAAAGGTGAAAGTGTATCCCGTCATTTGACGTTCATGTATGAGATATATTTCATATTTGAAACCGTTATGCACAAAGTTATACACCAGCTTGTGAGAGATGCGATAAAACAATGATCAAATAAGGAAGAGGCAGTATACAAAATGTGTGTGATGACAGCAAGAAGAGGCAGTATACATAATGTGTGTGATGACAGCAAGGGTATTCGGGTGTATCTGTGTGTTATGCAGATGTGAAACGTGGTTGTTGGCCCACATTGGGCGGTAGTGTTGGTGGTAGTGTTGCGTTTGCGTGCTTTTACAGGGTATCTATATCTAGGCGATGACACTCGAAGAAATGCTGACAAAGAAGCACCATTGATTAAGGCAAGCTGACAAGGTTAAGGCTACTCAGATCCTCATAGCGAGTCCGCACATCGATAAGGCCGACCTCCCTGTCCTATTGCCCGCGACGCAAATTAACTGCAAGCTGCCCTGTGCCCATCATTCTTCACACATCATCATCGCCGCGTCTGCTCTCACGATACGTAGTGTGCTTAGATCATTGGCGAACGAGTGGTGATGTTGAAAGTTCTATTTTCGTTTGTTGTGCTACTTCCTTGCCGTGCTGTTGTGTCACTTGGAGAATATATATTGTTAGGGGTTTCCTCCTCGCGTTTGTGAATGTATATTATGTGTATATGTGTATGTGCGTGTTAGTTGTGGTGTAAGTGTTGAACTTGTGTAAGACTCCACGAACCGCGTGATCAGCTCCGGGTCGTGCATCTGTATACTTAAGGACATCTAGACTAGGAGCAACGTCTCGTTTGCCAGAAATCGTTACTCGGCTGCGTCAAGAGCTTCTCACCTCACCGACGCTTCCTGTAAAGGTTTCCCCATCGACAATAATGTCGCCAGGCAAGCGGGTTGCAATTTGGGTGAACGATAATAACTCGTAGAGTGTATGCATACGAATATCAATGTGAATCTGTACGCACTGAGATTGCGATAGGAGGTGGGAAAACTATAGATTTCCTCTTCTGCCACTGCAGGGCTCTTTGTAAGATGGCGAATCGAGATGACAACCTGGATGTGCATCGCGTATATTCCTGTAGGCTCATGATTGAAGTTGGTGATTCACCGATCCAACAGGACGTCGTGTTGCTGCACCGGACTACGCGGTCACAGTGGAGATTACTCGAACGCCAGTGGAGCCTGCTGCAAGCTTGACCAACACGCCAATTACGAAATGCTCTCGGCTGAATCGGAAACTGCACAAACCGGAAGACGCTCAACTTGACTCTTCAGGCATTCTCCGACCCACCATTGCCATACACAACGTGCTTATGATTGTATGCAAATGCACTTTACTAGTACTAGGCTGAAACTGCGCCTGATGGCGTCAGATTGCTGTGAACTGTGACGGAGTAAATACGTTTTCCTGTTGCATGTTTTCATTGAGCCTGGTGTGGCCTCCGCGCCTCCAGGTTCAGATTTCTCTAGCTGCTTAGTCTGGCAGTCTCTCTGCTGTTATAAGCTTAGTCTGGCGTGTCGGCTAATTTCTCCTTTCCTACTAATATAGTGGTTTTAGCGAGAACGACACGTTACAGAGATCAGTTTATATAGTAATTGGTCATAGCTAGAGAGGCGCTTATGGATCGTAGCTAGAGATACGCTCATAGGTGAAGCTAGAGATGCGTTTATGGGTCCTAGCTAGAAATCCGCTCATGGGTCGTAGCATCCTAGGTGTAGGTCTAGCTCGTGGGTTATTGCGTAGGGGATGCGGGAAGGTGCTTCACAGATACGCCTGGGGTCGTGCGAACATCCTACCGTCGAAAACTCGCTTTGGGACCGTGCGGATTCTCTACAATCGGAACACGGGATCGCCGGAAGCAAGACGAGATTGCTGTATCCGGTAATGGAAGCAGACTTCTTCACTTGGCAACGAGCTGCACAGAACCGTGAATGCAGAGATGCCATCATAGCCCGATTTTCCCAGTTCATCCGGACCCGTTACATATAAACTACTCTGGCAGTGCTACATATTCGCCTTGAGTAGACTACATTATCCTGTCAATCATATAGGAATCTTGCGTTTTACCGATTAGCTAAACCCAGTGTGCTGTGGGCCGTGGACAGTTTTGAAGTGATGCAGTAGTCGGTGTGTATAGCAAAAACAGTGGTATCAGGTGGCGATTCAAATGAAGCCTTCAGCGGAGCATATTAGCTGCCCCTGCACTTCATTCCAATCTTCTTGATGGCTACGAGATATTCCCTAGAAGTTACTCCTCCAGCGGTTATCATTCGGATCCATCGAGTTGCTTCACATCAATCGTCCGTCTTCAACCTCTAGTGCTACAGAGATACCAACCGTTCCCGCCCGTCTGCGCCGGCTCCATTTTATACAGGTAATTATGGCTTCACTGATCGATTATATTAGTACTATAGTTGTGCATTTGATTGCTTAGGTACTGTAGTTGTACCCCACAATATTAATGGTCGTTATGCTCTGCGTTTCAGTTGTCCTCGATTGCCAGGCTCGGATCCAGCCGATTTAAGGTCACTTGTTGATTTGTTATTGACACAGCACAAGAAGACAGCTTGACGCATCGTTAGCCTGAAAACTCGGCTAAGTCATCGGTCATTGGAATCTCCTTCAGCTAAATTATTTCGGGCTTACACACTCCGATTCTGCGAACGACAGCAGCATCGTACACTGGTAAATACCTCCTGCTCACTCACCATCAATATTTTAAAATGCGTTATGCCAGTTTGCAGCCATGTACGTTGTTTCAGTGTGTATATGATGCATTTGGCACGAGCGTTTGAATCCCATGTCACTACTAGTTGATTTGACGAGTTACCTTACCCATCCAAGTACTAAGGGGGAACTGTCACTCTGACAGTGTGGTGTTTTTGTTTTCTCTTCTCAGGCTATACACATGCGCGTTTTTCGACCTCGTGATGATAGACATCAGATTACACGCAACACGCGGTTTCTTCTCAAATCTCCAGAGTCGTGTTTCAAAACAGAAGGGAAATGAAAGTTAAGAAGATTAAGAACTAGTCCCGCTTGCTTCTCATGGAAATGAATTCGCAATCTTCGTTAGCTTGAAGCTTGAATACAAACTACAAGGAGCGAGTATTGCTAAAAACTGCAATATAATGTTGGCAGCATCATTCTGCTACAGTAATTCCCAGCACCTTTAATTGAAGTACATTGGCGCCAATTGTGTACAAGTTCATCGAACAACCTTGGGTGTTTACCAAGTTATCGCACCATGGGACTAGAACAGCTCAGTTGTAGGATCATTGACATCATCAATACACTTCTCCTGCTGCTATCACCAATACACCACCACTACTACTACTGTCTGTAGGCAACACCCAGAACACCCAAGTCATTGCATTCAACCGAATCTGAAATGAACATGGCCATTATGATCCTGCCGGACCATAGCTCCTTTGAAGGAAAGCCATGTCTCAGGCCGCAGCGCGGCGATGCGTTTCCTGTAACAACGCATTAGTTATGCTATATCGCCACAGCACCGGTATACCGACCGTCCACTAAATTGGTCCAGTAATTTGTCTTAAGCTGCGGAAGACAAATCACGTCACAATGCTCAAAACGCCACCCTAATGACCACGGAGCACAAAATGTTGTCATCGAAACAAGGACATTAAAGTGCATGCTCACTGCATTGCTATCCACACTCATCGAAGGCAGTCAACATGGGTTCTGACTAGAGTCACTATACTGTGTGCCACTATAGTCGAATCACTCTAGCTGAAGTAGCTCATACATGACAGTTAATTATTACAGAACGCTCAGTATCTACATTCGGAAGACGTTTCACACGAAGGAAATCAGAGCAAACGGAAGTAATATTGATTTGTCCATGAGCGTTTCTGTTTAAGTCCTGCTGCCTGTTTGTCACCGTAAAGAGAAACTTGCCTTGACTTACTCCGACACTAAGTTGCGTACGCCAACTTGAAGACCTCGACAGGGCGCATGTGTCCTTGCATCGTAGTCGCGTTAGTCGCTATCTTACTGGACATTTCTTGTGCCAGGTACACAGTATCGTATCTCCGTATCCTTGGAGTACTGTGGCGACTAGCCTGTTCAAAAACACGTTATTCGAACGGCCATAGTGAATCTTTTGTACCCTTATGGACAAAGTGTGCGGCCCTTATACGATCAGCGGCCTGTGCATTTACGCAAGGGATTGGACATCGTCCCACGACTCTGCCAAATTGTTCATCAGTTTTTCGACGCCATACAACAGGGCGAAAATAATGGCTTCACATCCATCGTGTTATTCAATCTTCATATCCGCGTTGTTTTTATCGCCGCACTACAGGACTACCTACGTACCACCTTTACGACAAACATGCTCGATACATCCTATGATGCCCTTGTTTGTTGCCTTATACATCCCAGGGCATGCGGCCGATGCTACGCAGTTTGCGATCCAAGACTTGGCAGAAGCAGAACCCGTATGTAATGCATAACAGAGGATACGATTCCGCAACCATTGAAATTCTAAAAAGAGTCGAAGCCTGAACACATGATAGTTACACCTGGCCCACAGATCGCCTTAACTCACGTCGTAAGAAGTACTACTGCGCGCTACTGGCCTCTCCGATACCTATCATATCGTCTGTGTCTAGGATATATTCACTCAACTGACGCAGCGTCATTGATAAGTTATACGCAGATATGCGGAAAATACTAAGTGGAACTGGTATAGAGCAGTCAGTATTTTGTCACAAGTCAGTATTTTGTCGCCAAACACGAAATCCCGAAAACGGCAGCGTCTCCAGGATTATATTTTCGACAATGATACAATATGAACTCCTTGACAACGTCGCTAAAAATGCTAAACTACAAAGCGCGGAGCTGAAGTTGTGAAGCTGAAGGCAACAGGAAACTCTGCACCAAAGAAGACATTTCAAGGACAAGACCACGCAGACAGTTTATCTGGAAATCTCATCTCACCGCGTCACCGATCGGCCTTCGCATTCGTGCTACCTTAAACCCCTCCATCAGGATCACCATCATTAAGTACTACGTCAAGTGCCTTCGCCTGTACCAAATGCCCGCTCCCATGGATGGTATGAATTCATCTGTCACCGGCGCCTCGTGAGCAACCACACATGACGACGGTAATTAATGATATATGAATATACATACATACCTACATTTTCAAAGCCCGTAGTCAACATTTTTTTACAGTTATTAGACGTTGCAATACTTTTTTACCAAGGATTCGCATAAATGTTTATCTCTGGCCGTCTCTTCTTATAGATTGCAAGCCATTTCATCATTTACTATGGGGTTCCCCTTGCCTTAGTGTGGCTTATTCCCAAGCACTAGCTCACTGCGAGGATAAGCATCCCTCAGGCTTTTTCCGCGAAGTAGGTCAGAGTTACTTACCTCTGACTATTACTCTAAACTACCTTAATGTAGGGAACTGAACCGAACAAAGAAGCGCGGCGCAGGTTACGTGTGCATGGCTCGGGCCGAGGCGATTCCAGCAGTTCTAACACTGACATGCAGTTACACGAGAAGAAATCTTCTGCCGCCGCCCGTAAATCGCGGATGCCTGTGAGGCAGCCTGAGGCGCAGTCTGTTTGACGCTAAGTGGATGGAACCAGCAGCCTACCCCAACATGACACGCGACATGCGACACTTCGCCGAACGCTATGTACTCACAACACACTCATCCAGTCTTCACCCAATTGCCTCCATTGCGCTACCTTGCCGATCCATCTTCTGCCGACATTCACTACCTCCCGGCGCGGACTCTGGCACTGCGTAACTAAATATTGGAGAGCCGGTAACTATACAAACCTACTCTGTAGGTACGAGCTTGGCTCAGCATTTATTGGTTGTTGCTCAGTGTCCTAGAACACCGCTTACAATCCGCTGAAGTTGATTTTCTTTTTAATATGTTGGTTATAGTGCTACCGCTATAGGGCGCATTGTAGTGCCAAGAAAATGGCTTTGTGCGGTACAAGTTTCTATTACTAAGTATTATTGTTTTTACGACTTTTCTCAGTCGACAGTATTTACTCGTGTACTCAAATTGTAGTATTGTTACTACGTTTGCACTAGTGTTTTTGCGCATTTTTTTTACTAAATATGTTTAAGCTATACGTTTACAAATGAGGTTCAAACTTAGTTAGACATCGTTTATTCGCCCATGCGCTTCTTAAATTGTAGTATTATTCTTGCGTTTGCACTGGTGTTTTGTGCAGTGGTGTTTTATTTATTATATATGAAACAGCTCATTATTATTTAACTATTTGTTATCTTTTCTGTTATTATCAGCACTGCTATTACTGCCTGCAATCAATGATTATTAATGCGGCGTACGGCAAACATTGGTCGTAGTATTTATGTGATGTGTCGTTTACCTGAGAAGTACTGACGTGGTGTAGCGTCGTTATTAATATATAATAGATCGCTTGTAATCGGCGTTTTTTTGTGAATCATTATTCTACGACACCCTCGTGCACGACCGTGTGCCTTTTGCCGAGGATATTTTGATTGAGATATTTTCTCTGTGATTGTCGATGGTATTCACAGAGCTGCTACTACCACAGCAAGAGCCGACTGAGCTGGTGACGCTGAGAATAGATGAAGCTCTCAATGGCATGTTCAGCGTTTATCACGTTGTGTCCGCCCGTCTACTGAGGTTTCGGGATGTTGTGATGTAACAAGTGGAGCAGCCCTCGATCGGGCGTACTTTGTTCGACCCACGAACGGCTAAACCACCAACGTCCACTATGGAACAGTATCGTTCTTATTTAATTTACGCTGTTGAGTACTTAATTATTCTGCGTTAGCTTATAAACTCGTTTATATCTAACGCTATATATGATATTGTTTTGGGTTTCTACCAATATGCCAACTGGGTGTGGAAGAATGCATTGTGCAGTTACAGGTATTAATATATGTAATGTTTGAGTCCATATATGTATATATGTATATACTATTACGCGGAAACTACCGCTGGAGCCCGGTTTTTCATAGGTCCTGAGCATTGAGCTATTGGATCGGAGAGGATGATCGATCGAGACACCGCACCGCTGCGACTTCTACCGAAGCGCCATCATCACCGCTTCGCTGGTGGACGCATGGTTGTGTTAGTGCCGGGCACGGGGACTGGGAAACCACAGTGGTGAACGACAAAGCATTAGTGAAGTCTTTTGAAGTTGAAGTTTTGGTTCGGCGATAGAAGGTCGGATGATGATAATAACAGCGCTCTAGCGGAGTAGACGCCAGAGATGCGAGGCGACGCAGTAATGCAGCGTATTTTGTGGTTGCTTGTTTGCGTCTGTAATGTGGCGTCTGTGTAGAACATTTCTACACCCGAAAATGAGCGAAGAAGCGAAAGTTTTCTTGTGTTCCGATCTGAAATGGGTCGGTTTTGCGTACGGGGTAGATTTATATCCGAGACGTTACTGTGTAATCGCTGCCATGCAGGGAAGGGCGTGCAGCTGCACCTGCTGGTCAATTCTTCCCCGGGCCGATGCAAAATGGGCCGAACGCGTGCGAATGTGTGTGTGTGTGTGTGTGTATATTTATGACGGCGAACAAGCGAGTTTGTTCGGCGGTGCAATATCGTCTGTTGTCGAGGGCCTGTCTCGCAATCAGCGAGAGACCAGGCCAGTTTGTTCCTGTTGTAGCAAGACCAGCAAGGATGCCGATAATCACGGCGAGAATAAACGGCAACACAATCTCAACAACGACACCAGAAACCTTAATCAGATGAGAGTTAAGTTAGGGAGGCAAGGACAAGCCTTCTTACCGGGAGTGGTTGGTCATCTGATCCGGTACCGACTTGACAGCAGCGATGGAGACAAAGCCGGAGGATGTTAGAAAGTCAAGTAGGTTTTCGAGATTGCGTCACCCTTTGTTGCTTTGTTGTCGAATTTCTACTACAATGCATTTTTTACTACTAACGAAATAGCTGGTTTTTGAAGTTCCTGGTTTATTACATTATTATACATTATTAGGTGTAAGGTGTCGACCGCTTGCGTCGTCTTGCGTCGTACAACTTGTATTAGTATTACCATAAAAAAATGGCAGATGTTATACTTTTTTCACGCTTGGGTTGTTTGTTCTTTACTAGATTGTTTTTATATCTTGTTTATATCTTGATAGATTTTAAGATTTTTTTATCTTGATAGATTAAGATTTATTTTTTTCTTGATAGATTTTTGTCGAATCCGTAATGTTACCAAATTTGTTAGGTAGCTATTTTCCCATCCCGTCATCCTTTGCCCAAGGGTCCCTTCGGAGCGGGCGCACCCAAATAACCTGTCCACGTATTCCCTCCGCGTTGAAGTCTGCCATAGGGCAGTAAAGTAACATACTTGCCTTACTCCCGTTTCAGGCAGATACTCGTTTGAAAAATGTTCAACTGCGACTATCGTAGTTGACAGCGTTCATCATTGATGGTGATAGGCTTCTCTAGTTGGTGCAATCGCCTCTAAGATTCTGCAGCATCCGGCGTTGGCATCTTGTTCTTTCTCATCCGGTACCTGCTACAGCGGCTGTGCACCCCTATCTACTCGCTTGAGCTCTTCTTTCTCTCTCTCTACTCTCCTCTTCGGACCAATCTCTATTCTCAACGAGAAGAACCCTGCCTAGTCGGATTTCCCTCGAAAGTCAGCTGCTACCTTCTATCTTTCTACGTTTACTCATCCTTTCTGCGTACGATATTTCTGCTGTGGTTATCTGTGCTGCGTACTCGTTGGACAGGTTCCCACTAGAGGAACGATCACTCTAATGAAAGTTGCCATCAGCCAATCGCCACACGACATTTGCCTAACACGGCTTGACGGCTCTACCACTGGTGTCCGTCGTAAGTCGCAATTGAGCGAGCGAGAGCCGTTTGCGTGTTCAGTCTACGACAAGAAATTATGAAGGTAATTTGGCGGCTGTCGTGTCTACTCCCTGAAAGGCGCGCTGGCACGTTCACCCACACACCGTTAGGATGTTACCAGCAAAAGAAGAAAAACAGTCGGCATCTTTTCCCGGGTTGCGTGTAGTGCCTCTTCTCTCTCTATAGCCTATATCGTGTTTTGTTGGCCAACCTGGCCAGTAGCTACAGTCAATGTTTATTTCTCGTGTACTCTGGGTGAGGTCAAGAGAGAGAGACAGGGAGAACGCATTTAGTGATTCGAACTGCTGACCTGGCCGTCGTCCGTACATTCATACAGCTGCGGCCACTAAAGTAGCCGTTCCTAACGGCTACATTAGTGGCGTTGATGTTAACAACAACAACGGCTGGTCAATGTTTACGGGCGCACACGGCACGCTGACAACCATATCATCTATATTGGTCATGTCAGCAGCAGCAGCAGTTTAATTGCAAAAGCAACGATGTCTTCTCTGCGCTCACTTTCTTTGGTACTTGCCAGCATTTACAACCATCAACTACTACACTTGAGACAACTTCGTCGCCTACTACATCGCCTACACCTGCCATTCAAGATTTAAGGAAGGATTAAGCGAGTCACGCGGCCTTCGGGAGCTAATGCCACGACGCGACCCAGTGGAAAGTTGTGCGTCGTCATAGCCGACCTCCTGGCAAACGACGGAACAGCCGCATCGAGCCGAGCCGTGCTAGGAACGAGCTCACTGTGCAAGAGTGTCGTGGCACTTTGCTACAACGTTCTGCACTGTTAAGTGGGTATTGCTACGGTACGAGTCATTGTAGGAACCACTCACGAATGAACAGCGTTTGCACGAGATAGGGAGATAAGATGCTCTCAAGAAATAGAGCTCTCTCCTGCAAATATTCGGTTCGCGAGAAGGCACACAACTTTGACGTGGCGACGTGAGTGCCATTAGAGACACCGTATGAGAACGCAGAGCATCTGCGACTTATCTTGTCGCCGTTACGGACGTCTTTGGTGTAGTGACTTTCATTGGACAATCAGCACGATGAAGAAAGTAAAAACACAGAGAAACAAGAGTGTTAGAAGATTTCACTCAAGGCAGCCGTCTAACACAGGGCGATACATTGAAGGAGTGTTACGCCGCCCATCGCCGCCGAGATGTTCATTCGTCTACCGTAATGTCTATCATGATGCCGCATTGCATCTTATCACATCCCTCACTCCATTATTGCAGCTTCATCAATAACCTAATTTCAAGACCAATGTACGGAGGCCTTCCGTAGCGACATTTTTCTTGTTAGCAAACCCCTATGTATGCCATGAGTTGCACCGAAGCAAAATTCTCTCTACATGAATACAGATTTGCACTTTATTTATTCCTATGATGAGAACTTGCCTACCGTATTCGGCTGTTACGATCCTGCCTGATCGTCTACCCGAGTCCGACCGGAAATTAATTAATTTGTGGCGTCAAGGCTAACGTGTGTAAAGGACAAGGGTTGTAAACAGTGTTTATCTGTTTGTACTCTGACGTACCTGCTTCTGACATAAACTTGTATGTCACTGTTGTACATTTCATAGCAACAGCGGAATACCGATAATGTGCCATTTGTTAACTAGCTACATAATGCGAATCGTCAGGTCTGTTAAACATGAGGTCGTTGGTGAGTCTGTGACGAATTTGAATTGTGAAGCTTACATCAAGCGATACCTACTCTCAAGCAATGCTCAAAGCTCAGTCATACAGTGGTCGCTTGTTGTTGCAGCTGACCACAAAGAGAAAAACACGTATTTGCAATGTTCGTACTCAATAATGCATCATAATTTCACTGGATGTATGTATGAATCATGTACCTCAAAACTAGTCTCGGAACGCAGTACTAACGCATTTTTTAGTGGCGGTGTACTGGTCTAGTCCCTCAAGTTCAACTGATGTCTAATTTTGCAGCTTTACTGTATATGTGCTGTTTGTACCGACTGTAGAGCATATCTGGAAATCAGTTATCTCTGCGTAGGGTACCGCTATGAATTACCCCATTCTAAAACAGGACGGAGCTACACGCCCGTAATATCGCCAACCCGGCGGAAGAGGGAACTCTTGATCAGAATGCGAGGGTAAACGTCAGTTTTCGCTCTGTATTCTGGAAGAGGTCATATCCCTTAAAAAATCTAAAGAAAAATAAAAGGAAATCAGCCAAATTTTTATCCACTTCACTTTAGTGCGTTTTTGATGTGTAAAACTGTAATTATTGTTGATACGATAGTAGTAGCAATGTTGATAGTGATAGCGTTTTATTGTAGTTTAAGCATGGTGACGTCGTTTCGCTATTATTTTTATATGCAGGCTTTAAGGTAGACGCCTGATTGCTCATATAAGCAGAAACTCGCGCGAAAAGATAGCAATGCCTCGGTAAGGCTCAAAAGATTGTGCGGGCCTACAATACAAAAGATGTTTTTGCAACAACAAATATGGTTGTTCGTATGCAGCTACCGTAAAAGATAAAGGCAAAAAACAAAGTTGCGGCAGAGGTACGTGCGAAAAGTGAGCATTATTCAGAGCGTGGTTTATCGTTCAAGCCTATAGGTTATAGCTTATCTCTAAGTAACTGTCTGTAGTTAAAGCAACTGGTATATACATTTTTTTAGAGTTGTATAAGTAGCTAATTGGTCGTATATTATTTTTGTTTTCGTTTAGTTTACTTTACATTGAATTTGTTTCTGGTTTGAATTAGGCCTTTGTTTTGATTCACAACTGGTAATTGTGTAGAAGTCGTGCAAAATTTTTGAGTTTAATTCGGATGGTGGTAATAGATTGGTAAGTAATACGGGCCGAACGGCAAATTTCGAAGCCCCAGCAATGCCGAAGTACACTAAAGTAATGAAGGGGTGAGGTTGACGTCAATTAGTCTGCGATCGGTATCTATTTAGAATTGTCCCTATGACTGTAGGAGGTAGGTGTAAGGAACAGGAGTTGGCTAGACTGTGAACTTTCGGGTTAGGAAATTAGGAACAAGAGGTAGATGAATGGCCACTGGGCTATGCCCGACTTACTGCGACAGCTGTTGGGGACGAGCGGTGTTGCTCAATTTGTCGTCCACCGGAGTAAACACTTCATTGTGTGCCAGTTTTGCGCTGTGCGTTGCTTACTCGCGTTCGTACAAACGTGTGTTATGACGGCGTGGTGCCCAGCCCACTCCGGTTGGTGTTGCTGTGCTTGTACAGTGGTTATTAGCAAATCAAGAACGACTGTTAGGTGAAACCACCCAGTAAATGACACGGCGCCAATCCGGGAAACGCATATGCAGCACAACAGTATAGCGACGTAAGGGTTCTGCCGTTGGGCTAAGGGAGGGATGCACGTCAATCTGCGCGGTTTCCCTGCGGTTACGCCGCTTGCACAGCTGCAGAACTTCCAATTTAAGTGGATGCCGTGAACTTCTAATTCTCGTACCCCAATTTTGGTGTATTTGGGGATTTTACACGAACGACTGATTGCCGGGTTTTGAGAGTACTTCCCCCGGATGCTTCGCCGGGTATTGAGAGTACTTCCCCCGGATGCATCGTGCTTGTGTTGATTTTTGTGCGTCATGCATTGTATTACCTCGATTTTTTGTGCGTCATGCATTGTATTACTGAGGTATCTCCCGTAGATTCTGACGCTAACGAGTAGCAAACTTCAATAGGGTAGACATTGCGGGCAAAGTTGTTTGTAGAGTGACAAAGTAACGGGCGGGGGTTCCCCTATTTTTACTTGTGGTTTTGTTTGCCAGACAAATTTCCTATTGGGGGCTAGCACGCGAGAGGTCTAGGCACGAAGGTTTTTGCCGTGGCAGTGATCGAACAGGACAAGTTGTACGGGGGCATTTAGCGGAGTTGTCTTCTGAAGGTGTTTAATTAGAGTTTTGGGTAGTAATTAGTTTACAGGGTTTTTTCGTCGTGGTGGAACTTGTCGTCGTCGTCGGTTACCACGGTGCGAGTCACAGTAGTAACAGGGGACTGGCGAACCTAGGCGTCGTACCCGAGGGTGAGTCTCGCACTCAACTCTGGTATATTGCTAGGCGTACCGGCAGCCATTGGAGCGTACAACGTAGGCTGACGGGCGAGGATTGCCGTCGAGAGCAGGTTTGTTTATGGCGTACAATTGACATCTAACAGAGACAAATGTTTGAAACTCTGATGTGAACGGTTACATCGTGGTTGTTTGAGTTTAAGGCTGGTGATATTTTTTAAGTTTAAGGCTGGTGATATTTTTTAAGTTTAAGGCTGGTGAGATCTATTGTGTGTGTGTGTGTTTGTATGCGTGTGTGTGTGTGTTTCATTCCGGGTCAGGATGTGCTACTTTTTGTAGGGGAAAACGTGGCTGATGTCGTGTCTATTTCTCTCTCCCTATATATTGGATATTTCGCGATATGAAGGGTGTTCCCTTCGTAGTAAGTGAGTGATTTTTCGAACTTGTTTGGCATTCAGGCGGATTGATATAAGACTGCTATCATAGATTTGTGGAGCGGCTTTCCACATAAAGGCGTCAGCCAGCTTGTTGCCCCCATTCTCAACCGCAGAAACTGAATGATTTTGGCTCTTACAATCCGTGGGGCCGTGCTAGCAATAAGGGATATTGTTGGTAGGAGTGGAGGCGGAAGTTGCAGTGTTAGTGGTGGCACAAGAAGGTGCCATGCATATTGAATGATGATCTCTGGTTTTGGGGGTTTTCCGACGCTTTACGATTTCGGCCGTCACGAGCGATAGCGTTAGCGGCGACGACGAGGATTGCGGCCTTCGCCCCTGTTTCTTCGTTTTTTCTTCTCTGAATGCAATGTCTCTAGCCATGGAAAGGCCCCCATATGGGGTCTTTCTTTCGAGGCTCTGATGCGCGGCATCGATGAACGGAGGCGCGTGTTTCTCCCATCTGTCCGTCTCTGATTGCTCGACTTAACGGAGTCGATTGGGAAAGACAAGACCGAGTTGCAGCAGCGAAAGCAACGGGATAACAAAACAAATGAGGCAAGGACAGACAGAGAGTAGCTGTGAGGGAACGGCTAACGAGTTGGAACCCTGCTCGTGGCTCTAGTTGTGTTCAAGCAAGTTTTGGGACTAACCTCCGTCTTCCCAAATGATACAATAATCCTTCGTAGAGGGACGTAAAGATACTACACGCAGACACGTGCACGGGGTCTCACCACGCCATTCAAAAAAGATTTTTAATTTTCGTTCTGTTACGGGATGTAGTTTTCGAATGCGGGTTTGATTTGTACTTTCGTTTGGTTTTGCCTCGGACAATCTGGAAATCTGATGTTTGTTTTTAATGAGGCCGCAGACGCTCTGCTGTTGTTGTCTAACCATTGGTTCCTGGAACTCGTTCCACCTCGGCGAATTGTTGAACAGGCTTTTCTGGAGTACCGCTGTCGCATATGACTGACGTCTTTCTCTATATGCGAGGAGGTGGATGGTGGCCTACACACATTCAACAGCTACTTAGTTCTGCGACAGGTAAAGTGTATATGTGCTTAGGCTTCAAGCAGGCATTTATATTACATGGCTACTCACGTTCCTGCTTGCTAGTTCACTTCTACGTGCGGAAGTACTTGTTTTTCAGCTGTTTGTATACTGTTTTCATTCCAGGCTTCAAGTTTCGTCTAATTTCCTATCGGCGCGTCACAGCAACAGTAGTAATGGTGGTTCGAGCAGTAACCGCCATTTTAGGGCGTAAAATTTCATGTTCTGTGCCGTGTGCGGTTAAGCCTATACTACGGGTATGTCACCGCATTATATATTTATCTATCGACTAACGCAATAATGTAAACCTTTCACAGTTATATTGTTCAATCCCTGGACGAATATAATTGTTTTTGTTTCAGATTAGCTAACGTACGACGTCAATAACTTCGAATTCAACAAGATAGTTCAGCGGAAGACAGAGGAAAGCAGCGAGTGGGTGGAAAAGAATGTGTATATGTGTGAGTGTGGGAGGTGCCTGAGCGTTCGGGTATGTGTGAGTGTGGGGGGCGTCTGGGCGTTTGGGCCTGCATACGGGATGACTCGGTGAAGTTGTACAAGAAGAATTTAGACTGGCGAACAAGGTAGTGAACGCAGCAGCGGTTGTCTCATGCGTATCGCCTCACCTCCGAGGCCTCGTGCTCCGGGTCTGTAGGAATACGAAGTCAGTTTCGTAGGTTAGTTTCGTAGTTTGACCAAGTCGAGTAGACCTCGACTAGTTGTATATTTGCCCATCGCATTTACAGTTCTTTGCGAAAGCATTATTTTAGATGTTTGAATTATATATATATTATATATATATATATATATATATATATATATATATATATATATATATATATATATATATATAATATTACTGCTGCATTACCCCACCCATGAAACATGTGACTATACTGTAACGTTCTTTTGTGCAAAGTATGTTGTTTTTAATACTAGCATTTTGTTGTGCAAGATCCTATTTATTACAGGAAATTATAACTATTTGTTCATAATGTATGGTAGTAGTACCTTTAGTGATTATTTGTTAAATACTACTATGCCAGAGTCAGTTTTGACTACACATTAGAATTTTAAAATGTGCGATTGCATTGCAAGTTCATACTTTACTGAGGGTTATATCCTTAGATTGACTGTTAGTTGTACAATTATTATACGTGGCTTTTTACTGAGAGTTATATTCTTAGATTGACTGTTAGTTGTACAGGTATTATACGTGGCTTTTTTGTTGAATTCTCGAGGAATTCATTTGTTGTGAACGAGGTCGGATGGGACACAACACAGATATACCGGCTGTCTAGTGATTTTGGATGTCAACGCGCATACAGTAGAACCGCGTAAGGCGCCAAGAGCTAATGCCAATTTCTATTGAATTCTCGAGGAATTCATTTGTTGTGAACGAGGTCGGATGGGACACAACACAGATATACCGGCTGTCTAGTGATTTTGGATGTCAACGCGCATACAGTAGAACCGCGTGAGGCGCCAAGAGCTAATGCCAATTTCTATCTGCCCGTAGCTGGGCTATCTAATTTGGCTTGCGGTAGGCTGACTCAATCATGCAGGTCAACCCTGGATTTTGCCACAGTCAAGGCCGTCTTAGTCAAACCATATTTGAGAGCAGAGATTTTCTACCATCTGTTTACCACGCCCGATTGAAGGACTTGCGCAACAACGCAGCATCTTGCGATATTAATTGTGGTAGCAGTATTTGGAAATGAGCACAAACGCGGTAGTTCTAGTTCGCCGAATGCAACGCAAATCCGTCGCTTAGTCAACATCAATTGCGCAAGAGGGGGTCTGCCTTAGAAATGCACAATGCAAAAGTTTATTTTTCTATATGCAGAACGCACGTCACCTTTTAAAGATGTATTTTTCTTAAATTGGTTTGTCATATTCGAGTTGATCACGTGTGCACTTTTATCCGCAGCAATATTCCGCGCTGCTAAGATTAGTGCTCTGATGTGGAATGATAGTAGATTTGACGTATAACGAGAATTCCGCTTGTTAAAATTGCTTACTTTATTACCTTGTATATAATACTTTAAGTGAACATTTTAAGTCCATTTTTTTGTGCAGAACAATACAATCTTCGCTATATATGGAAACTTTGTTATTTTTACGGTGCAGCCTGTATGAGCAAAGATGTGTTGATTTCATTTAAGTGCTCGATGATGGATCATAAAATCTAAGCTCTTGTTGGATTGTCTGCTATGGTATAGCTTAATCCGTATTTTGCTGCATTGTTTGATAAGATAGCAAGTAGAAGGGTACATAGGCACATATTTTTAGCAGCAATGTTGTATGTCAGCATGGTTACATGCTTCGATTATTTTGGTTATTTGCACAATTACGTCAGAATTCGCTGGCTGGATTCCGACTAAGGATTTATTTTCATAAGCGTTTACACTTACAACTACCTACGTATACTAGTTTTATACACACGTGCTTAGGTAATGAATTTTATACGTGTTGTTAATGATGCCGTGCACGCTGGTGATGTTTTTTTGTTGCATGTATATGTATACATGTATTCGGGTGATAAACTTTTAGCATAAGTATATATAATTTTGTGCATTATTACACGTGCTAATTGCTTTAGTGTTTAGTTTTAAGGTTCACAAGCGCACCACGCGTATAATATATATATATATATATATATATATATATATATATAAAGATTTTTCATGAAGTATATTTATATATATACATATAAAGATTTTTCATGAAGTATATTTATATAGGAGCGTTTTAATATGCATAGATTAAGAGTATTATATGTATCAGGCATCAATTGTTTTCTTTATATATATATATATATATATATAACATTTGCTTCCTGTAGGAGTAGTGAAATTGCGTTTTTATGAATATGACACGGTGTAAATGCGCAACGACTACGGTTATGGACTTATACAATGCTGTTGCCTTATTTTCAGAGGTGCTGATATGGGATTTAGCAAATCTTGTGTGAGATACTGTTAAATTCACATTTTAAGATGTCTATATATATACAACAAAATGTTTGTTTTTATATATATATATATATATATATATATATTAAGTTGACAACTAGTTAGTTTTCTATGTCTACAAATATAAGTTTATATATATATATATATATATATATATATATATATATATATATTAAAACCATTTATAAGTCCAGGCTTATAGTGTTAGATGCACTACGTAGATATCTCTTAGTTAGTCGACTGTCGCAGTTGGTATCCAGGTAAGCCTCAGCTGTGAATGAATTTACACGAAGCATGCCCGCGTAGAGCTAGGAATGGATTCGCATTGCATCCGATAAGGTGAGTGGCCTCTCTTACCAAATAGACTTGGTATATATAGACTTACAGTATGTAACCATTATGACTACATTCTACCAAGAAAATAAGCCAGGGTAGTCCGGTGAAGTAGGTATACCTTATGTGCAATAACAGGTTGTAATGCTACCGCATTATTTTTAGAGATCATGCATTTTAAGAATAGAAAGCGTCTTTATTTACTGAAGAGAGGGTGGAAAAGAAAACTAGGTAGGCAATGACGCCCGCGAAGCCTTGTTGTGCGATTCTCTGGCTACACGCCAGGCGAACCTATTATTGATTGTTTTAAGTCTTGCAATATATTTTGGTAGAAACATTATTTGACTTCTGCGATTGCTCATTGTCACATCGAAGAAACGGTTGATAATATCAGCACTTTTTGTTTGTTTTTGTCAACTTAATTTATATTCCATATAGGGGAGATATGCCATTCTATAGCGTGTGGCGGTATTCATACAGTAACCTACGGATGCTTTACTGTGTATTAGTTTTCTTATTCTTAAATTATTGTGAACATGTATTTCTATACATTGGTTGACTACTGTGGCCTAATGAGGCTTAGGTTTACACGCCGTTATATTTTACCATGCCGCAAGATTTTATAATCATTAGGTGCTTTTGGGAGCGTATATATTCTTGTGCTGCTTCATATTCACATAATGTGAATGTAATTATACGTTTATTGTTTTTAAAAACAGGGTGGTATATGTTAATGAATATATGCGTCGCTATATTTACGTTATTAATTAATTTATATGTCACGTTTTTTAAGCGCCATGTTACACTGAATGGTGTATTTGTGCTTGTCACGTTAGAGGCCAACCACGCGGTTAATAATTAAGCTTTTCCATTCTTAGTTAATAGTGAACTGATATTTATAAGTAGACATTCTATATATATATATATATATATATATATATATATATATATATATATATATATATATATATATATATATATATATATATTTGCTTTAATTTATTTTTTAATAGATACGACAAGGAGTTCTATGCTTACTTGTGTGACATAATTCATATCTTACGTCTTTGAGGAAGACATTAACATCTAACATACAAAATTAGGTGAAACGTTCTAACTGGAATACCTATTTGCACATTAGATATCTAATCTGCTAACAGATTTCAATTAGTGATTTAGTGGAAGTTCTTTAGCTACGGTGATTTACTAATTCTTAAAAAGGTGATGAGATCGGTGTTTGATTATAAGTATTTGGTACCTGTTTTATTGTCATTAATAATTTCATTTACACGTGCACCGTGTCAATGCTTCTTTTGTTTTTCGAAAGCTACTTTAACTACAAGTTGTTGAATAATTGTCTGCATTAAGATTATATATGTATGTATATATATAGCAACCAGAAGATGTTCGACGGTGAAATGGTCGATAATTTAGTTTAGTGCTCCTTTGACTATTGTAGTATATATATATATATATATATATATATATATATAAACCGCATATTTGTTAAGAAGCAATAGTGATATTAATACGTGATTATTATTTGGTGAAGATATTTTGGAAAGCAGGATATCTTAACGTGTGAGTGATTTTTTTGGTTAGAAGGATGTGATTATAATAGAGCGAAGAACCGTACATATTTTTTAAATGCTTTTTAACGCAGAGTGGAGTTGGAGTGGTGATTCTTGTTTTGTAGATTGAAGCCTTCATTCTGTTATATAGCGACCCGAATACGTTGGGTGGTTATTTTACAAATTATTATTGTTATTATACAAATGTTTAATGGTAAGATCTTTTATGTAGCGGCGAAATAAGCGAAATGTCATGCCGTTGAGCTCAATGTTGCCTATGAAATAATGGGATTTGTTTTCATATACGTTTGTTGTAGCAGTTTTTTGGATTGAGAAACTTATTTTTTTATAATGAGCGGTTTTATGGGAGTTGACAGATGCACGTTGAGAAATTGGAGAGTGAGAGAAATGCGACATCTTTGTGTGGTACCTCCTTCTTAGTTTGACGCGCGTGATTTATTTACAGAGCAGGGAACGTTTTGTACACCTTTGCGCTTTTTCGTATATTCAAAAAAAGAATATTTAAAAAGCAAGTATAATTTTATGAACACCGGCTCTGTAATTATTCTTATAATAATATATTCTTGTTAAGGTTGTTCCTCTTAGAAGGCGATACATTTATATTGTTACTTTTTTATCTATAAAAGAAAAATATTTGAATGGCAATTTTTGTATACGGAGAACGTTGTATAAGGTTTTGTAGATATTTCTGTTAACATTGCAACACTGGTATTTTTATAAGACGGGATTTGTTTATGGGTTGGAATGATGGAAAGGGGATTCTATAGGAAAATAAGATTGCTTATAAAACGGAAGTAGTTGGTTGGCGTAGAATTATTGTCACATTAACAGCATGGATCTTTGTTTTGCTTCGCTATTATTTTATAGATTAGACCGATGGACAAGTTCTATCTCGCATCTAAAAGAATCACTTTATGACTGTTTTTTGTCGATTAGAAGAATACATTTATTATTGTGACAAAATTGCAGAGTCTTACCAGAGACCAAGAAGAATTGAGTAGTGATGATCACTGATTTTTGTTGGAAAAGTTGCATTTCCAAGTAGATACATTTGTATATCGCTGTGTGCTATTGTTCCGTAGACAAAATGTTTTGTAAGGCGTGTGAAAGATTGTATGGTGTGTGGTTATTGCTTGGATTGAAATGTCAACTTTTTGTAGCAGTTATTATATATTTTACATAGTCACGTAGTTTAGTTTTTCGCCAGGGTCAAGAATGTTTGTTGCACTTGTTGGTTGTGAATTGGATTTAAATATTAATAGTATTGAAAATACGATTTTTCAGATGCATATGTACTTGTGTAATTATTTTGCTTGCATTTTCAAAAAGGTTTTTGTAAATATTTTTATGAGACTGGAGGTCAAATTTGTTTTCGAGAAAACGAATTTTACGGTTCTTGAACACATGCGGTTGTTAAATAGATATTTTTATAGAAATTTTTCTGAAGACGAAATATTACATTGAGACTACTTGGACGATCTGGTGGACAACATGTTAAAGACAGACATGTTTTCGGTATATGTAGGGTAATGGTTTTATAAATATATATAAAACAAAGATAAATATACAGCGATGTTATAGATTGCAATTTGCAGATTTTTGCACTTGTAGGTTGAAACGACATGTTTTACGGAGTGCAGGGAGCATATTAAAATTATAGATTTTAGTTTATTTTAAAGATTTCGTAGCCTACTTTAGCAGATATTTGATATATGGGACTCTTTTGAGAACTAAATATTATTTTGTGGCTTCTGTTGTGTCGATGTTGTCGACAATATATACAGTTTTGTTGTAGTATTTTGCCGGGATTAAACCTGTTGTATAGTTTTTATTTTGTCGATTGTATTGTGAAAGTTTTGCCACACAGATATTCTTGGGAGATTGTAATTTTAGTAAAAAGCGAGATTTGTTCATTTAAGCCTATGGAGAGAGTTCTCTAATTTATATATATAGAGATTTTTGAAGTTGGCAAAAATGAAAATATCATTGCGGGCTTATGATGAGGATTCTTAGAGGGTGACGAAGTACTCGTGAAATTATTTAGAAGGATGTATAATTATTTTTTTAATCTGAGGTAGATAGTTCTTTATAGAATATGGACATATACTAAAGTTGGTATACTTGTAACGTAAATGTAATGGCGTGCTTGTTACATCGTAAATACAACGACGTGTTTTGTGGACCAGTTTTTACTTAAAGGTGCACGTTTTAATTTCATAAAATAGACAGTGAATTTACAAATTGAAATACCAGTGTCGGTTTATTGTGTTGTAGATTAGAACTTGTTTTATGAAGTGCGGGGAAAGCACTTAATGCATAAAAGGGCATATACTCAGAACGATGAATATCTCATAAACCAAGGTCTCGATTGCGGTGTAGAGATCAGATAGACTTTATTATTCAGAGGGCGAGATAATTTAAGTGCTAATAGGTAGCTTTTACATAACACTTTGTTATAATAAAGGTGATTTTAGATTATTCTGTTATGTTAGCTATTGGTGAACTTCTCACCGCCGCTACATTTGCCACTTTTGTTTATTCTTTCCTGCAAATAAAATAAAACTGTCATGGTGATTCCTAGACGGGCAAACTCGTTTGCAAATGCAATCAATGGATCTTTCCGTGCATCTCTAGTGCATCAATATAACCTAATTTGCCGCCTCTCCAATTGTTTTCTCCCAGATAATGATTAACCTTAGTTCATCAATGAATCGACATAACTTTAATATTGTCTGTCTAACCCTGTGTAGACGAAAATAATAGGAAACTAAGTCTATCATTACAGTTGTTTGTTTTGCCATTCGTGCTGTTAAGAGACTGTTCTTCATATTGGACGAAAATGAGCGGACAAACGCAATATTTTGTAAACTTGGCCATGGTATTGTTCACCAGGAAAATAGTTTTTGAGGGCGATGTATTTATATCGGTGTATAATCATTAATATTTAAATTGGTATGAATGTGATATTTTGCAGAGCGCGCCAAACAGAAATCGTTTCCGTATGCAGTTTTTGTTTGGATAGTTCATTAGATACGAAGCTTTTTTAAACGAATTGAAACGTTTATTTGTCGTGAAGTCGATTTGTGAACTTTAAGGTTTGTTATGAAGAAAGTTTGTGTGAAGGTTGGATACATGGAATTTTCTTTAGGACGATATATTAGAAGGATGAAAGTTCTGTAGACGTTTACAGAGTTTTAAATAATTTATTAATGTATTTGTGCATAGAAAGAATGTCATTTTCTAGAACGTGAAAAACATTTGATCTTTTTGATATGAAGTTGATTATTTTAGTGAAAATCTCATTTGTCGGCGATTTTTACCGATTAGGGTAAACATAATAATAGTATCATTGCGGGCGTATTGTTTTAAAGATTGAAACGACATGTTTATGGGAAGGACCCTTTATATTTAGAGATGCGAATGCTAAGAAGGATGGTTTATGTAGTTAAGGGCTTATCGTTGTAGAAATCGCATAGGCAGCATTTTTCGAATAGAAGTAAACGAATTGTTAGAATGGAAGTGAGGTTGCATAATTGTGTGGTTGTTGTTACTAAAAGTTTTGACATCAACCAATAGTTACATGAATGACAAACCTGTTCTTAATATAACCTTACGTAACGATCCATTCATTTAAATGGTCCGTGTACATTGTTGAACACTTGAGCCAATAAGGTAGATTTATTTTCAGAGCAGACATCTATAGTAGTTACTTAGTCCATAATGATTCCATAATACTAGACACTTAGCTGTATGTGGTTCATATGAGACACCAGCAAATAGAATGAAAATTTCAATTCAGTCTCAACGTGTTTGTGAAAAGATTGTTTTTGTATATTAAAATGATGTCCTTTCAAGCACACGAGAACTGCTAATAGTTTTATTAATGTGCAGGTAGTGATTTAAGGGAGAGCGAACTTTGTGGTTATTTTTATTAAACAGGGGAGATAGGAACAGTTTTTAATTAAAGATGCATCTGTTGAGTGCATATGCTCTGTATAGACTTTGCCAAAAAAAACAATAATTAACGCATACATTAAAACTTCAGAATCGAAAATAATTCGAATTGAGTTCGCCACTCTTGGCCACCCTAGTTGTTTGTTTCACCATATCTGCTCCCAAGAGACCTTATATAATATTACGTAGCTACTATTTCTACCTATCGAACGAGCACGAGTGGGCAAGTGTAATATTATATTCGTGGCCATGGTTTTGTACGCTATGAAAAAATTGAGAGCAAAATCTGTTTTTAACGGTGTATGGTTATTGTTGTGTAGATGTATGAGTGTTATATTATGGTAAAAAGAAAATTGTATAAAATATACAAGAAGTTGGTATACATTAAATATTTTGTAGTGCGCGCGAAAGAGATCGTTTCCGTACACGGTTTTAACTTATTTCGAAATCATGCGGTTTCGTAGAAAATAAGAGAGATCGTGTTGGATCGTGGTTATTCTTGTGTGGTTGTTCTTACTAAAACAATACACCAGCCAATACGTGTGATTTCTTCTTTTTCAAGTGAAACATTTAAATAGATATGATTTCTTAAACAGGATAAACATCTATTTGTGTTAAAGTCGTTTCGTGATTTTTAAGGATGGAATTTATGTATGTTGTATCGTTTGGTAGTTTGCGCTACACAAAGTAATGGTTGGATTTTGGGAATGCGTTAAGTATGTATTTGTTAGGAAATTCTAAACATGTAATTATTTGCTTGAATGCAAAGATGTTTTTTTTTATATATTGTCTATTTAATATATTGCGTTGAGTTGTACAGATGGGATTTTCTTGAGGACGGGATATTAGAAGGCTGAAAGTTGCGCAGAGGTTGATAGAACGTTCATTCATGTATTTGCTTATTGGAAGGGTGTCATTTTCTATAACGTGGGAGATCTTTTTGCTGATATGGAGCTAATACCTTTGTAGAATATTTTACCAAGTTGAAAGCTTCCATAAAATATCACTGCGGGCTTGTTGTTCTGTAGATTGAAACGACGTGTTTTGTGGTGAAAATACTTTATACTTATTATGTAGCTACGGCTTTTATTGCTTGAGTGAGCACGAATGTGCAAGTGCAAGCAAAACTATTGCCGCCGCTGCTCTTCTAACTTGTTCACTTTTCTGTACATTAGATCGAAAGGAAATTGTCATTGTTATTTCCAGATGGGGAAACTTGTTTGCAAATGCAATCCTCTTTCCATGCATCTCTAGTGCATCAATATAACCTAATCGACCGCCTCGTCAGAATGTAACCGCAATTGTTTTCCCACTGTTAGATTATCCCTAGTTCATGAATAAATCTAAACACGCGCTTTTATCGGAGTACGATTATTGCTATGTAGAATGTATTAATATTATATTTCGTAAAGCGAGAAAACGATTTTTCCGGACGCGATTTTCGCTTACATTAAAAATATGCGATTTCGTAGCTAAGTAGTTGTGTTGAGATCGGCTAGAAGTTAGTTTTCAGTGGGAGAGAAACTGTTAATTATCATTTTTATCTATTGGATGAATTCAAATGAGCAAGTGAACTTATCGTCGCTGATCAAAAGAAAACTGTCATAGTGATTCTCAGATGGGCTAATTTTTTTGCAAATGCAATCCTAGCATGCACCTCTAGTGATTTTTTTTAATGATCTTTAGTGCATTAATATAAGCTAATCGTCCGCCTCTGCAGAATGTGACAGTTGTTGTCTTCCAGTTAATGGATTTAGTTCATCAATAAATCTACACAACTCTCTCTAAATGATAGCATTGTCTGTCTGACCCTGTATAGACTTTGCCTGAAAATAAAATTCTCGCGGGCAATTATTAAAATTCTTGCTAATCCTCTCGGCCAAGCTTAACACCTATTTGGGTTGCTCACCAAGCATAATCGAAAATAATAGGAAACTTAAGTCCGTTATTCTAGTTGTTTGTTTTACCATCTGTGCACTTAAGATACGTTTTTGTTTATTGGGTGAACATATTACTATTATACATTATATTGTATATCCGTGGCCACGATTTTGTACGCTAGGAAAATTATTTTTGAGAGGAAAATATGTTTTTATCCGTATATGGTCATTGGTATTTAGATCGGTATGAATGTTATATTTTGTAGAGCGCTCAAACGAGAGATCGTTACTGTAGGCAGTTTTTGTTTTGATTGGAAGTGTGCGATTTATTAGACAATAGCAGAGATTGTATTGTGCGGTTATTCTTACTAAAACAATAACACCAGCAATTTCGTGTGTGGTTTCTAATAGAATTATAGAATTATACGGAATACAATTTCATGTTTATTAGATGGATTTTTTTAAACGAGATTACACGTCTATCTGTTGTGAAGTCGTTTTGTGAACGTAAAGGATGGAATTAATTTGTGTAGAGTAGTTCGTTTCCAATGTTTATTGGCTTTTGCGCTATACATGTGTATTGGGTGTTGGTTGTTTTAACTGCCTAAAGACGTGTTTAATTTATAAAAGATGCAAAGAGTTGCCATGATCATTGTCGGCGTATTTTTTGGTAGATTAGAACAACGTATTTTATGGGGAGTACCCTTTATACTTAGAGATGCGTATTTTATTTATGGTTTATGTAACTAAGGGTTTACCGTAGAGATGCGTATTTTATTTATGGTTTATGTAACTAAGGGTTTACCGTTATAGGGATCAAATAGGCACCATTTTTCGATTGGAAGTGTAAGAGTTGCTAGAAAGTATAGGGGACTTTACTCCAAAATCCTAATAATTATTTTCCTGCAAGTACTTGCTAATTTTAAAACCTTTTGGGGAAGAGGGTAACAGAACGTTTATTTAAAAATTCGTATTTTAAAAAAAAATGTAATTTTTGCCAAGTAAAAAGCTTTTATAAAGTATACAATAAATTTATTTTAAAATATAGTTGCAAGCTGATTGTTTTGTACAATAGATTAAAACGACGTGTTTAATTATGTGGGGAATTTATACTTAAAGATTAATTTATTCACAACGCTGAGTTGTCGACAAACCCAGGGCTCGATCGTTGTATAGACTGGACGCAATTTTTCAAAGAGTGGGAAAAAATATACTTTTATGTAACAACTGTTTTGATTTATTGGATGAACACGAATAAGCAAGTGCAAACAAAAGCTATCACCGACATCAAATTAATCGACTGCCTCAGAATGTAACTGCATTTGTTTTCTCTTAGTTATTGATTTTCCTTAGTTCATAAATAAATCTACACATTATCATTGCCTGTATAGACGTTGCCCGAAAATAAAATTATCACCAGCCAGCGCAATATTATATATCCGTGGCTATGGTTTTGTACGCTAGAAAAACGGCCTTTTAAGAGGAAAGTGTGTTTTTATGGTGTACGATTATCTATACACCCGTGAATCTACACACCTCCATCATTGCTCGTTTAATCCTGTATAGACTTTGCCCTAAAATAAAATTTTCATCCGCACATATTAAAACTGCCCATCCTCATGACCAGTCTCAGCACCAGTTTAACATGCTCTCCGAGCAGAATTGAAAATAATAGTAAATTAAGATTACTCTAGTTATTTGTTTAACCACCCCTGCTTTAAGACATTAGATCTTATCATGTAGCTACTGTTTTTGCCTATTGGACGAACACGAATGAGCAAGCGCAATATTACGATCATGGTTTTGTACGCAAGGGAACACATTTGAGAAAAAATATGTTTCTCCTAGTGTACGATTATTGTTATGTAGATGGTATGAATATCATATGTAGAGGGCTATAGAGATAGATTGTTTCGGACGCGGTTTTCGGAAATGTGCGACTTTTCTATTAAATATTCTTTTTTAAACGAAGTAAAGCATATGTCTATTTGTCGTGAAGTCGTTTTGTAAACTTAAGGATGAAATTAGCTGGTGCAGGAGAAAGATTCTATATCGTTGGGCTTTTTTCTTTACGTTATACATAGGTATGATGACATTTTTCAAACGCATAAAAGTAAGTTTGCATAAATGTGTAATTGTTTTTTGATTGCAAAGTTTTTTTTAATTATAGACTACATTTAATATTTTGTATTGAGGCTATATAGATGGGATTCTCCTGAGGACGAGATATTAAAAAGATGAACGTTCTGTAGAGGTTGACAGAACGTTTGTTAACATATTTGTACATTTTGTACGCTGTCATTTTCGAGAAGGTAAAAAACATTTCATTTTTGTTGATAGAGAGTTCATTATATTAGCGAGAGTGCGAATTATTTGGCCATTTATACCAAATGGAGCCTGTTTAATTCATAAAAGATATAAAGTAGTTTAAGTAAAATTATAATTGCGTGCTTGCTGTTTTATATATCAGAAAGACGTGTTTTCTGGAGTGGGGAGAAATTCTTTATATTTAGATGCATATGTTCAGAGCAATGGATTGCTGACCACTGCTGTCGTCATTGTAAAGATGGGTTAGACGCAATTCTGTAGAGGGTGAGATATGTCATATATTTTTATGTAGCTATGTTATACATTTTTATGTATTTACTGTTTTTATTCACTAGATAGACATTGACAAGCAATCGAGAGGGAGGATGTTGTTTTAGAGAAAAATATTGTTATTAGTTACCAATTTTTGCCACCCCAGTTGTTTGTTTCACCATCTCTGTTCTTAAGAGGCATTATTATTATTATTATTATTATTATTATTATTATTATTATTATTATTTTTTTGCCATGCTTAAACGCGACACATTTATGCATGAAGACGGTAGTTTCTTTTTCGTACAACAGCGAGCCAAAAATATTATATTATTATGTAGCTACTGTTTCTGCCTATTGGGCAAACACGAGTAAGCAGACGTAATACTACGTTTTTATTTTGTATGCTTATTGTTATGTAGATGTATGAGTGTTATGTTTTGTAGAGCATGCGAGAAAGGTCCTTCCGTACGCGGTTTTTGTTTTCATTGGTAATGTGCGATTGTTTTACAAACATAGCCTGTATGGTGTATGGCGTGTGGATACATGTGGTATATATTTTTAAGAAAAATCACGTTTGTTAGATATGAAGTTTTTTTTTAGTTAAGAAGGAGCATCTACTCGTGTTGAAGTTGCTTCGTGAACTTCAAAAATTGTTTTTTTTGCGGATTTATTGCTAGATAGATATTGTTTGCATCGTTAAGTAGTATTTGCGCCACACATAGAAACGGTTAGCTTGAAGGCCAAAAATGTATGTTAATGTTTATTTTTGTTTATATTATGTAGACGTTGGATATGTGGGATTTCCTTAGGACTAGATATTAGAAGGATGAAAGTTCTGTAAAGTTTAATAGTATGTAGAAATTGGATAGATGAGATTCTTTTAAGGTCGAGGTATTAGAGAGATGAATGTTTTGTCGAGGACGACATGTTTATTAATGTATTTGCTTTTGGAAGGATCTAATTTTCCTGAATGAAAGAAACATTTCAATTTTTTATTAATACAGAGTTAATGACTTGCGTGGGAGAGCGAATTCTTGGTTTTCTTTACAAGGCTGTTTAATCCATAAGATACCAAAAGCATTGGCATACATTAAAATAGCATTGTGTGTTTATTGTTTTGTACATTAGAAAGATGTGCTTTATATGCAGTTAGAATAATTAATATACTAAGAGATGCTTTTGTTAAAAACGTGTTGCTGACAAACGTTTATATATATATATATATATTGTTTCGTAGATTTTATAGATACAATATTTAGTAGAACGCGCAAAGGAGAACGTTTCCGTGAGATAGGGTATATATTTTATGTAATAAGTATTTTTATCTAGTGGATGGACACAAACGAGCAAGCGAGAGTATACATTTAGCTGTGGCCTTTGTTTTTAAGTAGAGAGGAAAGACGGCTTTAAAAAAAAAATATTATTCGTTGCCACTTTTTGCCAACTCGGTTGTACATTGCACCATACCTGTTCTTAAAAGACAATATTATATTGACAGATTCTTTCTGTCTATTGGGCGAACACGAGTGAGAGAACGTGATATGACATGCTTTTATTTTGATACTTATTGTTAAGTTGATGTATAAGTGTTATATTTTGTAGAGCATGCGAGAAAAATTCTCCCGTACAAGGTTTTTGCTTCCATTGGTAGTGTGTGTTTGTGTTGTTAGAAGTTATATAGATGAGATTTCCTTGAAAATGAGATATTGCTAGAAGGACTCGAGCATCTCTTCAGAATGTAACTGCATTTGTTTTCTCCCAGTTAACGATTAACCCCAGTTCATCAATAAATCTAGACAAATTTATCATTGCCTATTGAACCCTGTATGGACTTCGTACGTTCTGTCTATCCTGTCGGCCAGCGTTAGTAACCATTCAGGTAGCTTTCCAAGCAAAATCGAAACAATAGGGAACTAAGTCAGTGACCATTTACCGCTCCCGTTTGTTTTAATGAACAAGCGTAATGTTATATATTCAAGGCTATGATATATTTATATGATGATTTTGTACGTTCGAAAAATGGTGTGCGATTTCTTTAGAATCGAGAACGATTGTAGTGTGTGGTTACTCTTACTGAAAGCGATTTTTTTGTTGTTTGCACTTGTTTCAAATATAAACGAATTGCCATACATTAAAATATCATTGCTGGCTTATTTTTTTGTAGATTAGAACGACATGCTCAGAAAAATAGGTTTCTATTAAGGTGTTTATCTCTGTAGAGATCGGACAGATGCCATTTTTTTTATTGGACGTATACGAAAGTAAGGAAGCTTGCATAACTGTGTGGTTGTTCTTGCAAAAACGCTTCACGACATCAGCAGAGTTACAAGTGCGTAGTTTGTTTGTAGATTATTTAAGTAAAGTAGATACGGCAAAGATGTTTTTTGTACTAGATTTTATATCGTAGAAGTTGGATATATAGGACTTTTTAGAAAAAAAAATAGTGTTTTGTCGATCTCTTGGACGAGATATTATAGATACAAAAAGACGTTTGCTGTATTTTATAGAATAAGAAGCATTTGGCCTTGAATTTGTTTTTATTTTGTAGATTGCACTGTAAACATCTTTTAAAGAGCAGATATCGGTGTGTTATAAAATTAGCTTGAATATCAGACAGATGTGTTGAAAGTCTTAATTCGCTTGTGAGATGTGTGAATATCAAAAAGATAACAGTTCTATGGAAGATAACAAAGTCTTAACGCGTTTGTAAAATGTTTTTTTGCCTCCAAGCGCGTTAGAATTTCAAAAATATTTCTGGTGATTTCCTCGTAGTGTTTTTATGGGAGAAAGATAAATTTGTGGTTATTTTTATAAGCTTAGGTATATAGCTGTTTAGTTTATAATGTATAGATATATTAGTAGGTTCAATTAAAATAATAATTACGTTTTGCGTTTGTATTAGGACGACGGTAGCTGTTTAGTTTATAAAATCTAGCGATAATTACTACAGAGTTGGTGCAATTGGAAAAAAGTTACAAGACATTTTTTTAAAATTTAGAACGACGTGTTTTTAGACCAGTTTTTTCTTTATGCATATGGATCGAACAGGGGGCTTCTAACAAACCGAGATATTAATCGTGTAGAAATCGGATGATGCAATTTGTTAGGGGGAAATTCTATTATTAACTGTTTATTAATACCCTAGCTGACTAACAACTTGTACAACAACGAGTTACACTTTTTCTTGCCAACTTTGTTGTTTCGCACCTTTTTCTTGCCAAGTTTGTTGTTGCGCATGATACCTGCCGCATTTTGTTTGTCATTTCATACACTTACATTCATCGTGAAGCTCGTGGAAATGATCGATCCGACGCAGTGCGTAGTGAAAACCGTGTGTTGCAAAGGCCGTTGCCAAATGCTTATTCATTCCCCCTGCTCTTTGCCATGTATATGGCTGTAACACCTGTCCTCGCCCTAGTTTTTTTACTAGCCTGTTTGGGATTTCTCTGCTTCAAACCCCTAACAATTCGTTTCTCTCAAGTACCAGTTGTTGTTATTTTGACATTGTTCGACGTCGTTTTAACACTCAAGACAGCCAAGGAAACGGCCAGGCGGGAGAGGTTTGAGCGGGTCTCTCGGGAGAGTAGTCGAGACGAGGAGCCGAGGGAAGGGGGAGGGGGTGGGGAGCAGCCAGGCCCTCTCATGGTCTCGACGCGCCGTCACAGGACGGATTACAAAATGGCATCCCCCTATAAAACCGCAGGTAGACATGCGGGATGATAGTCAGGGATATAGCTGATTAAAGGAGAACGGCAGAGACGCCTCTCCCACGGCTTCGAAGTAATGCCAAAGTAATACCGAGCCTGACGGTGGGGGGGATCCGGGTTTACTGGGTTTGCGAGTCTCACACTAGTCACGCAGGCTGCTAGTGGCGCATGTGCATCATGCATTCCCGAAACCTCTCAGAACAAAAAAAAGTAACAATTAATATCAGGACCCTTTTGAAAAAATAAAATAAGCTACATGTCTCTCCGAGCCAGAGCTCCGTCCGAGCTGTCCAAATCCAGTTGTCCGTATGTGTTGTATTCCATTAGTCGTTATTGGCTCTACGTTGTTTAATTACACTGCCACATTTACAGAGATCATCTGTTTACTTCTTATCGCCACCGCTGCACTAGTAACTTTTCACTCGTTCCTGTACATACGCTGGAAAGGAAATTCCCGATCATCGTCAAAGCCATTCCCTGATAGGCAAGCGTGTTTATAAATAATTCGCTCTTTCCGTGTATTTTTAGTGTATCATTACAACTTTATCAACCGCATTAACAAATATCCGCATACATTTAAGAATTGCTCATCATCTCGACCAGCCTAGTACTCGTTCAGATAGCTCGTAAGACAGAATCGAAAATAATGGAAATCAAGTTTAACTCTTTGTTACTTCAGTTGCTTGTTTCACCATCCTTGATCTATGTGTGTTGAAGTCGTTTTTTGAATCTGAAGGGTGGAAATAAATTGTCGGGTAGATATTATGTGAGTTCTTTGGTAATACTTGTGTTACACAAAGAATTTGTGAGAGTTCGTTAAAGGAAGTTTACATACATGTGTAATTTGTTGGTTTAATGTAAAGATGTTTTATATGTATATTTAATATATTGTGTAGAAAAAAATGTTTTTTTAGGACGAGATATTTAAAGGATAAAAGTTCTGTAAAGGGTGACAGATTATTTATTAAGGTATTTGTGTATCGGAAGGATGCCATTTTCTAAAACGTGAAACATTTCACCTTTTTTCTCATATGGAATTAATACTTTTTGAGAGACAGCATTGGCATCCAAAGCGCTAGCGAAATTATCACTGCCGCTATCCACTTGTTTACAATTGCAATAATCCTCTTTCCATGCATCTCCAGTGCATCTTCACAACTAATTGACCGCTTCTTCAGAATGTAACCGCACTTGTTTTCTTCCAGTTTTTGATTAACCCGAGTTCATTAACAAATCTACACACCTTCATGATAGTCTGTCTAATACTGTATATACTGTCCATCATCTCAACCAGCCTCTGCACCCGTTTAGGTTGTTCTCCAAGCAGAATCGAGAAAAAAGAACTAGGTTTATCACCCTTTCCCACTCCAGTTGTTTCAACATCCACGAACGTGAATGAGCCAGAGTAGTATCATATATCTGCTTTGTGCGGTACGAAAATGGTTTTTGAGAGGAACATGTGTTTTTGTCGATGTATGATTAATGTCATGCAAATATGTGTTATATTTTGTAGAGCGCGTAAGAGTGTTTCCGGATGCGGGTTTGCTTTGCACAAGCAAACATAGCGTAACACCAACAGATAGTTATACATGTTTGCTTGTGCAAAGCAAACCCGCATCCGGAAACACTCTTACGCGCTCTACAAAATATAACACATATTTGCATGACATTAATCATACATCGACAAAAACACATGTTCCTCTCAAAAACCATTTTCGTACCGCACAAAGCAGATATATGATACTACTCTGGCTCATTCACGTTCGTGGATGTTGAAACAACTGGAGTGGGAAAGGGTGATAAACCTAGTTCTTTTTTCTCGATTCTGCTTGGAGAACAACCTAAACGGGTGCAGAGGCTGGTTGAGATGATGGACAGTATATACAGTATTCAGATAGTTATACAAGTATGTAATCTCTATACTATGGAACACAATTACAAGTTTATTGGATATTTTTTTTTATGAGATTGAACGTCCATTTGTCGCTCAGTCGTTTTGGAAACATCGGGGGATTGTATCGTTCGGTGACCTCTACGTTAAACATATGAAGGACAAATTTTTTCGAACGCGTAAAAGAAAAGATACGTATATTTGTGATTGTCCAAATTTTGCCTATTTAGTATATTGCATGTTGGCATACATTAAACATAATTGCGTGCTGATTGCTTTGTTTACTAGAACAACATGCTTGGTTGCTGACAAACCAGGGTATTGATCATTGTGTAAAGACGCATTTTTTTGAGAGTGGGACCAATTACATAATATTATGTAGCTACTGTCAGTATCTACTGGATAAACACGAATAAGCAAGCGGGATTATATACTTAGCTGTGGCCATTTTTTGTGAATAGGGAGGATGGTTTATTAGATTATTTAGCTTTTATAAAATACACAAAGAATTGGCATGACTTATAATATCATTGCGGGCTTATCGTTTTGTAGTTTAGAACGACGTGTTTTTGTGGAGTGCGAGGATACTACTTTATACGCACATATTCAGAATGAGTTGCTGCTTTTAACAAACATGAGCCAGCTTAATATTACATACGCGTGATCATGGTTTTGTACTCTAGGAAAATGTTTTTGTTATCCGTGTATGATTAATGTTATGCGAACGTATGAGTGTTATATTTTGTTGAGTGCGCGAGAAAGATCGCTTCGGTATTTTATCATTTTGTGGTAATTCTTACTAAGACAGTAGTACCAGCAGATACAAGTGTGGTTTCTATATTACAGAATACAATTACAAGTTTATTAGATAAGAATAGATGAGCATTTTTTTAAATGAAATAAAACATTTAGGAGAGGCACTGTTTCTAACGTAGGAAGGACGAAATTTTTCGAACGCGTGAGAGGAAGGTTGCGTATATATGCGATTGTTATCTTGATCACAAATGTAACTTTGTAATTATAGATTGTATCTTTAATAAATTTTGTAGATGTTGGATCGATAGGATTCCCTTTATAACAATATATTAGAAATACGAACGTTCTGTAGAGGGTGACAACGTGTTTTAGTGTATTAGTGCGTTGGAAATGTTTTATGGAGTGCGGGGAAAATATTTAATGCAAATATGCTTATATTCGGCGCGATGGGTTGCTATACCGAGGTTTTTGTACTTGTGTATAGATCGGATAAACTAAATTTTTAAGACGGCCGAGATAAATTACACTTTTATGTAGCTACTGTTTTAGATTCGAGGAATACGAATAAGCAAGTGATTGTCAAATATATATATATATATATATATATACATACATAAGGCCATTTTTATAAGATATTTTATTTTATTATATATACGATTTAATAATATATTAAATGTGTATAATTATTTTTAAGTAATTGTATATGTTTGCGAAACGCACGAGAGCGACATTCTGTCCGTACGCGGTTTTTGCTGGGAAGTGGGCGATTTCTTAGGCAATATTTTGGTTGCATAATCATGTGGTTATTCTTACTAAAACAACAATCCCAGCAGATAGATATGCAAGCGTGTGGTTTTCCCTTTATAAAACACAATAACGAGTTTATATGATTTGAATATTTTTACAAGAGTAGTGGGACCTTTTTATTGTAAAGTCGTTTAGTGAACTGCAAGGTTGGAATTAAGTGGTGTAGGATAGAGATCGTTTGTATCGTTAGGTGACCTTTGCGTCATACATATAAATTATCGGATTTTCGTGCGCGTGAGAGGAAATTAACATAAACGCTTTAATGATCTTGCTTGCAACAATGTTTTTTAGATAGATAGTACGTAGAGGTTGGATAGATGAGATCCTTTTAAGGTCGAGGTATCAGAGAGATGAGTGTTTTGTAGAGGACGACTTGTTTATTAATGTATTTGTTTTGAAAGGACCTAATTTTCTTGAATGTGAGAAACATTTAAATTTTTCAACCGAGGAAATGATTTTAGTGAAAGAACAAGTTTTTTGGTTTTCTTAACAAGACTGTTTAATCCGGAAGATATGCAAAGTATTGGCATATATTAGAATATCACTACGTGCTTATTGTTTTGTAAATTATAAAAACGAGTTTTATATGTATTCAAAATACTTTTTATACTTAGAGATGCATTTGTTATGAACGACGGGTTGCTAACAAACTTTTAATAGTATATATATATAGTAGTAGTATATATATATATATATATATATATATATATATATATATATATAACGTTTCGGGAGGATGGCTTTTTATCGGCGTCTGATTTTTGCTCTGTAGATTTTATAGATGCAATATAAGAGAACATTCCCATTAGATAGGTTATATATTTGTATGTACCTACTGTTTTGATCTACTGGATGGACACGAAGAGCAAGCATGATTATATAATTGGCTGTGGCCATTGTTTTCAAGTAGAGAGGATGGTTTTTGAGAGGAAGATATTATTCGTTGCCACTTTTGCCACCCCAGTTGTTCATTGCACTGTATCTGTTCTTGAGAGACACTATTATATTATTATGTGACTACTCTTCTGCCTTTTAGGCAAATACGAGTGAGCAAACGTAATAGTACATGCTTTAATCTTTTATGATTATTGTTATGTAGTTGAGTTTTATATTTTGTGTTTAATATTTTAAAAAATAAGAGATTGGATGGATTTTTTGCGGATATGTTGTTAGATAGTTATTGTTTAGACCTTTTAGTGGTATTTGCGCCACACATAAGCATGGTCAGTTTAATGCCAAAAATGTACTTTAATTTTTTGTTGGATAGATGGGATTTCGTTGAGGACGAGATATTAGAAGGATGGAAGCTTTGTAGAGCGTGATATGTATTTATGAAATGCTTATATATGTATTTGAATGTTACAAGGATGTCATTTCCTAGAACGTGAGAAACATTTTATATTTTTGCTGCTATGTAGTTGATTTTTTTAGAGATACAGCAAATTCGTTGATTATTTTTACCAGGTTCATATAATAGACTAAATCATTGCGGATTCATTGTTTTGTGGATTAGAATGATGTGTTTTACAGAGTGCGGGGCAGATACTTGATTCATTAAGATACATATATTCTGAACGATGAGTTTTTAACAAACCGATATTTTTGTCGTAGTGCAGAAATTGGATAAGTTACATACTATTATGCAGGTACTGTTATCTTCGAATGAGCTCGAGTGTGCAGGTGGAGTTATTTCAGTCGCTATTTTTGCCACTTTTCACTCTTTCCTCTATAAGAGATCGAAAGAAAACTATTATGTGAAATTTGTTTACAAATACAATCCTCTTTTCATGTACCTTCAGGGCATCATTATAGCCCAATTGAGCGCCTCTTCAGAATGTAAATGCATTTGTTTTCTCCCAGTTAACGATTAACCCTAATTCATCAATAAATCTACACACTTTCTTTTTTTTTTTTGATTTTCTAGAACGCGAGAAACTTTTGATTTTTTTGTTGATAGAGTTAATAATTAGTGGACCGCGAATTTATTGTGGTTTGCACTTGTTTAAAATATACAACAAAAATGGCATACATTAAAATATATTATTGCGGGCTTATTGTTTCGTAGATTGAAACAACATCCTCACAATGATATGTTTTAAACTAGGGATTTTGTAGACTTCGAACAGACGCCGTTTGTATGCTAGATATTCATGCCATTTATATTTTGTTCTGAGAGCGATCCCTTTAAAAATGCTAGATATTTGTAAAGATCAGACAGATGCCATTTTTCGGTTGGACGTATACGAATTGTTAGAAAGTAAGGGAGATTGCATAGTTGAGTGGTTGTTCCTACTAAAACAATTTAAGATACCAACAAGTTACAAGTGCGTCGTTTTTGTAGATTATTCAAGTTATTAGATATGGAACTTTTAAAAGAAAACAAAATCAAATGGTGGTGATGTCGTTTTGTGAATAATAAGGATGAATTATTTCGTCGTAGGATAGAAATTATATGCATCGTTGGGTCTTATTTTTATTTATTTATATATAAGAATGATGTACATTTTCAAACACATGAAGGGAACTTTACTTAAATGTGTAATAATTCTTTTAAATGCAAAGATGGTTGGTGGTAGAGGTTGGATATATAGGATGTTTAAAAAATATTATTTTGTCGTTACTGCATTGTCGATCTAGTGGACGAGGTATTTATTATAGATACAGAGAGACATGTTTGCTGTATTTTGTAAAACAAAAAGCATTTGACTTTGCTTTGGTTTTATTTTGTAGATTTCAATATAGGGGTATTTTAAGGAGAAGATATTGTGTTACGAAACTAGTTTGAATATCAGAAAGATACGTTTTCTATAATGAGTGACAGAAATTAGTATAGAGTTAGTGCAATTCAAAAGCTAATTACACCATTTTTGTAAAATTATAACGACGTGTTTTTGGATCAATTTTTCAATCAAGCCGATGTAATCGTTGTGTAGAAGTCGCTTGATGCAGTTTATTAGAGCAAAATTATATTATTAATTGTTTATTAATATCCTGGCTAATTAGCAACATTTGTACAACAACGAGTTACGCTTTTGTCTTGTGCCAACTACGCTGTTGCGCACGATAGGTGTCCCACTTTCGTTGCCAAATGATTATTCATTCCCCCTGCTTTTTGCCAGGTATATGGCTGTATCATCTGTCATCGCCCTAGTTTTGTAAACATCCTGACACATTACTTTTAGCGTTACCGTTCGCTGTGCTATGCTTTAAATGCATCTTTTTGCATTTACTTTTAGCGTTACCTTTTGCTGTCTTATGCTTCAAATGCATCTTTCTGCATTAGCCCTACAGAGCCTGGGATTTCTCTGCTTGAAAACCCTAAGAATTCGTTTCCTGCAAGTACTTGTTAATTTCAGCACTCTTTTGAAGAATAACTAACCTACCTGTCTCTCCGAGCCGGAGCTCCGTCCAAGCTGTCTAAACCCCAGTTGCCCTATGTACTGTATACCATAAGCCGTTAATCAACCGCCTCAGTTGAATGCATATCCGCATATATTAAGACTTGCTCATCCTCCCGACCAGCCCCAGTACTCGTTGCGACAGTTCGTCAAGCAGAATCGATGAGAACCAAGTTTGTCACCCCTTGCCACTGCAGTTGCTTGTTTTACCATATTTGTTCTTTAGAGACATTGTATTGCTTCTGTCTACTGCAGGAACATGAGTAAGCAAGCTTAATATTATATTCGTGGCCGCCGTTTTGTACGCTAAGAAAATTGTTTTTGAGGGTAGTTTCTTATTGTTGGTGTATGGCTATTGTTACATAGACGTAAGATTTTTAAAATACAATTTAGGTTTCTTAAATATAAAGATTGTTTAAGAGATGAAGCATCTATATGTAGTAAAATCGTTCCTTAAACTTCAAGGGTGGAACTATTTTGTGTAGGATATATATTGTTTGAGTCCTTGGGTAGTATTTGCTCTACACAAAAGAATGGTCGTTAATGGAAGTTTACATACATGTGTAATTTCTAGGTTGAATGTAAAGATGTTTGTTTTTATATGCGGGCCTATCGTTCTGTAGGTTAGAAGGACGTATCTTATAAAGTGCGGGAAAACTACTTTATACTTAAAGGTGCATATCTTCAGAACAAGAAAATGCTGACAAATCGAAATCTCGATCTTTGTGTAGAAATCGGATAGATGCAATTTTTCAGAGGGCGAGATAAGTTATGTAGTTATCTCCCTTTATCGTCATTGTGATTCCTAGACGTCCCATTGTGATTTCCAAACTTGTTTACAATTGCAATCTTCTTTCCATACATCGCTAGTGCATAATTGTAACCTAATAGACCGCTTCTGCAGTATTTTAACAAATCCACACCTTCGTCATTACCTCTCTAACCCTGTATAGATTTTGCCCTTCCTTCTGCCCATCCTTTCAACCTGCCTCTGTACACGTTTAGGGCGTTTTCCAAGCAGAATAAAAGACACCTTTCTCAGATAAACGAAGTCCATCACCTTTCCCCACTCCAGTTTTTTGTTTGACCATCTACGAACGCGAACGAGCCAGAGTAGTATTAGATATCTGCGACCATGGCTTTGTACGGTAGGAAAATTGTTTTTGAGAGGAAAATGTGTTTTTGTCGGTGTATGAATAATGGCATGCAACTGTTTGAGTATTATATTTTGTAGAGTGCGCAAGAGAGGTCGTTTCCGGATGCGGTTTTTGCTTTGCTTGGAAATGCGCGGTTTCGTAGAAAACTAGAGACGTTTTATAATTGTGTGGTTATTATTACTAAAACAACACCAATAGGTAGTTATACAAGTATACAAGTTTATTAGATTTAATTTTTTTGTTTTATAATTGTGTGGTTATTATTACTAAAACAACACCAATAGGTAGTTATACAAGTATACAAGTTTATTAGATTTAATTTTTTTAACAAGATTAATTATATTTTTGTAGCAAACATATTTTTGTAGCGCTGTCGTTTCGTGCATTTAAAGATGAATATCTTTAGAATGCGCAGCTGCTTTTAAGAAACATTAGATATTATCATGTAGCTGCTGTTTAGACAAATTCGAATGAGCCAGCGTAATATTATGTATACGTGATCATGGTTCTGCACTCTAGGAATTTTTTTTAGCGGCGTATGATTATTGCTATGCAAACGTACGAGTGTTATATTTTGTTGAGTGCGCGAGAAAGATAGTTTCCGTACGCGGTCTTTGCTTTTATTCGAAATGTGCGATTTTGTAGAAAGTTAAAAGTATTTTATAATTGTGTGGTTATTCTTACTAAAACAGTAATACCAGCAGATACAAGTGGTTTCTATATTATCACAATTACAAGTTTATAAGATATAAGGATTTTTTAAACGAAATTAATTATATTTGTCGTGCCGTCGCTTCGTGATCTCTAAGCATGGATTCAACTGGTGTTTGTAACGTAGGGTGATCTTTACGTTATACATAGGAAGGACAAAAATGTTTAAACGCATGAGAGGAATTGTTAACTTAATCGCAAATATATTTTTGTGTATATTGTATATTTAATAATTTGTGTAGCTGCTGGATAGATAGCAGACATTATATTAGAAAGACAAACGTTCTGTAGAGGGTGACAGAACGTTTATTAGTATATTTGTGCGTTGGAAAGCTAGAACGTGAGAAGCATTTGATTTTTTGTTAGGCAGTTTATGAGTTTACTAGGTAGACCGCTGTTAATTACTAAAATATATCAATAATTGGCATATATTAAATTATTATTATGTGTGTATTGTTTTGTCAGCTAGAACGACGTGTTTTATGGAGTGCAGGGAAAGCAATATACCTGAAGATGCATACTGATAAACCGAGGCTTCGGTCCCTGTGTACAGTTCGTATAGACGCAATCCTTTGAGGGTGAGAAATTATATACTATCATCTAGCTGCTGCTTTTATCTATTGGATATCACTTTCCTGCTCTTAACAGTTACTACGAAGCTAGTATTTCTTTCTAATGGACGAATACGAGTGAAAATGTGTGTGGAAATGGTTTTTGAAAGGAAATGTGTTTTTATCGATGTATGATGATTTATATGATGATGATGATGATGCTTATTATTATTATTATTATTATTATTATTATTATTATTATTATTATTATTATTATTATTAAATTCGTAATTGTGTTATCAGAGTACAGTTGTAAGGTTCGAACGTGTCGCGTCGATTCAAGCACGTATTTAGCTGCCCATCCCATGGCGCCGATTATAGAAGCGGCATTGCCTCTACACACCGCGAGAGACAGAAGCTGACTCAGATATTTGCCCTTGCGCTGGTCCCCCGTTGTTGGTACCATTCTTCTGGCCAGATCCCAAATGAATTTTGCTGTTCCACTGCTGATGGGTCCTAATGTTTCCTAAGCCACCGGTACGAAATGAAGACTGTTTTCAAGGTCTGCGTATTTGCTTCTCTTTTTCTGTTCGTCGTGCGTTATTATTATTATTATTATTATTATTGCTTACATAAAATATACAAATAATGGGCATATATTAACAAATTATTACGGGCTTATTTTAGTAGACTGCAGCGACGTGTTTTATGGAGTGCGGGGAAAATATTACATAAAGAAGCATATATTCCAAACGATGAGTTGTTGAGTTTATATTATACTTACGTAGAGATCGAATAAACGCAATTTTAAAGAGGGCCGAGGTAAATTACATTTTTGTGCAGCTACTGCTTTTCTCTATTCGAGGAACACGAATAAGCAAGCAAGAAAGGCAATAATGATATATATATATATATATATATATATATATATATCTGTGGCCAATTTTTTTATAATGGTTTTTGAGATGAAACTATGTTTTTTTCTGCGTATAATTATTGTAGTGTAGAGCGTATGCATGGTATATTTTTGCAAAGCGCGTGAGAGCGATATTCTTTCCGTACGCGGTCTTTGCTGGGATGTGGGCGATTTGTTAGGCAATATTTAAGGTTGCATAATTATGTGGTTATTCTTACTAAATCAATAACCCCAGCACATAGATATACAAGCGTCAGGTGTCTCTCTTATAAAATTACAAGTTCATTAAATAATAATATTTTTAAAAGAGATGAGGCATCTTTTTATTGTAAAGTCGTTTCGTGAACTGCAAGTTTGGAATTAAGTAGTGTAGGATAGAGATGGTTCGAATCGTTGGGTGGCCTTTGGGTCACACAAAAATTATGGAATTTGTCGTACGCGTGAGAGGAAGTTTACATAAATGCTTTATTGTTCTTTCGATTGCAACGATGTTTTTGATTTCTTTTAGAACGAGCTAAATCCATTGAATGTGATAAACATTTACATTTTTCATTATTACGGAGTTAATGTTTTTAGTGAGAGAGCGAATTTGTCTTTTTACAAGGTTGTTTAATCCATAAAATACGCAAAGTATTGGCAAACATTTAAATATCATTGCGTGCTTATTGTTTTGTAGATTAAAAAGACGTGTTTTATATGTAGTCAAAATACTTTATTTACTTAGTAATAACGACGGGTTGCTGACTGAACGTTTTAATCGTATATATATAACCTTTCGGGAGGATGGCTTTTTATCGGCGTATGATTTGTATTCTGTGGATTTTTTAGATGCAATATAGGTTATATTGTTTTTTTATGTACCTACTGTTTTTATCTATTGAATGGACACGAACGGGCAAGCGAGATTATTTATTTAATGGCCTTTGCTTTTAGGTAGAGAGGATGGCTTTAAGAGGAAAATATTATTATTCGTTACCACTTTTTGCCACTCCAGTTGCACCATCCCAGTTGCTAAGAGACATTTTTATGTTATTATGTTGCTATTTTTTTCTGCCTATTGGGCGAACTCGAGTAAGCAAACGTAATAGTACATGTTTTTATTTTGTTTGCTTATGTAGATTTGTTATGTATATTATGAGTTTCATATTTTGTAGAGCACGGTTTTTGCTTCCATATGCAGTGTGCATTTTTTAAAATAAAATGAGAGATTGGATGGACTTTTTGCGGATATGTTGTTGGATAGGTATTGCTTCAATCTTTTGGTGGTACTTGCGCTACACAAAGTCCGTTAGCTTGAATGCCAAAAATGTATTTTAATGGTTATTGTTATTTTATATATTATGTAGAAGTTAGATGAGATTTCCTTGACGACGATATGATAGAAGCGTGACGGAATGTTTACGTACGTTGTATGTTAGAAGAATGTCATTTCCTAGGACGTGAGAAACATTCGATAATTTTGCCGAGATGTAGTTGGTTATTTTAGAGAGACTGTGAATTTGTTCGGTATTTTCACCAGGTAAAACGCTTTCACGAATATACTAAATCATTGCGGGCTTATTGTTTTGTGGATTAGAACGATGTGTTTTACGAAGCGCGGAAAAGATAATTCAAAAAAATACGTACGATGAGGTTTTGTCAAACCGAATTTTTTTATGGTAGTGCAGGGATCGGATAAGTTACATACTATTGTATGAACACGAATGAGCAGGTGAATTTATAATGCGCTTGTGAAATGTGCGTTAGAATTTCAAAAATATTTCTCTTGATTGGAACTGGAAGTGATCCGAGGGAAAATGCTGTTTGATTTATAAACTGTAGATATATTAGCATAAGGTTAGTGCAATTACAATAAGAATTACAGGCTTTTTAGAGATATTAGTATAGCGTTGGTGCAATTGAAAAGACAAGCTTTTTTTTCATTGGAACGACGTGTTTTTGGACCAATTTTTACTTGATGCATATGGTTCGAACAATGGGCTTCTAACAAACCGAGATATTAATCGGTGTGTAGAAGTCGGATGATGCAATTTTAGTAGAGCAAAATAATATTATTTATTGCTTATTAATACCCTGGCTGATTTACAACACTTGTGCAACAACGAGTTACTCTCTTGTCTTGCCAACTTCGCTGTTGCGCATGATATCTGTCGCACTTTGCTTGTCATCTCATACATATACATTCATTGTGAAGCTCATGGAAATGATCGATCCGACACAGTGCGTAGTGGTAGTAAAAACCGTGTGTCGCAAAGGCCGTTGCCCAGTGCTTATTCCCTATAATAACATAATATAAAATCATTCTTCCTGCTTTTTGCCAAGTATATGGCTGTAACATCTGCCATCGCCCTAGTTTTGAAAATACTCTGACACATTACTTTTAGCGTTACATTTCGCTGTCTTGTGCTTCAAATACATCTTTTCTGCATTAGCCGCGTCTGGGATTCCTTTTCTTCAAAACCCTAACAATTCGTTTTCTGCAAGTACTTGTTAATTTCAGGACCCGTTTAAGGGAAAACCTACCTACCGGTCTCTCCGAGCCTGAGCCCCAGTTGCCCATATATGTTGTATCTCATAAGTCGTTATTGTTTCTACCTTGTTTGCATAATTACCCTGCCACATTCAGAGATCATGCTTCTTATCGTCACCGCTGCACTTGCAATTTTTTTATTTGTTCCTATACGTGTGCTCGGCAGGAAACTCCCAATCATCCTTAAAACCATTCCCAGATAGGTAAGCTTAAGCCTCAATTGAATGAATATCTGCATATACTAAGATTTGCTCATCTTCTCGACGAGCCTCAGTACTCGTTCAGACAGATCGTCAAGCAGTATCAAAAATATTGGGAACAAAGTGCGTCATCCCTTGCCACTCCAGTTGCTTGTTTCACCATCCTTGCTCTTTAGATACATTATATATTGCTTCTGCCTACTGCAGGAACACGAGTAAGCAAGCTTAATACTATGTTCGTGGCCATGGTTTTGTGCACTAATAAAGTTGTTTTCGAGAGTATTTTTTAATCGGTGTATAGTTATTTTTATGTAGAAGTTTGTTCGATACAATTATTTTTTAATGAGATTAAACATCTATCGATGAAACATCTATCTGTGTTGAAGTCGTTTCTCAAACTTCAAGGGTGGAACTATTTTGTGTAGGATAGATATTGTTTGAGTCCTTTGGTAGTAGTTGTGCAACACAAAGGAATGGTGGGAGTTCGTTAAAGTTTACATACATGTGTTATTTGTTGATTGAATGTAAATATGTTTGTCTTATATTGCGGACCTGTCGTTTTGTAGATTAGAGCGACGTATCTGATGAACTGCGGGAAAACTACATTTTATTTAAAGTTGCATATCTTCAGAACGAGGAAATGCTGACAAACCGAAATCTCGATCGTTGCGTAGAGATCGGATAGATGCAATTTTTCAGGGGGCGAGAAAAATTATACTATTAGGTTTTTACTGTTCCTATCTTCTGGGGAACTCGAATGACCAAGCGAAATTATCGCAGCCGCTACGCTTGCCACTTTTTCATTCTTTCCTTTTCAGAAAGAAAGCCCCCATTTTCGTCATGGTGATTCCCAGGCGTTCCATGGTGATTCCTAAACTTGTTTATAATTGCAGTCCTCTTCCCATGCATTTCTAGTGCATCATTATAACCTAATCGACCGCTTGAAATGTTCCGAATGTTTATTCTTAGATAATATTAGATCTACATTTTTTTAATAAGATTAAACGTCTATTTGTCGTTCCGTCGTCTCGTGAACTTTGAGAGACTGTTTGTATCGTTCGGTGACCTCTACATAAAAAGGATATATTTTTTCAAAGGCGTGAGAATGTGCGCATATGTGTGATTGTGCACGAAGTTTTTTTAAATACAGGTTGAATATTTTATATACTGCGTAGAGGCTAGATTGATGAGATTATCTTAAAGACGAGATAATATGAACGTCGGTAGCGGGTGACAAAATATTTAGTGACGTATTTGTGCATTGGAAGGATGTCAGTTTCTAGAACGTGCGACAGTTGTTTTTTGTTTTGATATGATATGACGTTTATTGATATTTAATTGTAGTTTCTCATTTTTGTTATAACTTCATATAGCCACAGGTTAGTGCGAAGCATATGTACAAGTTACAGTAAGATTTTATACATTATCACCGTAGTGATAAGAAGTTCATGTGAATCACCGTAGTTTTGATAAGGAGTTCATGATTTTAGTGAAAGAGCAAACTGTTTGCTTATTTTTACCAAGTAGAACCTGTTACCAGCGCTGTTTAATTCATAAAATACATAAATAATTGGCATACATTAAATATCATTGCATGCTGATTGTTTTGTATCTTAGAACGACATGTTTTATAGCCGACAAACCGAGAACTCGATAATTATGTTAAGATTAGACACAATTTTTGAGAGCGGGACCAATTATTTAATATTATGTAGCTACTGTCTGTTTCTATTGGATAAACACGAGTGAGCAAGCGGAATTAGTATATACTTAGCTGAGGTCTTTTTTTGTATGTTGGGAGGATGGCTTTCAAGAGGAAAATGTTGTCATTAGTTGCCACCCATTGCCACCTCAGCTGTTTGCTTCACCATCTCTGCTCTTAGGGGACATTATATATTATTTTGTAGCCATTGTTTCTGCCTATTTGACAGACACGAATGAGCAAACGTAATATTATATCCGTGACCATCGTTTTTTACGAGAGGGAATGGTGTCAGAGAGGAAAGTGTTTTTAGCGGTGTATGATTATTGTCATTTCGCGGTTTTCCTTCGGCTAATAGTGTAAAATTTATGGAAAATAAGAGACATTGCTTTGTGTGAATATTTTTTACAAAAAAAAACACAAAAACGCGTGAGGTTCTTTTTTTTAAGAATGCATTTCAAGTTTGTTAAGTATGATGATTTCTTAAACGAGATGAATTGTCTATTTGTGTTGAAGTCGTTTTGTGAACATCAAAGATGGAATTATTTTACGTATGCTAGATTTGTATTATTTGGTGGTGTTTGCGCTAGACACGATTAGTGGAAATTTTCGAATGAATTTTGTTCTCTTATTTTATCCGATATACACGTTCATAAGGAGACAATTACTACCTCTTACATATAAGCAAATAGAAGTAACTATATATAAAAAAAACGAAAAACTAATTTACATAATTTAAAATATCATTGTGAGCTTATCTATTTGTAGTTGAGAACAACGTGTTTTACAGAGTGCGAGATAACTACTCTATATTTAAGAATGCATAAATGCATACTTCAGAATGAATTGCTGCTTTTAAGAGACATTCGATGTTATTATGTAGCTACTGTTTCTGCCTGTTGGACGAATTCGAATAAGCCATCATTAATACTATATACATGGCCATGGTTTTTTACGCTAGGTAAATGTTTTGAGCGGTGTATGATTTTGTGCGAATGTATGAGTGTTATATTTTGTTGAGTGTTTATTAGATATGAGGATTTATGAAACATCTATTTGTCGTTTCGTCGCTTCGTGAACTTCAAGTATGAAATTAGCTAGTGTAGGAGATACATTGTTTGTAACGTTGGATGATCTTTACGTTACACATAGGAAGGACAAACATTTTCGAACGCGTGAGAGGAAGTTTTCGTGTATATGCGATTGCTATCTTGATCACAAATATATTTTTGTCATTATAGTATATTTAAAGAATTGTGTAGATGCTGGATAGATGGAGTTTTCTTAAATATAATATATTAGAAAGACGAACGTTCTGCAGAGAGTGACAGAACGTTTATTAGTTTATTTGTGTTTTGGAAATATGTAATTTTCTAGAGCGTGAGAGACATCTGATTTTTTGTTGCTAGGCAGTTCACGATTTTAGAAAAGTGAGCGATTTGTTTGTTATTTTTTAGTTTGGGGGCTGCGTAATTACTAAAATATATCAAGGATTTGCATTCATTAAAATATTATTACGTGCGCATTGTTTTGCAGGCTAGAACAACATATTTTCTGAATTGCGAAGAAAATACTATGTACTTGTAAAAATGCATACTGAAACCGAAACTTCGGTCGCTGCGTAAAGATCGGATAGACGCATTTTTTAGCATGAGCAAATTTTTTCATTATCTAGCTGCTGCTTTATTATCTATTGGATATCACCATTCCTTCTCAAAAATTATTATAAGGCTACTGTTTCTGCCTATTGGACGAATACGAGTGAACAGGCGACCGTTGTTTTGTACACCGTGAATATGGTCTTCGAGAGGAAATTGTTTTTATCGGTGTATGATTATTATATGTAAATTGTACAAAACGCTAAATTCTGTAGAGCGCGTAAGATATTGTTTCCGTGCGCGGTTTGATCTTTGATAAAATATAGACATAGTTGGCACACATTAAAATATCATTACGGGCTTATTGTTTTGTAGACTAGAACGACGTGTTTTATTGAGTGCGCGCAAAATATTTATTACATAATGAAGCATATATTCAGAACAGATGAATTGCTGGCACACCGAGGTTCTGATACTTGTGTAGAGATCGGATAAACGCAATTTTTAAGAGGGCCGAGTTAAATTATGCTTTTATGTAGCCACTGTTTTGATCTAATCGAGGAACACGAATGAGCAAGTGAGCAAACAAGAAAGGCAATACATTTTATATATATATATATATATATATATATATATATATATATATATATATATATTTAAATCTGCGCCCAGTGCTTTGTTGTGTAAAGATGTTTTTTGAGATAAAACTATGTTTTTTTTCGGTGTATAATTATTGTTAAGTGTATGGACGGTATATTATTGCAAAGCGCGCGAGACCGGTATTGGTTCCGTACGCGGTTTTTGATAAACAGTTTGGAGCAAGGTTGTGGTTTTCCTTTTTGTAGAATAAAATTATTCTGTTCAAGTTTATTACATATGAAGAAGTTTTTAAAAAGAGATAAAGCATTCTTTTATTGTAAAGTAGTTTTGTGCAAGTTTTATACATCCTGACAAAGGTGAATAAATGTTTGAATCTAGTTTTGTGCAAGGTTGGAATTAATTGATGTAGTATTGAGATTGTTCGTATCGTTGGGTGACCTTTGCGTTACGCATATAAAATATGGGATTTTTTGTACGCGAGAGAGGAAGTTCATAAATTCTTTATTCTGTTCTGATCGCAACGATGTTTTTGTTTTGTAGATTAGAAGGACATGTTTTATATGTAGTCGAAATACTTTATATACTTGGAGATGCATTTATTAAAAACGACGGGTTGCTGATAAACGCCTTAATCGTTTATATATATATATATATATATATATATATATATATATATATATAAGTTTTGGGAGGATGGTTTTTGAAAGGTTTTTTTTTCCGGTGTACGATTTTTGTTTTGTAGATTATATGGATGCATTATTTTGTAGAACGGAAAAAAAACGTTTCAATGTACGGTTTTTGATTTAATTGTATGTGATTTGTTAGAATAACAGAGTGCATAATTGTATGCGTAGTTGGTACTTGAACATTTTTAAACATTGGCATATATAATATTTAATTATTTAAGCAAGAAATAAATTTGTTTTAGTTTTTTTCAGATATGAAAGAATGGGGTTTCTTTGTTTAGTTGGATGACCATTGTTTTTTTTACATACAAATGGTAGGATTTTTCATGCGTATGAGAAAAGTATGCACAAATGCGTAATTATTGTCTCATTTATTATGTTTTTTCATAGAATAAATATGCAACTATTGTTTTATTCATCATATGTTTTTATAAAATAAATATTTTAAATTGTGTAGAGGCTGGATAGATAGGATTTTCTTGAAAACGGGATATTATCTTGTGGTTACTGTTTTGGCGATCTGGTGGACTAGAGATTAAAGACCACGTTTGTTGTGGTTTGTAAGATGAGAGGGATTTGATATTATTGTGTGGCCTTGAGATTGTAGTCACATTTTAAAGAGCAGATGCCGCTGGTCTATCAGCTAGTTTGCTTAAATATTAGAAATATGAGACTCCTGTAGACGGTGATAGAACGTTATTTTGTACATGTGTACTTTTGGTGTATATTGGAATGATGTCATTTTTAATGCGATTTTGCGGGCCAGGGGCAATGCGATCGACAAGAGAGCAAATGTTATGGCATTTAGAATGTTATGGTATTTAAAAGCAGAGAAAGAAAACTTTAATTCAGGAAGATACCTGTCTAATTCAAATCAAAACTTTTTACAGAACATGATGTACTTGTCATCCCAGTTTTATAATAATAAATAAATAATGTACAAAAGTATTCCGTCGCACTCAACTCATAGGTTATAATAATAATAATAATAATAATAATAATAATAATAATAATAATAATAATAATAATAGTCATCGACACATCTTTAAAATGCCTATCTATCGAGATATTGTTTACGTAGTAATTTATAATGCCATTTTCCGGAATGTGAGCGTTCCGGAATGTGAGCGTCCCGTAATTTGACTATGGCCAGACCGGCTAATTTAAGTCTGTAGTTGTTGTTTTCATTTATTGTATTTTTATATATTGTGTAGAGATTAAATATATAAGGTTTTTTTTGAGAAAATATATTAGATAGATGGAAAGTTCTGTAGATGGTAACAGAGCGTTTATTCTTATTTTTGTATATTCTAAGGATGTCATTTTCTAGAACGTGAGAAACATTTGGTCTTTTTGCAAATATGGAGTTAACAATTTTAGAGACAACGAATTTGTAGGTTATTTTTACCTGCATAAAATATCCGACCTAAAATATCATTTCGGGCTTATCGTTTTGTAGTTTAGAACGACGCGTTTTTGCGGAGTGCGAGAAAACTACTTTATATTTAAAGATGAATATATTGAGTTGCTGCATTTAAGAAACACTGGACATTATCATGTAATTGTTGTCTATTGAACAAATTTGAATGAGCCAGCGTAATATTATATATACGTAACCATGGTTTTGCACGCTAGAAATGTTTTTTTTGTGGTGTATGAATTATGCTATGCAAACGTATGAATGTTATATTGTGAGTGCGCGAGAAAGATGGCTTCCATACGCGGTCTTTGCTTTTGCGATTTTGTTAAAAATTATAGGTATTTTATAATTGTGTAGCTATTTTTAGTAAGACAGTAATATCAGCAGATACAAGTATGTGGTTTCTATATTATCGAATACAATTTTATATATTTTAGTTTTATTTAACTTCGCTATGTTAGCACATTGGAGTGTACAATTGTTTCCGCGCGAAATAATACACAATTACAAGTTTTAGATATGAGGATTCTTCAAACGAAATGAAACATTTGTCGTGCCGTCGCTTCGTGAACTTTAGACATGGAACTAACTTGTGTAGGAGAGACATTGTTTTTAACGCAGGGTGACCTTTACGTTATACATAGGAAGGACGAACATTGCGAACGCGTGAGAGGAAGGTTACGTATATGTGTGATTATTGTTATCTTAAACGCAAATATATTTTATTATTACAGCTTTTATATTAATTAATCGTGTAGATGCTAGATAGATAGGATTCTCTTAGAGAATATATTAGAAAGACGGACGTTCTGTAGAGGATGACAGAACGTTTATTAGTATATTAGTGCGTTGGAAAGATGTCATTTTCGAGAACGTGAGAAACATCTGATTCTTTGGTGATAGGCAGTTTATGATTTTAGAGAGTGAATTGTTTGGGTAGTTTACTAAGTAGAGCGCTGTTTAAATACTAAAATACATGAAAAATTGGCATACATTAAAATACTGCTGTTTTTATCTATTGGATATGACCATTCCTGCTCTTAAGAGTTATTATAGAGCTGCTGTGAAAATGGTTCTTGAGAGGAAATGGGTTTATCGGTGTATAATTACTTTTATGTAGATTGTATAAAACGTTATATTCTGTTGAGCGCGTAAGATATTGTTTCCACGCGCAGTTTTTGGGCTTTTATAAAATACAGAAATAATTGGCATACATTAAAATATCATTACGAGCTTATAGTTTTGTAGACTAGAACGACGTGTTTTATGGCGTGTGGGGAAAATATTTAATACAAAAATGCTTATATTCAGAACGATGAGTTGCTGAAAAACCGGGGGTATGCTTGTGTAGAGATTGGATAAACGCAAGTGTATGAATAGTATATTTTTGCAAAGCGCGCGAGAGATTTTTGCTGGGAAGTAGGCGATTTCTTAGCCAATATTTAGGGTTGCATATGTATGTGATTCATTAACCCCAGCAGATAGTTATGCAAGCGTGTGGTTTTCCTTTTATATAATAAAATTACAAGTTTATTAGGTATGAATATTTTTTTTTAAATAGATGAGAAATTTTATTGTAGAATCGTTTCGGCGAAATCCATTGGGCGAACATGAGTGAGAGAACGTGATATGACACGTTTTTATTTTAAATGCTAATTGTTCAGTAGATTTATCAGTGTTATATTTTGAAGGGCGCGCAAGAAAAAATCCGTACGCGGTTTTTACTGCTATTGTAGTGTGTGTTTGTTTGCAAAATGGGACATTGGATAATTTTTTTGTTAAAAGGATGTCATTTTCTAGGACGTGAGAAACATTTAATCTTTTTGCTGATATGTAGTTGATTATTTTAGAGACAGCGTTTTTGTTGGTTAATTTTTCCAGGTAAAAAACTTGCATAAAATATACTAAATTGTTGCTCATTGTTTTGCGGATTAGAACGATGTGTTTTATGGAGCGCGGGGTAGACACGTAATTCATAAAGATACATATATTTAGAACGATGAGTTTTTTACAAACCGATATTTTAATCGTAGTGCAGAGATTGGATAAGTTACCTAATAAGATACCTACCGTTTTATATCTTCGGGATAAACACGAGTGAGCAGCTTATTACCGCGGGAAATTTGTTTAAAAATACAATTCACTTTTCATGTATCGTCGAGCATCATTATAATCTACTCGATTGCTTCTTTAGAATGTAACTGCATTTGTTTTCTAGTCAGTGATTAACCTTAGCTCATCAACAAGTCTACACACATTTGTCGTTGCCTGTTGAACTTTGTATAGACTTTGTACGAAAATGAAGTTATCACTAGCAGATACTGACTTCTGTCTATCCTCTCGACTAGCTTTAGTGCCCTTTCAGGTAGCTCTCCAAGCAAAATCCAAATAATAGGAAACTAAGTCTGTCATCCTTTACCGCTCCCGTTTGTTTTACTATCTGTGCACTTGAGACGTTTCTGCATATTGGACAAACATGAATGAGCAAGCGTAATATTATATATTCATGGCTATGATTTTGTACGCTAGGAGAATAGTGTGCGATATGCTTAACAATAAGAACGATTGTGTGGTTACTCTTACTAAAACGATAATACCAACAGGTTTATATTTTTAAGAATATTATTTAGTTTGTTTATTGTTGTATTTGTTTAATGGAGGATTTTCTACAACGTGAGAAACCTTTTTGTTGATTTAGCGTTAGTTATTACAGTAGACAGCGAATTGATTGTTGTTCGCACTAGCTCACAATATACAAAAAATGGTTTACATTAAAATATAATTGCGGGCTTATTGTTTTGTAGATTTGAACGACTTGCTGAGAAGAATAGTTTTTTTATTGGGGGCTTATCTTTGTAGAGATCGGACAGATGCTATTTTTTTGACTGGACGTATACGAATTGTTAGAAAGTAAGGGAGATTGCATAGTTGTGTGGTTGTTCTTACTAAAACGTTTTAAGACATCAACGGAAAGTTACAAGTACATAGTTTTTTTTGTAGATTACACAAACTCAGTAAATATGGAACTTTTAAAGAAAAATAAAATCAAGAAGCGATGCGTTTTCGTAAATTATAAGGATGAAATATTTCGGCTTAAAATATAAATTGTTTGTATCGTTGGGTAGCTTATTACATTGATGTATACATAAAAATTATATTTTTTCCAAACACAAGGGGAAGTTTACACAAATGTGTAATTGTTCTTTTAAATGCAAAGATGTTTTCTATCATATTTTATATGGTAGAGGTTGGATATATAGGATTTTTAAAAAAATAATTATCGTTTTGTCGTTACTGCATTGTCGATCCGGTGGACGAGGTATTATAGATACAAAAATACATGTTCGCTGTATTTTGTAGGATGGAAAGCATCTGACCATGCTTTGTCTTTATTTTGTATATTGCAATATAGGGGTCCTTTAAAAAGCACATATCGGTGTGTTATGAAACTAGTTTGAATATTAGAAAGATAAGCGTTCTGTACAGGGTGACAGAACGCTCAGTCCTAATGCGCTTGTGAGATGAGTGAATATTAGAAATATAAGGGTTTTTAAATGGCAACAAAGTGTTGATGTGCTTGTGAAACTTTGTTTTTTTATATATTGAAAAGATGCCGTTCAAGCGCTTTAGAATTAGATAGAATTAAAAAAAATATGTTGATTTACAGGTAGCGATTTAAAAGAGAAAGATAATTTTGTGTTTATTTTTATAATCCGAAGGAAATAGTTGTTTAGTTTATAGATTGAGATATATTAGTGTAGAGTTAGTGCAAATTAAATTATAACTACAAGCTTTGGTTTTTTAGTTAAAACGCCGTAGCTGTTTAGCTTATAAAATGTAGATATATTAGTATATAGTGAGTGCAATTAAAAAGCTAACTACAAGCTTTTTTTAAAATTAGAGCAACGTGTTTTGGACCAATTTTTACTTGATGCATATGCTTCAAAAAGTGGGCTCTAGACAAACCGAGATATTCATCGTTGTGTGGAAGTCGGGTGATGCAATTAATTAGAGCAAATTATATTATTCATTGTTTATTAATGCCCTGGCTGATTAGCATTATTTGTACAACAAAGAGTTACACTCTTGTCTTGCTAACTCCGCTGTTGCGCATTATATCTGTTGCACTTTGCTTTGCTTGTCATCTCATATATATACATCCATTGTAAAGCTTGTGGAAATTATCGATCTGGCACAGTACGTAATGGAAACCGTGCGTCGCGAAGGCCGTTGCCAAATGCTTATTCCTTATAATGATATAATATAAAATCATTCCCCCTGCTTTTTGCCAGGTATATGGCTGTATGATCTGTCACCGCCCTAATTTCGTAAATACCCTCACGCATTCTTGTTAGCGTTACCGTTTGCTGTCCTATGCTTTAAATGCATCTTTTCTGCATTAGCCGCACCGCGCCTGGGATTCCTCTGCTTCAAAACCTTAATATTTTGTTTTCTGCAAGTATTTGATAATTGCAGGACCCGTTTGAAGAAGAAAAACCAGCCTACCTATCCCTCCGAGCCCGAGCTCCATCCGAGCCCCAGTTGCCCATATATGTTGTATCCCATAAGTCGTTATTGGTCCCACGTTGTTTGAATAATTACACTGCCACATTCACAGAGATCATCTGTGGGCTTCTTATCATCACCGCAGCACTCGTAACTTAGTTGTTCCTATACACTAAGCTCGGCAGTAAACTCTCCCCAATCATCCTTAGTCATTCCCCGATAGGCAAGTTTGAGTACAAATAAAATACTCTTTAGGGACATTACGTATTGCTTTTGCGTACTGCAGGGATGCGAGTGAGTAAGCTTAATATTATATCTGTGGCCACGGTTTTGTGCGCTAAGAAAATGGTTTTTGAGCGTCTTTTATTTTTAATCTGTGTATGGTTATTGTTATCTAGAAGTTTATTCGATAAAAAACATTTGAGATGCAACATCTGTGTTGAAGTCGTTTCTTGATCTTCAGGCGTCTATTTTGTGTAGGATAGGTATTGTTTGAGTCATTTGGTAGTATTGGCGCTACACAAAGAAATGGTAGGAGTTCGTTAAAGGAAGTTTACGTACATGTGTAATTTGTTGGTTGAATGTAAACATGTTTGTTCTATCTTGCGGGTGTATCGTTTTATAGATTAGAACGACGTACTTTATGAAGTGCTATAGAACTACTTTATATTTTAAGATGCATATGTTCAGGACGATGAATTGCTGACAAACCGAAATCTCGATCGTTGCGTAGAGATTGGTTAGATGCAATTTTGCAGAGTGCGAGATAAATTATACTATTATGTAGTTACTGTTTCTATCTATTAGGCGAATTTGAATGAGCAAGTGTAATTATCACTGCTGCTACCCTTGCCACTATTTCACTTTCCTGTATAGAAAGAAGCCCCCATGCTCGTCATGGTGATTCCCAGATGGGCAAACTTGTTTACAATTGCAATCCTCTTTCCGTGCATCTCTAGTGCATCATTATCACCTAACGACCGCTTCTTCAGAATGTAACCGCATTTGTTTTCGCCCAGTTATTGATTAACCCTAGTTTATCAACAAATCCTCACAACTTCATTATTGCCTGTCTAACTCTGTATAGACTTTGCCCGAAAATGAAATTATCACTTGCAAATATTAGCACTCCTGCCCATCGTCTCAACCAGCCTCTGTACTCGTTTAGGTTATTCTCCAAGCAGGATCGAAAAGAACAATGAACTAAGTCCGTCACCTTTTCCACTCCAGCTGTTTGTCCCATCATCCGCGCTCTTAGCAGACATTAAATATTATTATGTATGTTTCTGCCCGCACTGTTCTGCATTGGACGAACCCGAATGAGTCAGCGTAATACTATATATCCGTGGTCGTGGTTCTGTACGCTAGGAGAATGGTTTCTGAGAGGAAAATGTGTTTTATCGGTGTATGATTATTGTTATGCAAATGTGTAAGTGTTATGTTTGGTAGAGCGCGCAAGAGATTGCTTGCGGGTGCGGTTTTTGCTTTGATTGGAAATGCGCGGTTTCGTAGAAAATTAGAGACGTTTATAATTGTGTGGTGGTTATTCTTACTTAACAATAACACCAACAGATAGTTATACAAGTATGTGGTTTCTATATAAGTATGTAGTTTTCTATAATTATGGAATGTAATTACTTTTATTAAATAAAGATTTTTTTAACGAGATTAAACGTCTGTGTATTTGTTTTGTGAACTTTGAGAGATTGTTTGTATCGTACCTCTACGTTACACATAGAAAATGTATATTTTTTCGAACGCGTAAGAAAAATGCACGTTAATTTATTGTAAATGTGTGATTGCTCACGACTTTTTTAACATATACATATTTAATATATTGCGTGGAGTCTACATAGATTCGATTCTCTTGAAGACGAGATAATATAAACGCCGGTAGAGGGTGACAACGTTTATTGACGTACTTGTGCATTGGAAATATGTAATTTTCTAGAAGGCGAGAAACAGTTGATTTTTGTGTTGGTAAGGAGTTCGTGGTTTTAGTGACAGAGCGAACAGTTTGGTTATTTTTCCCAGGTAGAGCGCTGTTTAATTCATAAATTGCATAAAGAATTGGCTTACATTTAATATCATTGCGTGCTAATGATATTAAATGTAAGCTATCCCCAGTTGTTTTGTATATTTAAACAACATGTTTGGTTGCCGACAAACCGCGGATTCAATGATTGTGTAAAGATTGGTTAGATGCTAGATTTTAAGGGTGAGACCAATTATATAATATTATGTAGCCACTGTCTGTATCTATTGGATAAACACGAATAAGCAAGCGGGATTATTATATACTTAGCTGTGGCCATTTTGTAAACTGGGAGGATGGTTTTTGAGAGGAAAATTTTGTCATTCGTTGCTACTCTTGGGAGACATTGTATACTACTTTGTAGCTACTGTTTCTGTCTGTAGGACGAACACGAATCAGCAAGCGTAATATTATATCCGTGACACACCGAAAGACGTGTGAGGTTTCTATTTTGTTAGAAAACATTTTTAAGTTGACTCAAGTATGATGATTTCGTAAACGAAACGAATCATCTATTTGCGTTGAAGTCGTTTCGTGAGCATTAAAGATGGAATTATTTTACGTAGGCTAGATTCGTATTATTTGGTGGTATTTGCGCTTTTCATATGAATGGTGGGATTTTTTGAATGCGTTAGTGGAAGTTACAAAAATTCAGTATGAGTTGCTGCTTTTAAGAGACATTCAATATAATTATGTAGCTACTGTTTCTGCTTATTGGACGAATTCGAGTAAGCCAACGTTACTATTATATACACGTGGCTATGGTTCTGTGCGCTAGGAAAATGTTTTTGATCGGCGTATGAGTAATGCTGTGCGAATGTATGAGCGTTATATTTGGTTGAGTGTTTATTAGAAGTATGGATGTAACTTGTGTAGGAGAGACATTGTTTGTAACGTGGTGACTTTTACGTTACACATAAAAAGGACGACCGTTTTCGAACGCGTGAGAGGAAGGTAACGTATATATGCGATTAATATGTTGATTGCAAAGGTATTTTTGTCAGATTGCTCATTGAAGATGCTGGATGGTTGGGATTCTCTTAAAAATAATATATTAGAAGACGAACGTCCTGTAAAAAGTGACAGAACGTTTATTTGTGTATTAGTGCGTTGAAAGGATGTTATTTTCTAGAACGTGAGAAACATCGGATTTTTGTTGATAAGCAGTTTATGATTTTAGAAAGAGAGAGCGAATTGTCTGGTATTCTTTCAGATGGAGTGCTGCTTAATTGCTAAAATATATCAAGAATTGGCATACTTTAAAATATAATTACGTGTGTATTTTTTGTAGGCTAGAACAACGCGTTTTCTAGAGGGCGGGTAAAATACTATGCACATATGCAGAGCGGTGGGTTACTCACAAACCGAGGTTTCGGTCGCTATGGAGATCGGATAGACGCAGTTTTTGAGGGTGAGATAAATTAGATACTATTATCTAGCTGCTGCTTTTGTCTATTGGATATCACTATTCCTGCTCTTAAGAGTTATTATAAAGCTACAGTTTTTGTAGGACTATTATTATGTAGATGTGGTGGGCTTATTGTTTTGTAGACTAGAACGACGTTGCTGACAAACCGAGGTTCTGAAACTTGCGTAGAGATCGGACAAACACAATTTTTAAGTGTTGAGATAAATAATACTTTTATGTAGCCACAGTTTTTATCTAATCGAGGAACACGAATGAGCAAGTGAGCAAACAAGGGCAAAAATGACATTATATATATATATATATATATATATATATATAATATATGCCCATCGTGTAAGATGTTTTTTTAGATGAAACTATTATTTTTTTCTGTGTACAATTATTGTTAAGCAGAGTAAATGAATAATATATTTTTAGAAAGCGCGCGAGACCGATATTGTTTCCGTGCGCGGTTTTTGCCCGGAAGTGGGCGATTTCTTAGACAATATTTATGATTGCATAATTATATGGTTATTCTTTCCAAAAAATAACTCCAGCAGATAGTTATGCAAGGTTGTGGTTTCCTTTTACAGAATAGTAAGTTTGGTTTATTATTCAAGTAGAATATTATTATTCAAGTTTGGTATTATAAAGATTTTTTAAAAGAGGAGATTGTTCGTATCGTTGGATGGCCTTTGCGTTACGCATATTATGGGATTTTTCATACGCGTGAGAGAAAGTTTATATAAATTCTTTATTGCTCTTTTGATTGCATCGATGTTTTTTGTAGATTGTATATTTAATAGTGTGTAGAGGTTGGATAGATGGGAGTCTTTTGAAGGCAAAGTATTAGAGAGATGAAAGTGTAGAGGGCAACAACATGGGCATTAATGTATTTGTTTTTTTTCGGCGAATTCAAATGAAATTATGTTTTTCGACGTATGATTTTTATTTTCTAGGTTTTCTGGATGTAAAATATTGTGGAACGGGCAAAAGAGAACGTTTCCGAGTACGGTTTTTGATTTTGTTATATGCGAGTTGAGAGTGCATAATTGTATGTGTAGGTGTCGTTACTAGAGCGTTTTTTTAAGCATTAGCATAGAAGGGATGATATTTCTTTGTATGGTTGAAGGACCATTGTTTTTTTACATACGAGTGATAGGATTTTTCATGCGTATGAGAAAAAGTGTGCCGAAATGTGTGATTTTTGTTTTATTCATCATGTTTTTCAAAGAGTAAATATACAATTATTGTTTTATTTATCATATGTTTTTATAGAATAAATATTTTATAAATTGTGTGGAAATTGGATAGAAAGGATTTTCTTGAAAACGGGATATTATGTTGTGGTTACTGTTTTAGCGATCTGGTGGACTAGACATTAAAGATAAAACTACTTTGTTGTGTTTTGCAAGATGAGAGGGATTTTATATTATGGTGTGATTTTGAGATCGTAGTCACCTTTTAAGAGCACATGCCGCTGTTCTTTGAACTAATTTGCTGAAATAATTAAAAGATGAGACTCCCGTAGACGGTGACAGAAAATAATTGTATTTGTGTAATTATGGTGTATATAGGAACGATGACATTTTTAAACGCGCGATTTTGCTGGCTAGGAGGTAAGAAAGCAAATGTTATGGCATTTTTAGAAACTGAGGGAGAAAACTGTTTAATTCAAGAAGATAACTGTTCAAATAAAAACAGTTTATTTTCAAACACACTTTTTCAGAACATCCGTGCTTCGTACCTTGCGGTACTTGTCATCGCAGTTTTGTAATAATAAATAAATGTAAAAAAGTAGTATTCAGTTGCACTCTAAACTCAGATGCTATAATAATAGTATTAACCTGCATATTTTTGAAATTTCTATCTGTCAAGATATTGTTTACGTTGTAATTTGTCATTTTCCTTAAATAAATTAAGGAATGTGAGCGTCCAGTAATTTGACTATGGCCGTATCAGCTGATTTAAGTCTATAGTTGCGGTACGTATTGAGGACTCGAGGTGATTACTATTTCTGTTGGCTTTGGATGCAAAATAAAGTTGTATGTAGTATTAAATATAGAGGTAACATGCTATGAAGGTATTTATATATACAAGGAGAGCTAATAAATACATTTGTAAAATAATTGTGTTTTAAGTACTTTGAGAATTGTATAACGATGGAGTACACTTTTGTTCCTCCTATAAGGCCTTCAGAATTTTTTTTAGAGTATTTTGTACAACCTGTATTTTATAAGCGTTGTAAAGCTTATTTGTATCTAATTTAGAGCACGCATTCTTCACGTTTAGTGTTCGTTTACAGTTTTGAATAAAATTTAATGAAATTACTTATTTTTCTGGTGTAATCCAGCAGTAAGTAACACGTATGCCTTCATGTGTATCTGCCTGGCGTAGGCACATTGGGAAGTGGCATTTACGTATTAGGTACAAGAATTAATACTTTCTCGATCGTGCTTTTAGTCTGCACTTATCTTTCCAATGGAAGCTAGGTATGGCATCCGTTTGGTGGATATATACATACCTATTGTTTATTTCGCAATAACATTGCATTTCGTTTTGCATTTGGAGGATATATAGAAACCAGTCCAGACGCATGTTTACAGACGCAATAAAAATATTTTAACGGTTTTATTTCTACGGTTTTGTATAAAAGCTTCTGTAGTCAAGCTTTTTAAGAATACCGCATTTAAAGGGCGCATTTATTTGAATTTATTGTAAGTTTCACTTATGCGAATAAATATAATAGCTGCGCATAGTTACTATGACTACATATAGGCTCAAATATGAGCTGCATATATTAGTGAATTATAAAATCACATTGGCATCGGTGTTATGTGTGATCCTTTCACATGACATGCGCTGTACAAACATCTGAGAATAAGACGCGTATAAAAGTAGTAGCTTTTTTCATTAGTGGGGCCTGCTGTTTGCTAGAGCTATGAATGCGCTTGTTTTAATATGTGTTATAATTATAATGAGGATAATGGTGGCAATTACTTCGAACAAGCATTTCTATTACCCAATAGTAGTTCCATATCTGTTTTTAGCGTTCAACTTTGTCCGCGCCAATACGTCAAGATAATGTATTAGCAAGTTCGAGTGTCTAAGCGCCTAAATCGAAGCATTCATGTACATCTAGTGTTAAATGGGAGTTTACAACCCCCATTTTTGTATGATGGCACCTTCGCATTAAGATTTCTGCTTCATGTAGCACCTTGGCTTCGACAGCTTCTAGGCAGATTACTTTTGGCAGCATTCAATGGCAAGCAAATGTTGCAGATAATGTATTTAAAGCAGTTGTCATTCGCACTATAGTAAAGATGACTTTCAATCGTTATTGAGTAAATTCACTGATATTTTTTCTTATATTATTAAATTCGTTGACGATTGATTAGTTGAGCCGGGAAATAATTATTCAGTCGACATAAGCCTAGATCGCCAATTAAAATATTAGAGTTCTTTTTTTTGTACAGTAAACATCTTTTAGGGTGATTACTGATGCATTTATCACATTTTGCTTTTTGGACGTGGCGTGCACATAAATTAGCATATAATGTCTTTATGAACTATTGAGTACGAGATGTTATTGTGTGTCGGTTACTTTTGTTCTTTCTTTGTATTGCGGGTAATGTCCTACTCGAGCTGGTATATTTTTCCTATTTTTTGTTTATATGGATTAACTTTTTTATTAAGGTAAAATAAAAATTTGTATTCGTAAGCAAATAAGGTCTTTAACCAGCACATACATTATTAGATATGAAGTGATCTATTTACATTGTTACTATTGGCGAAATTGGAGATCTTTCGACTTGAGGCCATATCTTTCCGTTATTTGCATCACTGGTAACAGTCTTTTTGTGACAAAGCTGATTTGAAGCCAGTGTGGAAGCTTATTCTGCTAGAGAATGCATATGGCTATTTGATGTGTTCCGATGGAATGGGGAGTAACAAAATGCTATCGGGGTGATATAATATAGTCCACGCAAGTGTGTTTCCTTAAGCTTTTACGTCGGAAATGCTTCAGTTCCGCGTCGTAGAGTTATGATTATTATCTTGAAATAGCCTCTTAACGAAGACAACAATCTTTCACGCTACTTGAGCTGCTTGATATCATTGACTTTGCTTGATATCTGCGCAAGAAGGGGAAATTACTGGTTTCCATGCTCGCTGACAAAGTTGTCTTATCAGCGAGCTCTTGTTAAGAACCAATGAACATAGTCATACAGCACCACGAGTTCAAAAGCGCGGACCCCAACCTATCTTTATAATTTGCTGTCGGAAAATCGATGCATATTGTCTGAAGGCTAAGCGACCTGAACATATCTAAAAAAAGATTACAGCGAGCGTCGTTTTATTTCACTTCTGGAATATATCGAAGTGGTTAGCTCATTGTACATTAATATATCTCTTTGCCGACATTTTTTCATGGTCGTAATAACTGTAAACTCGCATCCATGCACTTTTATCATATTCCTGTAACTGGAAATGAAAGACCGATCGCAAACGAATTGTGCATTGTGACGTTCAAATATGAGCCATAGTTCTTCACCCTGTCTCCCTGCTTGTGACAAGTGTTGCACATAGAATGCAATGGGGCATATATCAATGGATATTTAGGGATGTACAATTCACGGTGATTATTACTTGCTTGTACTTACTCTCACAGGAGGGTGAATTTACGTGTTTTTCTGCAATAGTGAATATCATAGCTATAATTCTATACTACGCCTTACGCATATATTTAATATGCAGTTGAGTTTGTCTAGGTGCCGGCCTAGCAATTCATTTCCTCATCATAATATATTCTCATCCCCGTATCACCGTTTCAGAATTTGTTGATAAATTGTCTGGCAGTTTGTTCCACAGGATTTATGGAATTTGTTATTTTTCAGGTGAATTTTAGTGTGCTAGTGATACTTTGTATTTCGTTTAATTTGACTGTAGTTAGTTTGTACTACTTAGTTTGTACCGATTGTCCGGTTTTTCTAACTAATCTCGATTTTTCATACCCGCATACGCGATTGGCTGCTGCGGCAATTAAATGCTTGTCTTAGATGTTACGGTGATGTAGGAAACGGCTTCAAGATCCGACTTTATCGTTTTAGTTTGGAACTACAGAATGGCGTTCCTTGTATAGTTCCTATATACTTCCTTGTATAGTACAGGAAGCGTGCAAACATACATTCTGGGTTATCTTTGTATTATTAAGTTCTACAAACTGTCCGCCTTAGAAGTTAACGTGCAAGAGATTTTAGATGAGTCAAGTATAGCCTGTGTTTGTGGGTGTGGCCAAGCCAAGTTTTATTTAGGATATTTCTCTGATATGCTCTTCAGTTAGTGAAGCGTGTCATTTGAGGTGGTTTCATCGACATCGCCACTTCCGGCTTTCATAGAGCCCGCGCTTCTTCAGTCGCAGCAGAAACTATCGAACGATAAACGTTCTAACGTGGATTAGGCTACTTGCGGACTGCTGATCGAAAGTCTTACATGAAAAATTCTTCTGTGAAGTGGCTAGTCTTGAAGTTCGTGATTTAGTTATCTGCGAGAGGTTGATTGAAGGAACTACGCTTGAGTATTAATATTTCTAGTGTCACTAGAGATTGAAGTATCTACTGAGGTTTTCGAAAATCGATTTCTAGTTGAATTGACCGTTGGGACCAAATAATGGCTGGTGGGCTGAACGGCGAAGGAGCTATACGAGGAAGTTGTTGTCGGTTCTCTATCCGTACTATATGCCAATGATTGCTGTTTTAATTATTTGATTGATTGGCTCTGTGCAGCAATGCACAATTCATGCCAGGAATGAGTTAAGTATTAGCTTTACGGCGCGAATATTTTCTGACGAAAATTTGGTCATGTCTTGCTGGTCTTTACCAGACGAGGATAGCGCCGCTTCTAAGGCTTCATACAACGACTAACTGGAACTGTTTCCGGGTGCAGGTTAGCTCGTTCCGAGGCGATCATAAAGTTCGCCTGGCTTAGCTTTGGAGCCTGGCTGCTGAAGATCAAAACGCACTCCATGAGCGGAGATTGCCGGTGCACGAAGCGTGAAATAGGCTCAACTCGTCTACTTGGGCAATGGTGCTGCATAGAGCGGTGGTGAAAGGCCTAACTAGATCGTATGACAGGACGACATTCACCAAGGGGAACCGTTAATATCTGTCTAAGCTGCGATTATATGTCATTGGGGAAGAGATTATACATTAGCGAATTGACCCGTTGTCATTGCTATAAATCTCGAGATTATGTAATGGCAAGTGTGACTATATATATATATATATATATATATATATATATATTGAGAATTATGTTGGTGAGATTACGTGAAATCGCTAGAATATTCGAGCGGATTAATTATAATTTATTTTACCTCAAGATTGTTCCAATGCTGATGTATGGTCTTGACAGAGTATGGGAAAACCTCACTCGGGCAAACTTTGGTTTGCTTGAAACGTGTTTTACAATGTACATGAAGCGAGTACTTTGCCTGTCAATGCGGGTTAACATCCGCCGTGCGTACTTTGTCAGGTTGTGCACCGGTTTAAGGTAATTCGATTGAGGTTGAAGACGTTGCAAACAGTACCATTCGAGTTTTATCTTGGAATGGGAACAAAGTTAACAAGTCCGACGAGAGGTTGGAGACCTGAATATTTTCAGTGCATCTCACCTCTACTCTGGTCTTGCATGTGACAATCGCCACGTCTATACCAGATACATAGTCCATGGCTATCATCACCTGGTTTGTTCGAATACGAACTTACACGAGAAGTACGCGGAGTGCATCTGTTGAAGGTGCTTTCAGGCGTGTACGAAGTTTCATGCGTCTGCCTGTCTGGCCCTTGCGAAAAGATTACTGCACTGCAGCTGACAATTGTATAATTGTCTATGTTATATGCATACTCAATATGAGTAAAACATACTGTACTGCAGCCGACAACTGTATAAGTGTCTATGTTATATGCATACTCAATATGAGTAACAAACTATGATAATGACGATTATATAATAATTGATTGTGAAAAACACTGCAGTTGAAGTGAGAAACGTGGGCATGAATTTGGCAGAGTAGCACTATTAATGGCTTGTGCGATGGCTTAGTATTTGCGCATTGCATCTAAACTTGGCCATATTGCTTGACCAGCAATTCGAGTGCTAGTGACTGTACAAGTGCGCGAGGTGACCCGTTCAGAGAGCTGCTATGAACGAGCCCAGCTTGTCGGGCCGGGTGGCGCGAGCGCGGCTGGCGATCCAATTGTGAAATTGGGGAGCAGCGCCATGATATGGTAGCTGCCATAGTCATCATGGACATCACCGTCGATGATTCGGGTGATGGAGGGTCGATGACAGTGTGAGGTCGAAGCACTGCTGAGTAAGTAGTGCATTGAGGTAACCGTCGGATAGCGTCGATACTGAGCGCGGGGATTTGTTTACGGCTGGCGGAATTTTGTTTGTCCAGATCACTCTTCGGCAGGTTGAGGTAATTGCTAATGCGTTCAGCATTTAGCAGTTGTATCCAGTTGTTGCTCCGCTTCTCCAGGTGTATGAGCAGGTTGGACGGGTTGTTGCGATTGTCGGGCGTAAGAGTGATGATATACCTCTCGACATCACTGCGCTCCTATTTCTTTGGTTCTCTGCAGCGCGACTTATCTAATTGGCTGCGTCATGCTCTCTACTTGCATAGAGAAGTTGTGTAGCTGCATTGCACTGACATGGGCAATATTCACAAATTGTATATATATATATATATATATATATATGTATCTCCGTGGGCAGCGTCTTGCCGCTGGTGACGATGGTTAAAGACGTTTCAATTCAGTCGTTTGCTTAAATAATGCAAATGCCTATGACCTTAAGGCTTCGTCAATTTAGTGTTTATTTCTTGATGCGTTGCTTCAGTGTACACAGACCACGATACCGTAATACGTACCGTATCTCGTTATGATTATGATTACTACGGACATTTGTTTAAGCGGAGTTACTAGTAGTTGGCGAGGTTGATAAATCACTCCGATGTTTGTCGCTGGGGTCAGTAGTTTGCAGTTTACTCTCAAGTACTGACTAGACGGAAATGGCGAAAGAGCTGTGACGAATTTTTAGCCCCTAGCCGTATTGCCAGGTTAGGAGCATGCGTGTCGTTCCTAGGTATCCATCATTATGAGCAATCACGTAGTAGGCTAACGCGTGCAAACGTAGCGAGCTCATCGTTATTGTTAATCGGCAGTATATATATATATATATATAATATGAATAGTAGTAAGGCCTATGAGTCACACACCATCTTTTTCGAATAAGTCCAAGGCTTCCTATCTTACAACCGCGTTTTTTAATTGATTCGGTGTAATTTGAACTTATGCAAGAATTCTATATTTAAACTTGTTAGTTTATATCTCATCTTTAACGGTCTAAGCATTCATACATATATATTTATATATATATATATTTTTTTTTAATAGAGGTAACTGGTAAAATGCGTTATGCACACCGGGCGACGTTGTTAAAGCCTCGGTAGTGTGGGACTCGCACCCACTAAAATCCAGTGGTCCTCTTTGCCCCTTGACGGGGGGTGGCCGGTGGATATATATATATATATATATATATATATATATTTACGTGACACCTCTTTACCACATTTTTATTAAGGCGAGCACTGCCGAGTGTGCAAATGTGTTGCAATTGATTAACAAATTCATCACATTATTTTATATATATACATAAACATGTGTAGCTGTATATATGTAACATTGCGTTAATATGATATTACTTTTGATAACGTAAGAGGCGGGTGGTGGGTCTTTTTTTTAATAGGTATATATTATTTGTTTGTCTATATACCATATACATCAATTACACAAAAGATGTGCAGTGTTATTTCAAAGAATGGGCGTTTCAATCTTATATTTGTTTCAATGGCGCGTCAATCTTCTATTTGCGTTAGAACAGACGGTGCTTATGTAAATGCCTATACTGTTAGTACCTCAGTGGAAACGATAACACACACGATTTTAAGAGATACATGCTTATTTACCAAAGAAATAACAATCAACGTACCCTTATTAGCCATTAATCGATTATACAGTGAACAAGTAGAGCTTTTCTGCAAGCACATGTCTCTACACTATAGCATTGTCCTCAGTTTCACTTTAGGATCAGTCTTATATTGTATTCTTTATTTCTTTGTTGTCTCCTGTTATTGTCGCATTTATTTTTACAGGTGTTACGTACAGGATCCGTTTACGCTTTGCTGCAACCGATTGCGCTTTATTTAAATAACCCTGGTTTATACATATATATATTACTTCTTAAGGAGGTGAATTGTGAGATTTCCTCACTATCTATATTTTTTAGGTATATTATAGCTGATAACTAAGCGTTCGTTAGTAGTAACTGCGAGGCGGCGGAAATATAGAACAAAAACATATTTGTTTCTTGATTTCTTTTCAATATATATATATATATATATATATATATATTGCTTCTTAATGAGGCGAATTGTGAGAGTTCCTCACTATCTATATTTTTTAGGTATACTATAGCTGATAACATAGCGTTCAAAAGGGTTGCACATTGCGTTTTTCTTTGTATTTTAGTAGTAACTGTGAGGCGGTGGAAATATAGAACAAAAACGTAATAGTTGTTTATTGATTCCTTTCCGATAATTATATATATATATATATAACTATATATATATATATATATATATATATATATATATATATATATATATATATATATATATATATATATATAATTTTTTTGGTTAGAGAATAACTGGTTGCATGCTGCATACCGGGCGTCATTGCTAAAGCTACGGTAGTGTGGGATTCACAAACTCACTAAAAATCCAGTCGTCCTTTTTATCCTTTACCGGGGATAGCTGCAGTACTGTTTTCTCGAGATTACTTCACCTGGCCATATATATATATATATATATATACCTTTCGGATTTTTATATATATATATATTTTTCGGAAAAGGAGCGATCCCATTTTCATTGGGATATGCATGCACACGTTGTGCAGTCACTTCTTTTTTAAGGTTAGAAATATATTTTTTGCAGCGGCGGGGGCTTAAGCAGGTTACGCATCGTTCGCAATGGGGTGTTGCCATGGCAACCATGACTAGCAAAACAATCGCAAGTTGGTGTCTTGGCGTTGCTGGTTGTATTTGTTGGGCGTAATTGCCATTACTTTGTTGCTACATACCTCTGCTGAAGAAAACCTATATGAATCCAGTAACAAAGTCGCGATGACGAAAGACGCATTCAGATGATATCGTGCCGTGTACAGGTAATTTAGCCCATTAGGAGCGTTTAGAATGTAGTCAGAGCGTAAATAAGTAAATATATATATATATATATATTTTTTTTTATACATTTAACCCTTCTCCACAAAAAATATATATATCTTGTTTGTATCTGGGGGCGACAGATAGGGAGGAGGCGATCATAACCACACGTTCGTGGATGTCACGTTCTATTTAATTCAATCACTTTGCGTGGGCGTAACCAGAGGAATCAGGCGATGTGACCTATTGCTTGCAGTACGTGCAGGTCTGCTAGAGCTACGTGCAGTGGAGCGTTCTGGACGTTCTCCTCTGTTGCCGTTACCGCCGTTAGCTGGCGAAAATCTGTTTGTCGACAAGAGTTTGCCCACTGCTGTTGAGATAGCGTTGCTTGCGCACGTTGTTTTTGCAGTGCACACACCTCTTTCATGAAGAGCTTCAAAAGGATGCTTGGTGTTGTTTCTGTAGCGACATAAGATATCATTTAATTAGTAAAACCACCAACCATATCGGGGTCGTCATCAGCACCTGTGATCTAAGGAGGATATAACTCATTACATTTAAAAGCGGTGAGTGTTGGTGTCTGTTTGGCGACGTTTCCAGCTGTAAACTGAGTATGTGAATGTTAACTCAAAAATTACAGCTGATTCATTGGATAGGACTCAGTGAAGTCGTGAAATTGCGACCCGTCGGTCGCACTCGGGTTTCTTTCTCCATTTTCTATACATAGTGAGCTATGTAGAAAACAGAGAAACCCGAGTTCCCTGTTCCCAACCTGTTCATAATAATGAACATCTCACACCACAACTAAACTAAAGCACGGCGCATTGTACATAATTGTGTCATGCAGGAGGGGTTTGGTGGGATTTTTTACGATATATATACACGCTATTGTTACAATTTTGATTTTATATTACCTTTCGTTAAGAAGCGTGTGGTATTTTTTATAAATTATTATGTTCTATTGATAATTTTCTGTTATATAATTATTATGTTATGTTTTTATTTTAGTTTAGTTGCTCCACACTTCATGGCCATTAGTACATATCTTAAGGGACATCTCGTTATTTTTGACAGTTTATGCGATGTTATGATGTGAGTTTACTCATGGCTGGCTTCTCCGCGGAGGCCTGACGAGTGCGCATAAAGTGGTGGATGTTTGCCATAGATTTTTACATAAGTATATCTTTAAATGCTCTCGTCACTTCAAGTGGCTGAGGCAGAGACTTCTGCATTAACGTCCAGATACTGGGTAGGTCCGTCCGTGCGGCGTGTTTAGTATTGAACTTGGGAAAAACGTTGCTAAAAAAGCTGCTTGGCCGTTGCTCGGCACCTTACAATCGGGTATCGTCGAGTCGATCGCCGCAGTGGACGCGCGCGGAGCTGGGACCCTTCCTGATCATAAATAGGTAGGACTGGAAAACCACGTAACGCGTCACGACCTGAATGTTTTGGAAGGTTGGTTTTCCCCCCGGGCCAATTAAACCAATATTTGATATTTGATATAAAGCGGTGAAGAGGAGCACCATACCGCCGCAGCTTGTAAACAGGAGCACCTTACTCCATGCCGTCGCACTCTACCTGTCATAGTGATGCCACGGCCTACGAGTAAACGCTGCGAATACTCCACGTAAATATGGTTATACAGAATTATTTCATGCAGGAGGCGGATGGGGGATTCTTCTGCAGTAAATCTGTACATGTAATTATTTTATAAAAGAATGTTTTAGTTTTTTTTTTTGAATTTAGCAATGAGGCGGATTGATCTATCTACTTTGAATTGAGCGTTAGGCGATCTTGAAGTAAGCCCTAACATCGATAACACCTTTATTCTGCTGTAGAAAACGATGAGAAATGCACTGAAGTGGAAAAGGTTATGGCAGAAGAGGTCACCTCCGTGATTTTCACGAGCCAGCTACCGAGCCCACAGTGAAGTGTTCGGGCTCTTGCGCAAAGCAAGAACAAGAACGCCATCACCACTGCAAGCCAGGCCAGACTTCATTGAGAGTAGAAAGGCCTGCATAAGACTCTGTTATGAAAATAAAAGAGAACCCTCGAGGCGGGAGGAACGATGGCTGCTCGAAGGAGCAGAGCGCGTGCCCTCAGCTTAATCGCGCCACCTCGTAGGGCGGTGAGCCCGTTCAATGATGGACAGTAGAGGTAGAGAACCACCTAACTAGTCTCTTATTTAATCGTGACGTTGCGGCTGCATCCCCAATTGTACAGCATCCGCTTACACTAGAGCACCACAACATAAATCTGCCTCTTGGGGTGAAGGAGGCCAGGTCCCCCGGTCACTCCCGAAGAGAAAGAGTCCAGTAACTCCCTCTCTTGGCGGCAACTTGTTGTGATCTAATGTAGTTATAAAAAGGGGGCGGCTGCAATACCGCCTGGCTTTCTCTTCTGTTCAATGTGATGACAAACAGGATCCGAACAGGATCCGACAGGATCCTGGAGTGGCGCCAGAGCGCACATTGGAAAAGATTTTCTGCAACTTGGTTATTTGGCGGATTGAGCACGTGGCTTAAGAGGCATTTCCAACGGAGCAATTTGGTTTTAGAATAGGCCGAGGCGCCCGTGATGCAATTCACGTTCTTTAGTCAGATATCGATTGGCTGCCGAAGACGTACGGCCAACCATTGGAGTTTGGTAACTCTTTTAAGTATTGTGGCCTTAAAATGCGCTTCACAGGAACGACGTTTATAGCGCATATAACCGAAACAGTGTTGTCTCTAAGTGCTTAAGATTTTTCTAGGGTTGATATATGGCCTTAATAGGGTGTATAACCACTTCACGCTAGTAAATCCTAACCAGCTTGATAGATGTTTTTGTTATGTATGAAGCGAATACTTTGTGTCTGTCCGAGTAAGAAGCCGCTTTGTGTATCTCATGCCAGTCAGGCTATCCACCAGCCACTGAAACAATCCGATTAAGGTCGGATGAGGAAGGTTCTACGAATATTGTACTAGGTCGGAGTGGGAAGCTAAACAGGCTCGAACAGGCCAGAGGATAATGTGGCGCCGTGGTCTAGGGGACTAGTGCGATAGTCATAGTTGCCATCTACCGGGTGTCGCCGGTTCGATCTCTGTTGCTGATCGAATTTTCTTTAAGCGATGCTGATTGAGAATAAATAATAAAACTATACCGTTGAGAGTCAGCGGCCATGCTACCGCAAGGACTGTTGGGAAAACCCTAGTCCGGCCCTTGGTGCATTGAAGAAATGTCTCTGGATGAGTTACAAGCCCATAGGGGACGGATGATAGTCTAGAATTAAAAACAACCTCTTAAAAAAATGTTCAGTTCTAGGCCAGAGGGTAGGTCGAGGGCGTATTCAATGCCTTGCACATTTGGTCTGGTCCTGCATGTGACAGTCGCCACGTGTATACCAGGTACATAATGCATGGTTTTTCAATACATGGTATGTTGAAACGCCGCTTTTCACGAGAGGTATCAATTGTGCACCTGCCGGTTTTGCCTGCAGAGGTGTGCCAAGTACCATGCAGTGGAACGCACAACACTGGGGCAAAAATCGTTGCAAACATTATTGAATTAAATTTTACAGTGCATTATAATTTATAACATTTTAACACCGATAATTTATTTGGCCAATCTATAAACAATTATGCAAATTATTTGATGTGCACTGCAGTAGTTACTGTTATTGCTCTGATAATATAATATCACTTTCCGTCTAGAGGCGGGTCGTGGGATTTTTTAAACTACTATACTACTATGTTTGCAAACTTTCCGTTATTTTGATGGAGCAAAACGAGTATTTCGGATTTATTTTTCGATGATAGAGTAGTCAGGGGAATATTGCAAGGGTTAGCAAGGTTTGGGAATATAACCGAGCAAAGTGGCTTAGTGGCAAAGCCATTGCCTTGCATTCGGGGAGGTCGTGGACTCGAGACCTGGACCGGCTATTCTTAAATTGGTTTTCATGATTTGCTATTAAAGGTGAATGCCGGGGTGGATTATAATCGATCATAACAAAAAAACGAGGAGCACAGATGTCGCAATAAAAATACATGGTGCATCACCGTTCCCCCTTTTAGCAGCATGCATGTTTATCAAAGCCAGTGGTTTATTGCTATTCTAAAATATTTTCTGAACATACAACATTTAATTATTCAAACTTATACTGTGCACGTATGTATATACATTTGTATAGGCACTACATTCAGTAATATTGTAATTCTGATTATACAATGCTTTATAAAGAGGCGGGTGGTGGGATTTTTTTTAATTCTTATATTATATGTTTCATATTGTTTGATTTGCTTCATACGTCATGCCCAATAGTAGATAACCTTAAGAAGATATCACATCTGAGTATCCACAGTTTATTTACGTATGTTTATGTAAATGTGTATATTATTGTGATTCAAGTAATTAATGTTATAGTTCTGCATATAATGTTATTTCCTGTTCGGATTTTTATAAATATACTACTGTTTTGAAAGGTTCATGTTATTTTGATGCAGAAAAAAACTACATTTTCAGGTTTTTATTAGGAACATTGTTGTCGTAGACGAGCGAACGCTTTAAGTTGTTACGCAGAGTTTTTCGAGATACCGAAATGGATTAGCAACGATTGCGCAATTTGTGCTAAATGCAATGCAAATAACTTGGTCTATATCTGTAGTGGTTAATGGCTGTTCTATTTTAAAAAGTCTACCATTTTAATATCGACAGTATCTACGATCGTTTGTTTATGCAAATACATATTATACATGCACTGCAATAATAATAATAATATTTATTAGTATTATCACATATTATTAGATTATATTTAACTACTATTATTAGTAAATAATAGATAAATTCATTTTTCCAAAAAAAATATTATTATTATTATTATTATGCAATGCTGCACCAGGCATATAGCAGAGCGACTCCCCTGATGTTCGGTGAGGTTGAACTCACGTTATCAGCCTGGTTTTCATTAGGAGGCTGCTTCTGCATCAATACGTTAAGCAGATGACATCCCAAATCCCCCTGCTCTACCTCGGGGATGGGACCCTCTTTGACAACGGTCTTTCGGTGTTAGAGACATCAAGGCTCCTAGTGCGTTCAAGCCATGGCGCAGGCTGCAGCTCAACCCCTCTAAATACGAGCCATTACTGCAGGGTTTCGAAGACAAAGTGGGACAGCAGGCGATTTCAGAATTCAACAGTAAGCTCCCGGGCATTATTGCAAATGACCGGTGTGATCTGGACCTGCTTGGTACGGCGGTGTTCTCCGACATGATTGACCCGGTAGTGACCGAGAAGGGAGAACAACTTCCCTGGCTTTACCAGCGGCAGGGCCATCTCGGGACTCACCAAGCCTACTTTTTGCTCCGACACGCAATCGGAATCCAAAAAGTCTTGTACGTACTACGTACTTCACCTGCCTTCCTTCTGCTGTCAGAAACTTTGGACCTCGACGACCAGGTGAGGGGAGCCATCGAAAACATCCTGACGCTTAAGGATAAAGCATGGGCGCGCGCAAGCGTACCAGTCTAGTTAGGTGGAATGGGCAATCACTCCGCTACGGACTTTGCCTTGTCCGCCTTCCTTGCCTCGTCATATGGCTGCGCCTCTGCAGTGGCCACTGCTGTCGGCGTACTGATTAGCCATCAACAAGACGCCGTTCGGATCTGGGACGCGTGTCAGTCTGGTCGTCTGGGATCGAATTGCCGCTCAGGCTACCCACTTAACTCTTCTGTCGGCCTGCGAGTTAAATGTAGACGATATAAGACTGAAAGCGGCCTCATCCGACGCCGCCGGAGCGTGGCTCGACATGTTTTCGTCCAAGCTCGTCGGCAGTAAGCTGGCCGATGACCAGTTCCATGCCGCCAATGGCCTCAGACTTTGCATTGCTTGAGCGAGAGGAATGTCCATGTAGTGAAACGATGTATGAGCGCGGCCTGCACCTGCTTAGCTGCACTAAGCTGGCCGGGCTTACGCAGGTCCGCCATGACGCGATCAATGACATCCTCGGGCGCGCTTTCAGACAAGTCGGCGAGCCTGGTGAGCTGCAGAGGGACGACAGGCGTCAATCAAATGGCCTTACCAGCCATAACCGGCTGCTGGCGTGGGACTTCACGGTCTTCAGCACGTACGCTCTCGGCTATTTAGCTCTAACCAGCGCGGGCGTCGGCCACATCATTCACTAACGAATGCACAAACAGCGCTTATACGTGGATGTTCTGGAGGACCACGCTGTAATCGCGTGCGGTGTCAAGTCTGGCATTTGGGGCAAGGATGCATTCAAACTGACAAAAGAGCTTGGGAAGAAGCTGTGAGGCCACAGCGGATCCAAGATCGACCGCGTTCCTTTGATAGATTTGAACTAATTCTGAGTATATACAAGACCTTCACGTTAATAGGCTAATGGTGTTTTTTTAAATTAGTATACGTTTTACAAATGTTTACTCACTCCATACGTCTAAGATATCGTATTTAATCATCTACAATTTATCTACATATCTACATATTTTTATGCAAATGTTTATATTATGTGCATTAAGTAATATGTGTTATAGTTCTGATTGTACAATGTTGTTAATCGTTCGGAGGCGGGCTGTGGTTCTTAATTAATATACTACTGTGTTTAAAAATTCCCGTAGTTTTGATGCAGAAAAACTAGTTTTTCGGGGTTTTATTAAGGACATTGTTGGCATAGGCGAGCTGACGCTTTAAGTTCCCACGCAATTACGGAAAGGTCTGCTGTGTTACGCGCACTCAGAGGAGCCCTCGGATATTTTTAGAAATTCTGAAATAAAGAACCAACGAGTGCGCCATTAATTATGTGCTAATGAAACCGGATGTACTAAGTCCTACTTCTACTACTAGCATCGTGTTTAGGCAACATCTTTAAAAAAATCTCTTCTGGCCCTCTGAAGTGCTCACCTGAGAGGCAGTTCCGGGGGAAACACTCAATTGCTATTGCAATGTCGAAATCAACGGCGGATGTTTATCATAGTTTGTATCTTTTTTTTCGTTACTACTATTTCTTCACGATATTTCAAGCTCCAGTAGTGCTTACTTTTGGAGGCGTATGACTACAAGTGCAGGTTATGGGTTTATTAGTTTAGCTGCCTATATATATATATATATATATATATATATATATATATATATATATATATATATATATATATATATATATATATATAGTTTTAAGACATTTTGTAGAAAGATTTATCTGGGATATAGCAGCTTGTTTATCAAGGCCAGCGTATCCTGAATGTTATATTTTAAAATCTTTTCGGAATTTAAAACATTTCATTGTCCACGATTTAATTACGCACGTCTGTTTAAGCAAATGTATTTAATATGCGCTGCGTCTACTATTGTAATAATTTTGATTATATATAACAAATTTTCGTTAAGAGGCGGGTGGTGGGATTTCTTAAAAATTATTATATTTTATATTCTATGATGTTTTATTTACTCTTTGTCACGACCATTAGTATATATTCTAAGAGGATATCACATTTGATGATCCACAGTTTATCTACATACGCTTATATCAATGCATATTTTATATGTACTAATTAGCGTTATAGTTTTGATTATACAATGTTGCTTATTGTTCGGAGGCGGGATGTGAGCTTTTTTATTTATATACTACTGCGTTGAACATTTTCCCGTTATTTTGATGCACGGGACAAACTAGTTTTTAGGCGTTTTTTAAAGGACATTATTGACGTAGGCGAGCAGGTGCTTTAAGTTTTTTTACACCATTTCGCGAAGCCATGCTTTGTGACCCGCACTTAGAGGAGCGTTAAGCAATTTTTGAAAATCCAAAAACGATCGCGCAAATAATCATGTGCCCAAGACAAAATTAAAATGTTCTGAAGCCAATATATTTCTAGAGAAGCTTATGGATGCTCTATTTTAAAAGCGTTTTAGAATTTATAATATTTGATTATCGGGAGTTTATCTGCGGACATCTGTTTAAGCTAATATTTATTACTGTACGTGCACTATATTCATCATTACCATAGCTCTGATGTTATAATTCTACTCTATGTTAAAGAGCGAGCGGTCGGAGTTTAAAACGATTTAAGATAAAGCCAAGTCAAAAGCGCCTTTACCCAAGCAACCTTTTCGAACAAAACCGGAGAAGTACCATAAAAGGGAGAATTATTTGTAAGACCATTTGATCCTGAAAGTTCTAGCGTCCCGTTTAGGCAACATCTGAAAAACTCTCTTATGACCCTCTGAAGTACTTACCTCAGAGGTAGTTCCGGGGCCACACACACCGGGACAGTCCGACCATGGTTAGTTGGAAAGGATTTTAATTAAAATGAGAGAAGGATTGTCGGCTTCGTTACTCTTACATTGTCACAATCAGGCGTATGTTTCTTATAGTTTGTCGGTCCTGATTGCAGTTTTTATTAATATTTGTAAATAGTATACTACTACAATTTCCTTACGGTGTCGCAAGATCCATTTGGCGAGACTGACACAAGCCGCCGCGCTGGTCTATAGTCAGACGGATTGAATATCTCTTTTGGACAGAGCGGTAGGCGGTCTTGAGCTAAGCCCTGACATCGATACCTACTGTGACCTGCTGAAGAGGACGATGAAAAGTGCAGTGAAGCGGAAAAAGTCATGCCAGAAGAGACTACGTCCAAGGTTTTCACCACCCTGGTGCCGCGCCCACAGTGAAGTGCACGCACTTTGAGCGTAGAAAGGCTTGTTTAAGACCCCGTTATGAACATAAAAGAGGCCCTTCCAGCGGAGCGATTTGGCTTTAGGAGAGGGCTAGGAAGCCGTAATGCAATCCACGACCTCCAGTTGAAACTCTTGCGAGCTGTGGCACAACCCATGTGTATGTTGCCTTTATCGCGTTAATGCCTTTGCCAAAGCGCCTCGTCATCTGCTGGTTGAAGCATTCCAACGAGCAGGAGTGGGTGGCTTTACTGAGTGTAATAGCAGGTTTTTTTTTTAATGAGGACGTCTTGTTGGTAGACGGTGAGCTTGGTGTATTGGGTGTATTGGAGATTAAGCAAAATGTGGGAACTCTGCAAGGAACCCCGCTAGGCTACGTCTCGTTTACCCTTTTCCTTGCTGACCTTGTTGGTTACTTCCGACAGGAGAATTAAAAAGCCGTGGTGGTGATGTATGCAGATACCGTGGTCGCGCATCGCGCTCTAGATACTATTAAGCGCATTACATCTATGGTATAGGCGTTACTTGTCTTGAAAAAACTCGAGAAAGAACGAGATAAACAACCATTGGAGTTTGTTAACTCTTTCCAGTATATTGGCCTTCGGGTTAATTACACTGAAACGATGTTCACGGCACATATAAACAAAACAGTACGGACGGCACTTGTCTCTTTCTATGAGGAAGTAGGCAATGTCCGAAGACTGTCCGTTCTCTCAGCAGTGAAGCTCCTCTTGCTTAAGACAGTTCCAGGGTTGATGTACGGTCTTGACAAGGTGTGGAACCACCTCACGCTGGCGCATTTTAACCAGCCTGAGAGGTGTTTTTATTTTTATATGAAGCGAGTACTGTCCGAGCAAGGAGCAACTTTGTGTAACACATGTCAGTCAGGCCGTTCGCCATCTACTGAGACGATTTGGCTAAGGTCGAAGATGCCGCGTTCAGTGCTTTACAAATGTTCAAGTTCGGAATAGAAAGCTAAAGTCGAACAGGCCAAACGGGAGGTCGGGGGTTTGGATCTAACCAATGCCTTGCACATTTAGTCTGGCCCTGCTTGTGACAGTCGCCACGTACACACCAGGTACGTGGTACATAGTGCATGGTTTTCACTATGTTCACTTGATATGGTCAAACGCCGCCTTTCACGAGGAGTACGAGTTGTGCACCTGCCGGTTTTGGTTGCAGAGATGTGCCAAGTACCATACAGTGGAATGCACAACACGAGCAAAAATTATTGCACTTCTCTTGCCAGAAGCGCGAAGAAGATAAAATGTTATGAAGAAAACCTTATTAAGTTTGTATATATATATATATATATATATATATATATATATATATATATATATATATATATATATATATATATATATATAGCATATCAATATCCAAAGTGTACCTATGCACGTCTGTTTGTGTAAGTTTATTTTATAGGCGTAGTGCCTTCACTATTGTTATAGTTCTCATTATATAATACTACTTTTCATTAAGAGGCGGGTGGAGGGATTTTTTTTAAAATTATTTTATTCTGCTTTATCTAGCTTTATTTGCTTCATACGTCATTACCACTAGGTTATATCTTAAGAATGTCACATTTGAGTATCCACAGATTATTTACACGTCTTTTGGCAAGTCGTTTGATTTTTTATTAATACGCAACTGTTTTGAAAATGTTTCTGTTATTTTGATGCAGAAAAAATAGATTTTTGGGTTTTAATTAAGGGCATTGTTGTCGTAGATGAGCGGACACTTTCTAACACAACTGCACAAAGCGCTGTTTTGTTACATTCAGAGAAGCCTGCGATTTTGGGAAATTTCGAAATAGATTAGCAACGATTGCGCAAGTATATGCTATAGACAAAATTAAATGTTCTGAGTTGTTAGTGGTAATTTTATTATAAAAATGCATAACATTTCATTATTGACAGTTTATCTACAGACATCTGTTTATATTATTACTACTATTATTTTACAGCAAGTGATCGCAGAATTTAACAGCAACCTCCCGGGCGTCTGGATAGGATCGGTGTAAACTGGACCCGCTGGGTACGGCGGTGTTTCCCCACACGATTGACCCGGTACTGGCAGAGAAGGAAGATCAACTCTCCTGGCTTTATCAGAGGCTGGGCCGTCTCGGTAGACATCAAGCCTACTTTCTGCTCCAGCACGCAATAAAAGTGCAAGAGGTCCTGTATGTACTACGGACCTTACCTGCCTTCGTTCTGCCGACGGAAATTTTGAATCTCGACAACCAGGCGAGAAGAACCTTTGAAAACATCCTCGACCTGACGCTTGATGAAAAGGCATGGACGCAGGCAAGCCTATTGGTCCGGTTGGGTGGAATGGGCATTTGCTCGGTCACGGACCTAGCCTTGTCCGCTTTCCTTGCTTCATCGCATAGCTTGCGCCCCTGCAGTGGCCGCTACTGCCGGCGGTCTCATTAGCCGCCAACAAGACGCCATTCAATGTAGACGGCATAACACTGAACGCGGTTTCATCCGACGCCACCGGAGCGTGGCTCGACGTTTCCGCCCGAGCTAGTGGGCAGTAAGCTCGCCGATGACCAGTTCCGTGGCGCCAGTGGCCTCAGACTTGGTATTGCCATGTTTAAGAAGGAGGAATATCCGTGCGGTGGAACGGTGGATGAGCGCGGCCTGCACCGACTTAGTTGGACTAAGCTGGCCGGGCTTACGCAGAGCCGCCACGATGCCATTAATGTATCCTCGGGCGCGATCTCAGACAAGCCGGCTACCGCGTCACGCTGGAGACTGGTGGATTGCAGAGGGACGAGAAGCGTCGACTGGATGGCCTTATGGCCTTACCAGCCGCGACTGGGACCGCAATCGGCCGCTGGCGTGGGACGTCTCCGACACGTACGCTCTCGGCTATCGTGCACTAGCCAACGTAGGCGTCGGCCACATTATCCACCAACGGGAGATGCACAAACGGCGCATATACGCGCCGTTTTCTTGAGGACCACGTTGTAATGGCGTTAGGTCTCGAGTCTTCTGGCGTTTTGGGCAAGGATGCATTCAAACTGACAAGAGAGCTTGGGAAGAAGCTCTTCGAGGCCACAGCGGCCAAGTTCGACCGCGCCAATATGATGAGTGGTCACCGACACTTAAGCAATAAGAATAATATAGGCAATATTGTAGATGTTATATAAGTGATACATTAGTAACTGTGATATATGTACATATTGATAAAATAAACCCTTGTTCTAAAAAAATGGTATTATTATTGAAAATTAAAACAACGTTTGGTATACGTTTTAGGAGATTGGCGCCTAGAGCACCTTCGTTCAGGCCGTCCCGCTAGACTCGTGCTACGACGTAAATGCTACGATTGCTAAATATGATTATATGGAATTGTGTCATGCAGAAGACGGGTAGCGGATTTGTTTATAATATATTTTTCCATGTCAATATTTATATATCCGGTTATAAAGGATTCTTTTTGAAATATATATATATATATATATATATATATATATAAACTTCTCATTAAGAGGCGGGTGGTGGGATTTTTTTTGTTTTATATTAATACTATTTGGTGAGAAACAATGTTTTCCTTTATTCATTGTAATTAATCACCGACGGTGGGAACATGACAATTGGGTCCCTGCGAACGTGTGCACATTTACGAAGGGTCCAATGTAGGAACCAACCATCTCTGGAGGGTTCCCCGGACCGAAGCCGCGTTGCCCCGTTGCACATCCAGCGACAGACGCTGTCTGAGAAATTCGCCCGCTCGCCTATCACCGCTGGCTAGACCTAGTCGCTTCCCGACCTTCTGTAGCAAACCGCGAGTGGACGGACCCGGCCCGCCAAGTGTCTCGAAGGCAAGTGGGTAGAACCCGTACGGGTACCCGATGTTCTGGTATTTTCTTACCTTGCCTGGCTCGGCGAGAGCTGAAGCATATCCGGCCCGGGCCGCGCCAGCACTAACCATTGAAGGGGCTAATGAGTCAGTAACTGTCGCGTCCCAAACCAGCATGCAACCGCTCTCGAACGGGGTTAAGGTCAGACCGTCGGGTCTCTTTCCGCCTTCCCTATCCAGTCCGACGGGTTCCAGGACGCACGGTAGGCCACTAGAGCGTAGGGCTCTGCTGAAGGTTTCGTTCAGAGCTTGGTGTCGGGCTCGCGTGCCTGCGCTGACGATACAGGATAGCCCGTGGCGTCCATCCGGCTGGACAGCGTCACCGCAGACGCAGGTATGAGCGTGCACAAGGTCCGTCCCCAAACGAAGTCCGACCGCGATTCTCACCGACTCGTCATCTAGGAGTGTCCCGATCCGAGCACAGGGTATGGCGTGGAGCCATGCGCCCGCCCCTTTAGACGGCGTGCAGCCTGGCCCTATCAGCGTCTGTGGCGCTTACCGCGATGAGATTATTAATACTTTTTTTTTTTTTTTTAAAGTATTAATAATCTCATAATAATACTTAACTAATAATTATTATTATCCTTTGTTTTATATAGTTTTAATTGTTTCATACGCCATGTCCATTGGTATATATTTTAAGAGATTATTATATCTGATTACCCACAGTTGATCTACATATGTTTACGTAAATATATACAGTATGCCGACTATAAATAAACTACAGACTGCCGACTATAAATATGTATATATATATATATATATATATATATATATAACTTTTGTTAAGAGGTGGGTGGAGGGATTTTTTTAGTTTTATACTTAATTAACGATAATTATTACACTTTATGTTATATAGTTTTAATTATTCCATGTGTCATGGTCATAAGTGCATATTTAAGAGATCATCACATCTGATTACGCGCAGTTGATCTAAATATGTTTATGTGTATGCACACATTATGTTGCCTGATCTTCAAGAGGCGGGCCGTGGGATTTTTAAATATCCTACTGTGTTGAAGAATTGTATATTATTTTGAGGCCGTAAAAACGTGTTTTGAGTTTTTTTTATACTAAGGACGTAAACGTACGCGAGCAGGCGCTTTAAGTTTCACCTAAATGCCTTGTTTTGTGATGCGCACCCAAAGTGCGATTGCGGTGGATTAGCAAAGATTGCCCGAAATTATCATGTGCTAAAGAAAAAATTAAATGTACTGAAGTTAGAACGTATCCATAGTGCCTTATGGATATTCTATTTTTATATATTTCACAAGCGTTGTAGAATCGATATTTGATTATTGACATTTTTATCTAGAGCCATTTGTTTATACAAATATAATTATGCATTCAATACATTCATCATGATTGTAAATCTGACTTTATACTACTACTCTGTGTTAAAGATAAACATGCAACCATATCGAGCAAAACCGGCAGAAACCATTCGATTCTGGAAGATTCAGCATCCTGATTAGGCAAAATCTTCTGCCTATCTGAAGTACTTACCTAAGAGGCAGTTCCGGGGGCAGTCCGACCGTGACTAGTTGGACAGGATCTAATTAAAATGACAGCAGGATTGTAGGGTTAGTTACTCTTGCGTTATCAACACCAACGGTGGATATGTCAGCTTTGATGATAGTTATTTATATATACAAATAGTATTATACTACTTTTATTCCATTACGGTATCACAATCTTGCGGAGATACCCCTATTTAACGGTATGCTTATTCTACCATAACTCTAGATAAGGGGTTTACTAGTTAAATGTAGAACGCTGTTGTGTCCCAGACTGTGTCGGTCGTATATGATTATAAGTAATCGTAAGTATAAAGTAGTGCCTGGAACAGGAAAATTTCAAACGGGTGGATCAGGCGGGATGCATACTGGAGATGATCCCCAAACGTAAACGGGAGCACGGCATTAGAGCTGATCTAACGGCCCGGGCTGTAATCTCATTAACCTCGCTGTGACGGCTTTGGCGTTTTTCGCTTCTACTGCAGGTGTCCACCTGCAGTAGTCCACCCCAAATGTCCACCTGTATTTCACACGTACACTGGTGTCCCTCAGTTAGCCTTGTCTCCAATCTCAAATCGACGCACATGCGAAAGCTTTCGTGATCGAGTAAAGTAGCAAGGTTTGAGGAGGTGATGGCTTGGAGCCATTTGCTGGCTTCTTTCTGGACGATTGCACGCAGTCGGGCTTTGCCTGCCATGATTAGTACATAAGAAAGTAGCGCTGGTACTTCATAGAGACGATGAGGTTGTTGTAGGACCTCTGCAGGTGTTTGTTTGCCTCTGGGAGTAGGCTTGCGAGGTTCTCGAATCTCATATCCGCAACCTTTTTGGCGCCCTGGAAAATCTGCTAGGCCACGGCCGGGCTGATGTGCTGGACAGTACCCTCTGAAGCGTCTAATGATGCAACATGTCAGCTACCTGCCAGGTCTCCTCTAGAGCGTATTCCCTGACCTCCGAATCTAAGATGGAGATTGGCTTGAGCCTAGTTGTTATCGGCCAGATTTAGATTAAGGATGTCGCTGAGACTGGCCCTTAGGCTTTTGTCCAAGTCCCACAGCAGATTCTGGTTTGCTCCGACTTCCGTGGTGCGGAGGATATGGACGATTCTTGCTGAAAGACGATTTTAGTAGGCGGTACCCGCTGTGGGGACTAAGCAGGTTAGCCGGGTTAGACGGCAGCAGAGGCAAATATGGGCCGGCTGTGTGAAGCTCCAACCCTTTAGAAACCAGTCGCCTCCCTATCCCCTCACCGACCAAGAACCGCCTGCGCGAACAGTTTAGACAACTGAGTGAGGGTGGAGTCTACTTATGCTTCTTCCCTGGAGGGTTAATGAAACTGTGCGCGTTGCTCCGGCCATGCTGGACGCTTCAGAACCGTGTGTTCTGGATGTCCTTGAGTCTATTGCCGCAGTGAACACACGCTGGGAGCCTTCCCAATCCTGAACAAGTAGAACCAGAAGTCCCTGTGAGTGGTGTGGGTAGTTCTCTCCTGAGCCGATTTAACTAACCTTTGATGTTTAATGTGAGTTTTCGAAGACTGGCGCCCGAAGCACCTTCAGGCAGGCCGTCTAACTCGTCTTGCGATAGAGTGATGCTGCGCTGTCGCTTATTATCCTCTTTGAGTGTAGGGTCTTCCCACAGACGGCGGCCTCGTCTCTAGATTCCAAAGAATACTCACAAACACCTTGCCTGGAAGTATTCTTCGTCCAGAGTATTTCTTATTTTCTCAGGAAACAACATTTGTTTATTATCACACGTGTTGTGTAGAAATAGTACTGTTAAAATATGCATATGTTTACATACACACATTTAGACATTTAAAATAGATATGTAAAACTACGAAGTTATGACATGGGTTTGGTTATCTAGACTGGCTAGCGACGGGACTACAGGAGGCGGCATGGTATCTGCCGCATGGTAGTTTACAACGAAGGCACACACATGAGTCAGAGGGATCACGGAACCCAGTGGTCGCGCACAGCACATGGTGAAAACCGTGCACGGCGAACCTAGTCACCACATGGCGGTTAGACAGACTCGGTCCCTTCCATGTCTGGTTTTGTATTGCTCCGGTGCTGAAGAAATTTGCGTCGATTTCAGCAAACTTGCACTCCCACGTTTTGAGGACGTTGACCTAATTAGGAGATGCCGGCAGGTTAAAGCGTCGCCTCAGCTCCTCGACGAATAAAGGGGTGTCGGTGAGGAGATAGACAAGTCAGTTACGAGCCGAGCGATGAAGGCCCAGGACTCGCTTGCGGTATGCTGCCTTCAGATTATTTAGGTGCTCGAGGCAAGCTAGGGTGAGATTATTCCAGATTATTTCGATACCGTAGGCGGCCATTGGAGCAATCTTTAGATCGAACAGCCTTAATGCCGTTGGAATGGACTACAGGTGCGGCTTTCTAATTGTGGTCATTGTGACCAGCGCCTTTCTGCATCTTTCCTTGATATGTTGCAGGAAGCAACTGCCGTTCGGCGTTAGAATCAACCTTAAGTAAGGAAACTTACTAACGTAAGGACGGTGGAAACCGGCTTAACAGAGTCCATCATTAGTAGTCTCAGTGAAAGACCGCGTCTCGAGACGGCCTTCACGGTGGAAGACGTGATCCTCGCTTTCCAGGATTTGCTGAACAACAAAGCAGCGGGCCCCGATCTAGTGAGGAATGAGCATCTAAAGAGCGCATCTATTTTGGCTCCATGCTGGACGGCACTGTTCAACGAATGCCTCCGCGCTGGCACGATCCCGTCCTAGTGGCTCAAAGCGACACTGCTTGTCAACCCTAAAGGCAAAGGTGACCCAACCGAGCTGACCTCCTGGTGCGGTATAGCAAAAAAGAGCACATGCTACAAGTTACTGTCGTCGCTGCTCACCTGAAGACAAGTCGGTTCTTAGAGATTACTGACTTTATCCCAGCTGAACAGCACGGCTTCCGACTAAATCGTTCTACGATTACGGCATGCGTCCATCTGCTGGAGGCCATCAGGAAGGCTCTAGCAAAGTCCCAACCCTTGTATATTCTGCGAACTCTGGTCGAAGTTGGTGTCCCTACTGCCGTCCTGAACCTATTGGTGGCCGTCCTCTAGAGCAACAAAATCAGATTAGATGACCGTGTGTCCAAACTTCCTCCCCCCATTCTTCAGACTACAGGTGTTGCGCAGGCTGACAACTCGAGCCCGCTACTTTTCTCAGTCCTTATTAAGGACCTACCCGCGAACATCCGGGGCCTGAGGCATCTGGTAGGCGTGATATTGTACGCAGATGATCTCGTCATCTACGGGAAGAGTTGCTTCCAGGTTCAACAAGCCTTAGCCAGACTTCACGCGGCCACGTCTGAGCTTAAACTAACCGTTAACCTGACGAAAACAGTAGCCATAAGTTTAGTATTCCTTATTTTTATAGCGCATGGCGGTCCCTCTGGCTCACCAGATTAACTGCCTCGCTTCGGGCGAGAGCAAATGCTTTTCGCATCTACTGGCCTTGACATGGCAGACCACATATTGCGGTCCCTGTCACCTAATGACGGAGTATTTCATCAACGGTCTTCGCATGGTCTATTCTGTGTTTGGCGACGCGCATCTCCAACCTTTCCCTTACCCCCACCCCTCCCTCTGTTGAATTCTTGAAAGGTTGCGCGAGTACTATCTTCTTGGCGACATAGTTGTTGTGTATCCTTTAGAGGTGGCCTGCCATTCTTGGATTTGGATAAAGCGCCTCCATCCTCTCTGGGACGCGTTTAAGGTGGTTCTGCACCTTTAGTTGTGTAGAACCCCTGCAGTCATACAAAAGATTGTTTCTTGGAACTGCATCGTCCGGTCATTTAGGTAGGCGAATATGACTCTAAGAAGTACAACGGGGCTTTTTGCCTGTGAAGAGTCTCGAGTGTGACTCACGACAAGAGGCTGTTAAAAGCGTCAAGTAAAACGGCCAGAAGGAAATCGCGTTTTCTAGGCGGAGACCTGCAACGGAGCTGGCCCTCGATTAAACCTGCTAAATGGCGCTGATTGTCCGGCGCCCTGGGTATCGAGCGAGAGGCCTTCCCCTCCGCGAAATCTCGATGGCATACCTACACCATGGATTCTAAATCTTTGGCCAGACAGTCAAAAAAGCACAATAGGAGGTAGCGCCCTTCGGAATCAGAAACAGATCTACGACCTACCATTTACGAACGAATAGAGGGAACATCTTGGTCGCCGCAACGAACCACCGTTACCAGACGTTTCTTCATCAGTAACTCAGAGCCTCTAAAGATTTTTCTAAGCAAGAGAGCACACAAACCTTCGTAGTGCAAAATAGTCTCCTTCGCGCGACGCGCTGCCTTCAGAAGATTCTGCAGGCCCGTCTCAGAAGCTCGTGAGTTCTCTGGTGTCTGGTAGGACTCTGCTCGGCGCGTCAATGTTAGGTCATGGGGTGCGCCAACCTCCGTGGATTCCCGTGCATAAAAAAACAGTGTTATGAAAGATAAGATCTTCCGCCATTATCCACTACAGGTCCCATCCGGGTGGCTTTGCGGAGCCCAATGTGCTGAGAGCAGTGTTAAAGTCTCCGGTTACGACTAAATGGATTGTTACTCGGAATTGGATTAGAAACTTGGAATGTTAGGATAAGTCATTTAAGAGGTTGTTTAAAACGTCGAGTAAAACGGTCCACATATTTGAAGGCGACTGGGGCTGTCAAGTACAATTATCGTCTCTTTAGGGCTGTCTACAATACGATAAGCAGTTTTCCGTTCACTGGAAGTTGAGCTGAGGGGCAGCAGATCGGTGCTCCGCCTGTTAGTTTTATGGACTAGAGCGTGGGCTCCCCTGTTGCGGTTGTATTTCAGCTGAAGAATTTTAAGGATCGAAGCTATTTTTAATTAGTGTCTCTGACGTGGGGTTCCTCTGGAGCGGTAGCCCTCGGATCGACGCGCACTCCCCGAGGGTCATCGAGGAGTAGGGGTGCCATGAAAGCCCCGGGAGCACCGGGCCTGGAGCAGGAGCTAGCCTTGTGGCGGAGGGGCATGCTAGCTGGACGGTGGCCACGGTGGGCACCGATTTTATGGTGAAACCCATGCACACCGAATTTAAGAGTAAGATGACGGTTTTCCGTTTTCGGATTTTTTTACGTGTCCGGGGTGAGGACAAGCGTTATGAAGAAGGCTGGATCGACACCGAGGTAGGCAAAGGTGTTTTACATACTTGACAGGGTTTCCCTAAAGCGTAACATTGCTATATAGCCTTCCGCCTCCCCTGAATTTAATAGCTTTGTTTTAACTACATGTATAACTAGGCTATTAGCATCAACATACTCTTGCAGAGTTGCAAGCGCCTGCTGAGTGTGAAAACGGCTTTTGAGGAACAGAACCAAGTCGTCGACAGAAAGCAACATCTTGACAAACTTGTGTCGTTTACTGATTCTTGATGGAAGTCGGAAACCAGAACAGATGACAGGAAGACCAAAGGTTAGACACCCCGTCATCGGGGATAACTGTGCCCTGTTAAAGGAATAAGGCAATTAGCTGAACAAATGTAAGCGTTGCCCTGAGGTACGCCAGATATCTACTATCTGTTTCTGCGACGCAGTTTCAAAGGCAGATTTAGTCCTCAAAAGTGGCGTAGAAAGGTAACTGTTTTTAAGAGATTCGACCAAATCTCGCAGAGTAGAAAGCAGTTCTTCTTTCAAATCCATGCTGCTCTTCTGGCAAGCCATTCACGTCGTCGAGAAACGCCTTTAGTCGCTTGGTCAATATACTAGCTAAGAGCTTGAATACCACACTCTTCTTCGCAATACCACGCTAAGGCGATGGAGAGAGCTGGTTGCGTTTCCCTTTCGAAATGACACTCAAAATAATGTTCCTCCTTGACGGGGGTAAGGATGCATATTCTTGTATCTTGTGGTAATAGAGCTTGTATTGCGGGAACCAACAGTGCAGGTGTCCACTTTGCACTTGACCTGGCGCTTTACGAGATTTTGCCTACAGTGTGGAGTTGATAACATCATCGTTATTTATTTCGGTCTAGGTGCCCTCTCTGGCATGCATAGTCCATTTATTTGATTGTCCCATGGTGCGCCCTGTTGAGCCATGAATATAACGGCAGCATGACGTTTTGTGGGACGGAATACAAGCTTGAAGAACATAATGTCTAAAATTGCGCAATTCTGCTTAAAGGGAGTAACTATGACTCTCTTACCGGCCTTGGTCCGCTGGTGCGTGACTGCCACGCGCTGCGGGGACCTTCACTGGCCCACTTGTAAGTTAGTCAGACGGTACAAACTCCCGAAACCGACACTCCCGTGTTTTAAGAACTAACCGGGGGGCAAGGCATACGATAGATTTGGGTGTCAACGAATTCATATTGTCATCCTGTCGTGGCCCATTCGAGGGCTGTTAAGGCTACTGCCAATACGGGGGGCTTGTGCTGCATAGAAGCCCCCCGGGCTGGACGGTTAACGCCCCGAGTGACACTCGGTGGTACCGTCCGGGACGCCTGCTGCCTTGGCTTAATAGGCAAAATGAGTGAGAAGTGGCCACACGAACGCAGACCACCGGTCGAGAGGGCCTTCTGGCCCCGTATTTTACGGGGAACCCCTGCTCTGGAGTGGTCCGACGCCCTTCGGGGGGAAGGTATATTCCGGGGTGTAACGCGGAATCGCGAGGTGAATGCGTCTAATCGGTACGGTGGAGTAGTGTGGTACCCCCATTCCGAACCTCGATAGGGGGGAGGGTGGGGGATCTGCCGGCCTGTCAATTCGGGCTGGTGGGCACTCCCGTTCGGGTCCGCGCGTATTAAATCGCGGTTAAAGGGCGGGAGTGTAAGTATTTCTCTCTTTTGCTAAAGGACGCTGCGCTCAGATCGCTTCTTCTGGATGCTTCGTTATATGACTACTTTGTGATCTCACTATTGTATACACATCCGGAGAGGTGGCAAGCCACAAACCTGTCATGCAAGCTGCTGATCAGCGATCTGCAATTACTATTGCTGGGCTTATCTATTGGGTAGTTTAGATCACCACAGAGTGAAGTTGGTTTTCGTATATTGTCTGAATCAAGCGACCCACACAGCTTATTGAGTACATCAATTAATCTCTCCGCGGGGCTTGAGTACATGGCCGTTCGTTGACGGCTTTGCAACTGTTCGATATTAGGACTACGCCCGTTGCAAGCTATAATACTAAAGTTGTATAGGATCATTTGTTGGTATACTAACTAGAGCAATTGTATCAGACGTACCATGCCTGCGCTTAAAAACATATTGTGTCTCTTGAAAAACAAAATAAATTTATAAACGCACTTTATAGGAGTGTATTCATTTGTGGACAAATCGTTTCTGTTACCATGGCAAAGTGTAAAACTGACTCAAACTTAGGCATGTTAATAGACAGCAACTGAGTGCCGGTCTCCATCGCTTAGCAGTTGATATTGGAGGACCAACAATGCTGCGACGTCACATGACCCAGAAAATGAAAGAAAAAACATGCCTTCATTTATTTTTCTTTGGTATGTGTATTAGGAGATGCAATACATTTTAAGTGTACAGAGGGTTCTCGCCTCAAACCGTTATGATACAACGTTAGAAAACGATTCTGTTCGTTCGGCACAAAGGTTCGTCTGACTGCACGAAGCCAACAACTGGCTGTGGGTTCTTGTTAACCATTCTATAAATATACTCCTAAATATACATGCATATATATTTATTGTTTTTTTACGAGTTCGACTAGGCAGAGGGCAGACGTGTTTAGCATTTGCTGTAGCTAATTTGATTTGTTTACTCTGTTCAAGTGTGTGCGCAAGGAAAGCTACATTGAATGTACACCGGTTAGTGGTGCTGGGATTCCAACTTTGTTCAGTCGAAGAGTCGTACTCGACTTACAAAATCATTCCAATGTTCAACGCACGTTTCCGCCGTCAGTTCTCAAATCATTTCCTAACCGTTTGCATCATAGTAATATATTTTAGTTTAGTAAGTAGAAACTTTTAAGCTAATACATTTGCCCACATAGGCCGCGACGTCACCTAGAAGTGGTAGTATTGCTCCGTCGCCCACCCCGGCTAGATCTAGGCTACGACAAGGCTCAACCGAAGCGAGTGCGCATGCCGATCAATCTATGCCCCAAATGGCTTCACATCGAACGCCCGCAATCCTGCAGTGACGCTGCCGATGAATGTTTCAAGTAAACAGAGTTCACCCCTTCACCAAACACCCCTGCGTCAGGCCAAAGCGGTGCAAACGTCACAGTGGAGAAGCGCATCATGGCTCCAAGCGCAAGAAGTTCAAGAACTACCTCTTAAATCAGGCAATCGATTCGGTAACGGTACGGTACACCAGTGCATTATTGCCGTGAACTGTATCTAATCTGGCTTTAATTTACATTGAGAGCCTTCAAAACAAATCCATGTGATATTTTTCTGCTCCCGAAGAACGTTTCTCTCCGGCGTTGTAGGCGGCATGAACTTTTTAAAATTTGTGGGCGTTGGTACGAACTTTCTGATCCATCCCGTACTCGAACATAGAAGCCCAACGTTACGTATTAAAGGAAAAACTTATGTACGGAACGTGGTACCTTTATGCCCAAATGTTACAAAATATATGTGCATTGTATAGCGCATGTGTTTTATAGTCCGGGATCTCCTGGAGACGTGTGCCATGCACAGGAGTAACAATTAAATAAAAAAAATTATTTTCAAAGATGTTTGTGTTTTTACTCAAGTTAGGAGTCAAGAACAATAAATAGTAAGATGTTGCTCAAAATAAAACTGCGTAAGGTAGAGTGCACATGCATGCACTGGCATTCTAGTATTTTCAGGTTAATTATACTAGTACATTGAACAAATTAGTCGGCTGTAAAAATAAATGATACTGGGCCATTATATTCAAGATATATTAGTAATTTATATTCACATATACGTAAGTTCGTAAAAAAATCTTGCTTCGAATGGACCATGTGTAGCACTGGAAATATATATATAGGGTCTGCAAAAAAGTCTTTTGGGATTGGCGCTTGCTCGGCTTTCACAGCGCCCGCCCCGGCGCCTAGGCATAGATCATTGGCTGACTCTCTGTTGTTTTCATGTGAAAAAAAGCGGGCAATTTTCTAGTCTCAACCCTTTTCAAATCTGTTTAGCCGTTTGATCGTAAAAGTGCTGCAAAATGGAGAAAGAAAAATGCCAACTTCGGGCGATTCTACTCTACGAGTTTAAAAATGGACTGAGTGCAACGCAGGCTCACAAAAAGTTGTTTAGATCGTTTGGAGATGCCTGTTGTACAGACAGAATGTGCCAACAGTAGTTTGAGAAGTTCCGAAAAGAAAATTTTAACCTCGAAGATAAGCCTAGATCAGGAAGGCCAAGTGTTGTCAGTGAGGAGGTTTTTCGAATGAAAATCCAGGAAAATCCCACTAACTACTGTGGAACTTGCCGAGAAGCTTCATATTACCCAACAAGCTGTAAGCACAGCTTTAAAACGCCTCGGAATAACTTCCAGGCTGTGCAAATGGGTACCTCACGAGCTCAGCGACTTCAACAAGATGACGCGCATGCGCGTCTGCACTTCTTTGCTCAGCAGGCATCAAAATTTGCCTTTTTTCAATCGTTTTGTGACCTGCACAGAATATTTTACCACTAAAAACCCAGACTTTTACAGAAATAGGAATCGAAAACCTTGTAAATTGTTGGGCAGAGGTTGTATCTTCCGGCGGAGAATAAATCAATAAATAAGACCTCCCTTGTCTCATATATATCTGTTTTCTTTATAGTGCCAAAACCGAAAAACCTTTTTTGTAGCCCTAATATATATCCACGAAGTTTAGCCGACTTCTAACCTTGGAAATAGTTAAGAACATTATTAACTTATGATGAACGTGCCGAATACGGAAATCTTCTGCCAAGGTAAGTGCTACTAATGCAAATAAACTCTATATATATGTACAAAAACCTACTTACTTTAGCTATCTCGATAAGCAAATAACTGAGCGCGTTCACACACGCGTGGTGGTTATTTAATATGCAGTCGCGATACACAGGGTGGTTATCACATCTGAATGCTTACTTGACCAAAGGTTTAGTCGTTAAATGCGCTCCTGAGTATTAAATAACGTCACTGGTAAAGATGGCTACGTTGCTCCATTGTAGTGGCGGTTAATTAGGTAGCTAGCTTACCTTTAAAAAGCGGGGCGTTGTCATGGCAAGTGCAGACAATAGACCAACAAGAGTTCAAAATTAACAGAAGTTGCATTTGATTTCCATATTAAATCCGTCGGATCTGGTTATGCGTTATCTTGCTGCATGAAAACTAACATGGATTGAGGTAAAACGATGTCATAGTTTATACATATATACGTATATATTCTCCAACACGGCTAACAAAAGACAAACTCGACATGTTACGATTGAGGCGGCTTCTAAATGTTGTGTAGATAACGAAACGATTATATCCGTGCCGAAATATACAATATTGGGTTTTAGAGGCCCATAACTACACGCTATAGAGAGAGGTTATTTACATTTTAAACAGCATTGAAGACCACGGAATCACTCATATCACACAGGTTATCTAATCAACTAGTCTGATACGTAATACCATGTTTCGTTCTCTATACACCAATAAATTTAGTGAGTTCCTGTTTCTGCACATGAGACTTGATGTTTGGTAGAACGGATTGTCGTCTGTACAAATGTATTTATTTTTAAACTCATTAAATATATTCAAATATGTTAACGTTCTTTCAGTTTTTAAGGCCGTGACACGATGTTTGTGCGGTACTAATACAAAATGTCTACTAATTGTATGAACTTTGGTAACGGTTTGCGAAGTATTGATTTTGTAAAAATATAGTCCCACTTTGACAAAATAAAGGTGCATTTGAATTAAATAGTCTCTGAATAGCCATCGCAAAGGGGATTGGTTAACTGCCACCTGTTGTACCTTGAAGTAATTAATGGCTTTTGCTGTTTTTTTAGGGCAGTCATATAGGAATTAAGACGTAGAGGTCTTAGTTGTAGGTTGGAGCAAGCCACTTTGTCAAGTCACTACTCACTGGCTTGGCGTGGAAGATTCGTTGTAGTCTTTGTCGTCGTTGACGCTAACTTTAGTTTAAGACTGCATTGAACCTTATGCGAAAGCACCATGAAAGCTTGTGGTAGCCTGCATTGATCTTGGTGCGAAAGCACCAGAAAAGCTTGTGGTGTAGCCTCACACCGTCCCGAGTCGGACTATCGGAACTGTGTTGACTCCATGGTTTGCTTGTAATCGATATGCAAATCTGACCAGTTTTGTAACTCCAAAGATCTAGAATACGTGAAACACGCAAAGTTGCTTAAACGCTGACACGTTTATCATTAATTGCCATAAACGACATGTTCTTTTCCTCCGCTGCTGATAGCACTCGATTGTGTTTCGACGGTTCGGCATGGTGTCCTTGGAGCTATTAAAAGTTATGGTAAAACACTACACATACTAGCATACAATATAACGCCCGCTTTATGAGACTGTATGACAGTTTAATAAATAATTACGGCATTGGCGTGCATCCCCCGAAATTTTCAATCAAACATGAACTGCGTTTAGCATCACGTACCCAGTATTTACAATTTCGAGAGCTCCAGGCTACTAAGCAAAATACCGCAACGACGCTTAATAAATATTGTATTTCCTAGTAAACCGCCTACTTATTTTTAATAAGGTTTCAGTATCTTTATACAGAATATAGTTTATAGGAAAAAAATAGAGTAAGCTTAGCAGGATAACAAATCGATATAGTTTGCTATAAATGTCTGCACTAGCTATATTGTTGTCGTGATTAGATGCCTACGGCGGTAAACACTTAAGCAACTTCAGCTAAGGCAACATAGTCGGTTTAATACATTCCGAGACTACTTCGAAATAAAATATTAAATTATACCATAACAATTGGTATTAAGCTTAGTTTCCAGCATGCGAGTACATCTCTTCGCTCACCACACATGCAGCACCGGTCACAGAAGCTATGGTATGCCTTAAGAAAATAATGTACTGCCATATTTGCCTGAATCGATGCGATGTAGTCAAAACGCTTCCTTTTGAAGGCCGATTTGCATTTGGGAATGAGCATGCTATCTGTTGGGGCAACATCTGGCAAACATGGAAGTTTTTAATCATCACGAACAAGAACGCTTCTGTGTACCGGTGCATTATTGTGAACAAGTCTAACACCGAAGGGTGGATTTGTAATATGAAATGACACGACCAATTATTGTTAGTCGGTTTAAAACTTCCACATAGATCCTCCGTCCTTGGCTTTTCTTGGCGCGCATAATGCTTTCGATTGTACGAGCTATACGATTCCAGTCATCACGTGAGTCTATAAGAAGATCTGTCAGGTTTTTGTTTGTTCAGGCGTGTCCTTCGTGACACAATGTTTGTGCGGTACTAATACAAAATGTCTACTATTTGTATGAACTTTGGTAACGGTTTGCGAAGTATAGATTTTGTAAATATTGTCTCACTTTGACAAAATAAAGGTGCATTTGAATTGAATAGTCTCTGAATAGCCATCGCAAAGGACATTGGTTAACTGCCACCTGTTGTGCCTTGAAGTAATTAATGGCTATTGCTGTGTTTGAGGGCAGTCATATAGGAATTAAGACGTAGAGGTTACTCTCGAAGAAGAACGAGGTAACTCTCGAAGTTGCTATGTTCTGTGAGCACTTGGGTCTCGTATTGTGTTTACTTGCCGCCGGGCCGGTTAATCCACGGTCCTCTAACCGGCCCTTTAATGGTTGAAATCAGAATCTCTCACTTGGGTCCAAGGTGCCCGTCCGGTATGGCGTCCCATTCGTTCTGAGAGACCAAAGTTTGATCCCTTTTTCTTCCTTGTCAGCTCCGCTTATAAGCGACGGCTTTCCTTGGCTTTTAGGTCTCAAGGGGTTGTGCTTGCCAGTACAAAAACAGTCGTCGTGCTCACTGTTTTGTGGGCCTTCGTAATCCATAAAGCAGCGATGCAATGGGTCTTGCGCATCAGCGTCCTGTTGCGGGCCGAAGTCAGTGCGGATAATGACCACATTGTTGTAGCGCTCCCGCCTTTGCAACGGCCCGCTGTATTACGGCAAGACGCGAGCGGTCCTCGAACTGCTTTGGTGCAAGAAGGCTGCACTTTTTCGCGAATGATCGCAAACGGTTTTCTATAATCGCCTCCGAAACTCCTTAAAGAGAATGGCGGAGGCCGGTATACCATCAGGGCCTGGCGCTTTTCCGGCTTTTAGTCTCTCTCTCTCTCTCCCGCTGCATGGGCTTTTTCTAGAGTCACCCTTCGGGCTGGTCTCTCGGCTGCGTCCGCTTCGAACGGTGTCCTGTTAAGGGATGGATGCCGGGGGAAAAGCGTTTCTTGTACCGTCGACGCTCATCCGGGGGAATTTAAGCTTTCTTGCTTGTTTCTGTGTTGCCGCGGATTAGCTTGTACAGTCGTTTCTACGGGTCGTTCTCTATTTCCAACAAGAATGCCTTCTAGCATCGTTCCTTGCCCTTTGCTATTGTTTTGCGTAGAGTGGCTCTAAGGCTTTTAAATTCGCTTTGCCATCCGTGCTGATCATATTAGAAACACCATGTTTGACTGTCACTACGGATGTTCAACAAAAATGCTCTGGCCCATGTAGGCCGTTTCGACGAAGTTTGCGGACGAATGCACACGCTGGTTCTCTTACTTGAGTAGGCTGTTTTTACTCCTTGATCATCCTCCGTCCCCTACGGGCTTGGAATCGCCGTGCGGCATACCTTCAATGCACCGAGGGCCGGACACTTTGATATAAATAGGGTTTTCCTCACAGTACCTGTGATAGCATGATCGCTGACTCTCACTGGTATATGGTTTATCATTCTTTTCTCAATGAACATTGCTCAAAGAGCGATAAGGGATCGAGCTAGCGATATCCCGGTAGATGATAACCATGACTAGTGCACGAGTTCCCTGGACCTTACCACTGTGCAAGTCATACTTAACTAAGAGAACCCTCTTTACATATGTGGTGAAACGCTTCTCCAGCTGATAGATTTGTGTACACTCAACCGACGCTGAAACTCTGCATTGAGGATAATCTTTAGCTCAAATAGTCGTACAGCAACATGCAAAGACAGTCGCGGAACGTTCCTCACACACAAATATATGGAGAAGATTCCTGCTCGGCACCTGTCACCAATATGCTGGGTGAATGTCGTACCCATATTATGGACCCCAAGGCCTATGTATGGAAAGCAGTTGACGAACTGTAGCCTTTAACCTCCACAGACAATTTTGTGTGTTCCCTCCACGGCAGAACTTCTTTGCTTTTATTGTCCGTGACTTAAATTGGAGGGCTTTGTTGTGAAAATAAGCCTCGCACAATGCCAGGGATTCTACGGATAGCTCCCAGATCGCGATGGCGACTACGATGTCGTCTGCTTTCATAACGAGAAAAGCGTTTCGGCAGCAACTGGATTCAGCTCGCACATGATGAACTGAGTCAGCCATCAATAAAGCAAATGAACGACAGCTGAGCTGACTCTAGGGTGTCACCACTCTCGTCCATTTCCAGGCAGTCCTCAGCACAGAAGCTGCAAAGTATTCGCAAAAGAGGATCCCCTTCACTCACTAACGTGCCGAAATGAATCGACTAATAAGTGGCGGGGAACCTTGTCAAAGGCCTTGACGCAATCGATGAAAACGATGTTCAGAGGAACCACGGGTCTTGCACGTGGATTGCATCATGTATGCCTCGGCCCTTCATGAACCCAAATTGCTCCGTATCTCCGCAACAGTTGGAAGCACTCTTGCGATGATAGACTTTGCGAATATCTCTGAGTGTGCGTCCCAATGCCCCACCCGATTTTCGGACCATTCTGCTCCCCTGAATAACAGGGATAATCTGGCACAGTGCCAGGCCTGGGGTATTTGCCTCTAGTCGACTATCTGGTTAAACAGAGTAGTCAACTTACCTGAAAAGACATTTAAAGATTGCGCCCACTTGTGGTAGATTCCATCGGGACCACTGCTTTTCCGCTTTGAAAGGCCATGCAGAATTTTTGCGATCTCCTCCATAAAAAGATTATGAAAGTGCTGATCCAGGATGAGTGCGTACTTAACTGCTGGCTCATACGTGGTGGCCATTTAGCGAAGTCAAATGGTGGCTTATTAGCTTATGGATACTGTTGTGCATTGTTCCTTTTCTGCTGACGTAAAATGCGGATATGAGGTTTTACTTCTGGCCTTCCAAGAAGTCAAGCCGCCTCCTCATCATTATACTAGATTGTATCATTCAGTGAACTCTTCGCTGATCATTGTCTTTCCAAATCGTGCTCTCAGCTAACGTCGGGAAAACACGCCATTTGGCAAACATGAAGGCTTAAAAACTTTGCTTGTTCAGACTCGCCAACAGGCTGGTCATAGCCGACACACTCGAGTTGAATGGACAGGACATGAACTATGCGAATAAGTTCACATATCTCGGTGTCACAGTAACCCTCTCAGCCAAGACCTTCGCTGCACACATAGAGCAGAGGTCGCAAAAAAAACCCTGGTCGTGGCGACCGCACGACCCTCAGCAGGAAGAAGCCCCATATGCTCTCGACAGTGTTAGCTCTATTTGATATGAAAATAACACCCATTGCATCATACGAGATTCAGTTTGTGTGGGCAAAGTTAAACTCAGCTCAACTATGTGTACTCGATCGGGTGAAACAAGCATTCACGAAACAGATACTGGGCGTACATATGCCAGCATACAACCGTTTTACGTATTTGCTGTGCAATACTCCGTTATTTGTGAAGTAAGTCAAAAATAATTTGTGCTTCTAGATACCCCCGCATACAGCGAGTTCATAACACGATATGAAGAGAAGATGATAAAGATCGACCCACATGTTTATATGATAGATGCAATAGTTAGGTCAGAATGGAAGAGCACGGGCAGGGCAAAAAGGTGCATAACCGCCAGTTTCGCTGGGCACGGTTTTCACCACCGCCTATGCCAGAAAGGTGCTCATCGTGACCTTGTGACACATGTGTTTGTAAACATTGTTATGGTCTATGTCTAAGATATCACGGCAAAAAGTGCAATGCAGTCTCTCCGCTAAGAATGCTGGCACTGAGTAGTTTTTAAAATCAATAACATTACGAGGCTGTAATGATACTCATTATATTACTGTTCATTCTACCCAATCTGATGTGGAAATAAATCATGTGTGAAAACTTTGCTGTGATCGCTGCCGTGCGTGGCTAAACAGAACACCGAGTCCAGCCTTGTATATTTCAGTTTCCACACAGCCACGACATCAACACCTGTGGCGATTAGCCAACCACGCAACTAAACTGCCGACGTTGCTCGGCTAGAGCCCTCTATTTAGAGGCACCTCGTTGCGTACGGTCTGTATCCTACGGCCGCTAACGGGCGTTTAATACACAACCCTATAGGAATCAGTCGCCTTAAAGAACGGCCATCCTGGTAGTTTAACATCTAGGGCGGAAGACAACGGCTTACGGTCATCATATCACGCATTGAATCACCATCTGTATGTCAGCTAAATGACTCCTGTAAAGCGTATTTGTGGTTATTCTATGGACGTTGACTAAAATACTATGTGACCCGAAATACTAGGATCCTAAAACTATGTGAACCGAAACTAGGATCCTAATATTTGCGAATGCGACTATTTGAATTCTTATAGCCTACATGAATATCTTTCAGGTCCGGTTTTTGTGCTGGACGCGACCATATGTCTGTTTTTTTTACGGAAACATCTCGTTTACTTGTAATGTCAATCGTGTGAAGTGATGTCTGACAATCCACATCAGTAAAACAGAAGATAGTCATTTCACTCTTACTTCTACATAAGACAGTTTACAGATTGGGAAACTTATTATTTGAGGAAGATCTACAGCCACTTAATATTGTGATGAAGTTACTGTATACTCATCATGGCGCAATTCAAATCAGTCCTAACCGACCACGTCCAACGGCCATAGCGTCCCCGCCAACGTGATTCAAATCTACCCTAACTGAACACGTCCAACGACTGCAGCGCCCGCGCCAAAACGTCAGCGTACCCAACGTTCACCGACCGATACATGGATCAACCAGCCAGCAGAGAACAGCCACAGCCTTTCGCGCCGAAACCCCAACTTCCTCCGCCGGTCAAACGATCATCGCCGACACCGGAAGAGGGTCGACATATGATCGGCAATTTAATTCAAACCTTAACTTGTATTCTTGATCTTGATTTATTAAGAATGCAAATGGAGCTACAATTGTCTCCCGCTAACGTGTGCACTAGGATATTACTCTATCTCGTATAGAGTGGGTTGGGACCACTTCAACAGCGTGCCCCGGACGGACGCGGCGTTTCCGCGTTGGACGTCGAGGTCAAGGCGCTGTCTCAAGAAAGCCGCAGATCTCTTGTCTCCAGTTGCGAGGTTCAGCTGCTCACCGACTCTGTGAAGGAGTTTGCGAGTGAGGTTGCCTGGACCGCCCAAGGTCTCGAACGCTAGCGGTTGAAACTCATGTGGATAACCTATTGAGGCGTATTTTGCGAGCTTCTTCGCCTCGGCTAGATTACCAGCGTGGCCTGCTGAGATCGCCCCGCCACCGACCATTGAAGGTGCTAATGAGTCGGTAACTGTGGCGTCCCAGACAAGCATCCTGCCCCTGCTGAAGGGGGTTAGAGTCATCCCGTCAGGGCGTTTGCCGTTGTCGGCGGAGAGACCCTGGGGCTCTAGGATACAGGGAAATCCGCTAGATCGGAGCGCTCGGCTAACAGTGTCGTTAATGCTGGCATGTCTGGCCCGCCGCCCGGCACTCATGATGCACGATAACCCATGATGGGCTAACTTGTCAACAGGTTGACCACATTTGCATTGGTGGGAGGACACAAGATCACAGCCCAGCCGAAGTCCTGCCCCAATTCTGGTCGTCTCATCGTCCAAAAGGGTGCCCAGTGGGGCGCTTGGAAGCGCATGCAACCAGGCCCCGGATCCCTCAGCGGCGACCGCCCGGAGACGAGCCTTTGCAGAGTCGTCCATGGCACCCGCGAGTAAGCCGCAATACACTTTTTCGTGTAACGACGCGCTCCAGTCGTGTTGGCTCCGTGGGTTATCCGGGGCACCCCGCAAATTGTCTCCAGCTCCTCTTGTAGGCGTCTTGTATGGTCGTTGTACTGAACAGCGCCGGCCTGGTCTAGAAGTGCGATGGCGTTGTTCTCGGATCGGAGAAGGGAGGAGACTATAGCTGGCCCAGCCGAGATGAGTGGATCCGGAATCCCCAGGCCTCCCTTGGAGATGGGTAGTTGCGCCTGCTTTCGAGCGGGAGGTGCCAGCGATAGATTAAGAAGAGACTCGAGGGTGTTCAGCGTTAACTCGTTCAATGGACGAAGGTCGTCCAATCGCCCTGTCAGATCAGCTCCTCGGAGAAGGTGGGTGACCTTGGTGGCTGAAAACGACGAGCGAAGTAAAAAGAGAGCGCGATGAGCGCCGAGCGGGGTGAGGTTATTAGCGACGTCCTTTAAAACGTTTTGCCATTTTTCGAGAGCGCGTGTGAGCCCCTGTGGTCGCAGGGGGACTCCCAGAAGCTCCAGGTCGTGGTCGAGGGTGATCTTACAGCCCGGCAATAAAGCTTCAAGGGGACGGAGGTCGGGCGCCTGCGCACTATCACCCGTAACGAAAATTTCGCACTTCTCGGGATTCAGCTCCAAGCCAGAAATCTGGCGAAATTCGAGCACGCGCCGGACATCTTCAGCGACCATGTCTGCGTCTCCCCCTAGCACACCATCATCAAGGTACCAAATGTTTAGTGAGCTTTTAAGGGAATCGACCAGCTTTTTCATGCTCAGGCAGAACAATGGAGGGGCCAGAGGATCACCCTGTTGCAGCCCCGTGGCCGAGGATATGAGATCGTCTGGGAGAACCAGGTGAGAAGAGTAGCGGTACGCTTGGTAGACGTAGTGTGCCAACTGGGGGCAGTGCGCCCCGACCGCCTTCAACAGGTGATCCCGTCTTACAGTGTTGAAGGCATTCCTGAAATCTAGCTTTACGAGAACCCCAGGCAGTGAGCGTGAATCGATGAAAGCTCGGGCGGCATGCACGGCGGTCTCGGCCCCGGCTTGTGCAGCAAAGCCAAGCTGGTGGGAACCAGTCGCCTCGCGGATCCTGTCTCTGGTTCTATTACAAGCAATCTTTGCGGCTAGCCTGCGCAAGGTGGAGGAGCAAGCAATTGGCCTCACTGACCCATCTTTCTTCTGTATGGCAAAAAGTTTGGCTCCGAAGATTATGGGTCGCAGTTGAGGTGGAGGGACGCCCCACAAGAGCAAGTCCACGATTTTGGCTAATGCGCTTGACAGCCGACCGGCTGTGTCCCCCAATGTTGGAGATAGTAGGTCCATTAGCAGTCGTGGTCGAATTAAGTCAAGACCCCCGGTGGAACTTCGGGCAAAAGTCTTGGCCGCGGCTATGACTTCTTCCCCCGACGTGGTACATGGAAGCAGAAGCCCGGGGGGGGGGGGGGGCTGGCCAGTCTAGGTCTGGCGGAGCCGGGGGGTGTTTATTGCGAAGGGCCGCCAGGTGATCTGTGCTGGGAGCCAGGACGTCCGACGATCCGATCAACCTAGCTGCCCCTGAAACGTCACCCTCAGTTAGCTTAAGAATGGTCTGGCGGACACGGTCATTTTTGAAAGTGCGGTTTTTCTTAGCGACTGGGGCTACGACCTCGGCTAGACGCAATCCATTCGAGAATTCCCGCAAATTATGACGAATGATGACGGAGAGTGATTGGGCGTCGTTGCGGGAGGGAGGAAGACGAAGAACCACTGGCACGAACGAGAAAAGCGCATACCACGCGTGTTCGTTGTTATCGGCTATGACACCCGAGAGAACATTTGCCAATGCCTCCGCTACCTGTTTTCTTACGGGTTTCGGAACAATTCTTAACAGTCTTGACCTTTTCGCTACGCTCTGGATGTCTTCGATGATGCGGGCGGTCTGTGGTATGTTGTTGTCAACCGGTGTGGGAGACGTTGTGAATGAGCTAAGAGAGGCTGATGGATGTTTGGCTGCTATGTGTCTCGTAAGCCCTCTTCTTGTGTATTGTCCGTTGCATAGGGGGCAAGCTGTTTGCTGTGAATGTGCCGCCGACCCATTTGATCCGCCGCTAGATGTGTTATTGGGGTCGTGCTGCATCATTATTGCGTTATGCGTTTGAGGCTCTCCAACGTTAGCAAAAGCTGCAGGGGGGGGGGGGTCTAAAGCCTGCACTAAAGCTCTAAGCTGGCCCAGCGGGTCTGATCCGCCTCCTGACATTTATGTTATTATTATTATTATTATTATTATTATTATTATTATTATTATTATTATTATTATTATTATTATTATTATGAGAGAGAACATAGAACAAGCATATGCTGCTCCAAATCAAGTCTAAGCACGTTCTCGTTGTAGACGATCTTAATGCGAACATATCTTTATTATTATTATTTTTAGTTATTGTTGGTCGGTGACCACCGACCCTCAAGCAATAGGAATGATGTAAGCAGTGTTGTAGATGTTGTATGAGTAATATGTCAGCAATTGTGATACATGTGTACATTGATGAAATGAACCCTTGCTCCAACAAAATATATATATGTATGTGTTATTATTATTGTTGTTGTTGTTGCTGTCGCTGTTGCTGCTGTCGCCGTTGTTGCTGCCACTGCTGTCGTCGTTGCTGCTGCTGCTGTTGTTATTATTATTATGATTGTTATCATTATCACTATTATTATGTAGTATTGCTGCTACTTCTCCAGTGATGACAACGCGGTTACTGGCTTCACTGTGGCAGCCCGCGATAAGTTGTTGCAATGACAGTTGGCGCTACTTTGTAGGTTAGCTGTTCCAACATCAAAATTTGGTTGAGCAGCCGTTGGAATTCGAATTTAAATGCCAGCGGCGTGCCGCTTAGAGCCTACGGACCGTTACGCCGGTGGTTTCGTTTTGCTTCACCATGACGTGTGGATCTTAACAGCCTCAGGGCTGCTCGTGCCTCTGTCGCATGGCCACACACACTACACCAAACTGATCACTGAGTTACAGACATCACTCCGGTAGGTCACTTCCTAGGATAACCATCCTGCATACACACGAATGGGCATGTTTCCTCGGAGCTCGATGCGCACACGTCCGTACGAAGCTCCACCGTATGCATCATCTTGTATTCTTATACGAAACAAACACAAACCGCTGTAACTTTTGACCGATTTGAGAGCGGGTTCTGACACCCTTTAGGGTGTCAGCACGTCGCGGTGCCTCATGAACCAATAAATAGACCGAGCAGCGTGGCTTAATAACCATCCGTTGCTCTGCTGTGCTTTGCATTAGACGTTATGCTGCGTGTCGTTCATTCATCGTTTTAAGTCCCTCGCGCTGCAGTACCCGTCCGGCTGAGTCTACATTCCCAAGCTGACTTAGCCTAACACAGCAACGTTACAATATTAGTTTAATTTAGAAACACCCTGAACTTTTATGTGGGTCTTAGCAGGGAACTCAAAAGGCAGAGGGTAATTCTTAACGGCGTGTTAACAAGTCCAGAACTCCCTACCACTCTGAGCCAAGAGATCTTTCCTATTATAAAGAAGCTTCCTATTCTATGCAACCACATTTGCAATACGGAAGTTTTATTGTAGATAGGCTGTCCTATAGAGTGATAATAATAATAATAAACTTGCGGTTCGTCTGTAAGCCTCAAGACAAAGCGCAAGACTTAACCAGGTAGTAATGATTTTACAGTTCAATTCGAGGTTGTCTATATGTCCATTCATTTAGTGTCCTCTTGCAGAGGAAGCCCGATAGCGGCACTGTTAGCTCGCACTAAGTCAGATTTTTGGGAATTCTTGGATATTTTCAGAAATCATTTGAATACTATACCTACTATGTGTATGTGTGTAGATGCACATCTAATACTTGGACGACACAGGCGGGCGGCATGTCGATGTATCCTCTGAAGGTGCGGCAGCTGTAGCCCGGTAGTCGCAGCAGCATCGGTTGCCACGGAGGTCTGGCTCTCTCTCTCCAGTCGGTGGTTGTGCCTTGTCTCTATATGTTAGTGCCATTCCTTCGAGGCCTCTCGCTCCACCTGTGGTCCCTTTGTTGTGTTGATCTTTTTTGTCGCGTTTCCTCTCGTTTCTTGCCGCTATCTCGTTTAGTTTGCTACGATCAAGTCGGATCACGCTGGCTGAGACTTTTTCAGTGGAAGACAGACGACCCAGGGTTACTGCTACGTGCTTCTGTTGTTGTTGTTGTTGTGGTTGTTGCTGCTGCTGCTGCTGCTGCTGCTGTTGTTGTTGTTGTTGTTGTTGTTGTTGTTGTTGTTGTTGTTGTTGTTGTTGTTGTTGTTGTTGCTGCTGCTGCTTTTTATGCTCATGATGCCTTATCGATGGATGGTAAACTATCCCACTTTCTCTTTCTTCCTCCCTCTGCCATGCTGATGGGCTGGAGGGCGGGCGAGAGCACGCGGAATAGCTCGGCTGACTCCTGGCGAAGATAAGAAACTCTTTGGACGCAGCTCGTTTGACTATAATACCCTGAAGAGAATGTGAGTAATCTGGAGACAGAATCAGAGCTGTAGGTGGGAAGAAATCGAGGAAGACTCAACAAGAGAGCGAGAGAGATAGAGAGAAAGATATCAGGCAAGCTCGGCAGCGAGACCGATGACGATGATGACAATGAAAGAGAAAAATAAGGCCAAATAAGACGAGGCTTTTTGTTTAGGCTGTGTTTTCTTCCTTTTCATCGTCACCGCCGGCGCTAACAGCGTCGCATCTATGCGTATGCGCATGCCTTCTCTACCTTGTTGGCTGTCGGTAAGTTTGTCCGCCCGTCAAATAATCGCCAATAGCCGGCCGCCGCTTGCTTAAGCTTAGCCGCCGCTGCTGCTAGCGATTATAGCTGGTGGTAGCAAGAGCTGATCGGTGGCAGCGCAACGTGGCGGAATAGGTACTACTACTGCTGAATGTAGAAGGCGCCATGGTCGGAACGCGACCTACTTGTTTTTCCTCTTTTTCTTTCTTCTATCATCCGTATCTTGCTGCTGTAGCTCTTGCTTCCTTCGCTGTTTTGGCCTCGTTGTCATTCTTCTCTCCAATCTTTGGCGTCCTTTCTATCTGATACACACTTTATTTCTGTATGAATTCTCCATTATTTATTATTTTTTCCCTCTCCTAACAATTCCTCATTGCACTGCATCATCTGTCCTTTTCCGACGCTCGCTGTCTTTTTTTCTTCGTATATAATAATAATATCTTGCTCATTATCATCCCTCCGTTTATTCCTCGTTTCAGGGCTCTACTGTTTCGCTTTTCACTGTTTTTATTTTCCTCCTGTTGCCCCACTTCGTCTCCTATAGCCGTCGTTTCCTCGTACTCGCTCCATACATCGTCGTCTTCTCTTAACGCCTGTTTTGCCCTGCCGCAGTCCCTGCCGCTTGGGAACGCCAATCGCGACTCGTGACGTGGCGGTGATGCTGATAATAGCGATATGCAAGCGGACGCCGCTCAAAGAAGAAACGCCTCCCCCCCCTCCCCGCCCTGCATGCCCGAAGGAGCATCACCAGTCCTCCCCACCCGGCATTCGCCCACGTAAGACGCCTTGAATGCGTGGATGACGACGCCCTGTGTGGCTATCTGCATGTCTGTCCGCCTAGCTGATTTTCCGCTTATTTATCTTTCTCTATTTCTCACTATTTTTCTCTGTCCGTTGACGGTCTGTCCACCCTACCTGCTCAGCGACGATCTCCACCTGCCCGCCCTCTTTCTCTTAGACTATGATCCCGAACGTCGTGAGGTAGTGTCACAGCCACTCGACAGCCGGATACCTGCGTAGACGTCTGAAGTGCAGTATCGTCACGTGCTAAATATGTAGGTCTTAGGTCTAAAAGCAGCTGGATCGCAAGCCGGTTGGTCGAGCTCTTGCGTCTCTCAGCCTGGACGCCTCAGCTGATCTGTCGGACGGGTGAATGAATGACTTCACCAAAGATAGAGCTCGAGGAAAAGCCGAAAATACAAAAGCAACAAGGCTAGACTGAGAACAGGCAGACGAGTCATCCAGCGTACGAGGGCGACAATGTGGAGAGACGGCGGCGCGAGTGAGAAGGTCCCATAAAGAAAAGTGTCCAGCTGGCCTGGGTTTTAACCTACGACGAGTAATGTACGCTCGATCACTAAGTCACGAATTGTTAGGTACCGCAACCAATACCATAACATGCTTGCCTTACGCAATTTTTAGTGTGCAAAAAGCTAGGGTGTTTGTCAGTCTCATTAAATTAATTTTATAACTTTTCCGTTGTTTGCTTATACTCTTAAAGTAAGCAACATTGAAGAAGGATGCCCGACATTTTACAATATCTACAGAAATATATTGATTGCTATTAAAATGCTATACGTACGAAAATGGATACGTGGATGGAGAATAACAACATGCATGGGATGCAAAACTGGTTCGGATCAAGTCGGGCACGTGCCTAACAAAACGGCAGATTATTCATTCTTCTAGACGTCATTTAAGCATACTCAACCCACGACCACGATGAAAGACTTTCCGTTTGTTCGATATGATATTTTGGGCTAACATAATATGAGCTCGTCATAAATCATTTTAATCATATTATTCTATGACGAGTACACAGAGTATATATATGTAGAAAATTTTGTGATGATTTAATAATCAATTACAATACGTTTGCACCTACATAAATTATTAATGATGCTATTCAATATGCTTGTTATGTAGAGTAGCAAATTAAGAAGTATGACTGCCAACTTATAAACAAAAATATAATTTCTAGTACTAAAATCCAAATTTCGAGGTCCCAAAGCAATGAGCTTCTGATAAAAGTCATCTACAAATATTTTGCGCACTATGAGACACGACTGCAGGTAGGAAAACAGGCTACTGTTATCAGCGCGTTTCTGTAGGAATCTCTCCGTTCTCACAGCGACACATAAGGTGGCGATCAAAGAAAACAAAAGCTGTTATATATATATATATATATATATATATATATATATATATATATATATATATTTTTTTTTTTTTTTTTTAGAACTAAGCTTCAGAATGTTTGGCATATTGTTGATTATTTTGGAGGTTTATATGAAATCAATAGCACTCAACAGTGTGAGGTTCTCGACGAAGAGAACGAATTCATCATGAATTGGTGGCGTATCTAGACGTTTATCTGCCTATCTATCCACAAAAGTACGCGCTCCTCTGCCGTGTTAGTAGTCTGTTGTTTGCTAAGTTCACTACGTCGGGGCCAAAGAGCTTTACTTTAGACACGTGATCTTTTGCCTAACCTCCTCGTGATTGCCGACTTGTATGAGGCGATCATTACCTAATTTTTAATTTCTTGACATTCAAATGACGATTGGTAATATCCCGAAACAACTCTCTAGTTTTCACTTTATTTGTGACATTTCTTCCTCAATGTGCCCGAGCTTAAAAAGTGTCACACAAAATGCAGGTAGCTTTTGACGCTCCGCCTATATTATGCCAGTATTCCTGGAAGCATCTGTGAGTTGTCAGAACATATAAGGTGATCTACCCGTATTCCCTTCCGGGCGCGGAATATTAAATTGAACGAAATAAAGTGACTGTGGCACTTAAGACAGGCTGAGAAACCAGCTGAACAAATCTCAAAAAGATAAATGGTATTCAAACATCAATTTGCGGGGAGAGCAATATTGTGGCAAAGTTTGCAACGACAAAGTGAGTTGTATGTTTCCACAGGGAGTTGAAGAATACCTACATAAGAAGAAGTAATACAGACTTGCTCTTTTTTAAACATAAATGTATCAATAATAATATTCTATTATCGTTTCGTGAAGCCTGTGTGGTATTTTTCAGAAGAAGCCCGTTCGTTCTTTTGGCAGCTATATTTTACAAAAAAATCAGCTTTGTGTAGTCGATAATGGGAAATGTTTAACATCGTTAAAATGGGGCCGATAAGTCTATCTAACTTTTACCAAAAAAATATGACAGTGTTCAATTACTACGGTAGTTTGCCTTGCGGCTTCTCATACGCTGTTCATCCTCAGCAACTTCTCTGTATATGTCTATATACGGCAATAAAGTAGAAAGAGGCCACACGTTAAGAGCGGCGGATACGAAGCGGCAGCCTCAGTTCGGATCGAATGAAATGTAACGTACCACATGTGTTAGTTATACGCTCTGTATCTATAAATAAAATAAAACATCATATACCGGCACTCCTACCGGTATCAAAATGAGGTCTGACACTATGGCACAATATCCGTTTTTTTTTTGCATTCGTAACGGTGGTCGTGCGTATAGGCATCAGAACATCGCTTTTGACAGAGCCCTTCGGTTGGTTAGATTCCCAAAAATGCTTTAGCTACGGGGCTTGTCCTAGATACAGAACAGCCAGGTGGTATGACGATGATATCATTGAATTACAGGGGAAGCCCTTGAAATAGGATTTATCTGGGTCGGATTCACTCGCACTCTGTATGGCTCGATGCAGCGCATTTTAAGCAGCGCACATACTCAAGAAGTCTGAAAAGAGGAAATGTAATAATAAGTACTTAAACGTTGGGCACGCGTATAACTTGACGCCGTGCACTTTTGAGGCGCTAGGGCCTGGGGGTCCCGTGACAGAAATATCACTAAAATGCATCTGCGCTGCGCTGAGTAACAAACACCACGTGAAATAAAATATTGGGCCAGTGTCTTTGGCAGATTATCTTCATTTTGACTAACAGAGACAATGCAGCCGCGCGGAGTTCATTGTTGGCAAAAAGGTCCGGTCGAAACGCTGCCGGAAAAACCTTGGTCGGTGAGTGGTGTATAAGTGTTATACAAACAGTGTCTATAATTGTAACAGACAACGTAGTCAAATACACTTCCGGGTTATGTCAGCGGTTTACTATATATATATATATATATATATATATATATATAAACAGTCCCTGAATAAAATCTAGGGCCACCCATGTTTGCCACATTTCACGCATTTATTATAACCAATCGTGTACAGATCACAGTGATACCTGCTCACAGAGTAACAGCAAAGACTCATTGACATTTGGGTTCGCGCATTACTTTGAACCACGATATTTCTACATTTGGCACAGCTACACCGCAAAAAATGATAATACCACTATCAAGATACATGTCTTAACGAGTGAGTTAAGCGGATTAACGGCGTTTGGGCTCATTTAACGGCTCGACACAAACAAATGCAGACCTCCTACCAGAATTTTTTTCATTGTTGAAACGATAGGCTTAGGCTGGCGCCTCATGAGTGACGAAAATGCCTATATCAAGGCTTATAAGGACATCGGCCTCTCTAATCGCAAAATTTCCCGTCGGTTGGGGCGTTGTCCTCAAGTAGTAAATAACTTTGTTAATTTTTTAGTTTGTTAGGTAGAAATAATGCCGTAAAAAAGAATTCCGTGCGTTTAAATGCCATTTCGGAACGAAGCAAGCTGCAATTCTGAAGAAAGCGTCGAACTCTACGCCCTCGGCGAGGGCAATTGCGGCGGCGGCCGACGTGCAAACAAACGTGCGAAATGTGCAAAACTTCCTCAGGAAGACACATTGGCTCACGAGAAAAAAAAACACAAGAAAAAGCAACGATTGACCGCTGACCGATGAAAGCTTGTCTTGACTTCGCTCACGATACGATGCCGTGGATTACTGAGTGACACAGGGTACTCTTTTCGGATGAAAAAAGTTAACTCTGATGAACCGGATCGGTTTAACTACTATTTGTACGATGTTTGCAAGGAAGAACGAATTCTGTCAAAACGTTACTCAGGTGGCGGTTTAGTGGTGATCTGGGCCGCTGTCGGGTATCATGCAAAGATGTCGAGTGTTTTTTAGACGGTCTTGTTTATTCTACGCGCTATAGGGATTTACTAAAAGAGCAATCGGCGCATTTTGAGCTGATGGGAGGACCAGACTTCGGTTTTCAACACGATAACGCCCCGATTCACACCGCCAGGCTGATCGGAAACTAGTTCGACCAACGTCACATTGAGGTCCTACGCTAGCCTGCAGTCTCACCTGATCTCAATATCATCCAGAATGTGTGAAGCTGGCCTGCACGATAAATTCACATCAATGAAAAACAATTTTCGAAGTTTGGGACGAGCTCTTGCATTATCCGACTTAACGGAAAGTTCACTGAGTATGAAGTATAGTGCTGGGTGCCGTAAAATGAGCCCCAACGCCGTTAATCCGCTTAATTCACTCGTTATGACATGTATCTTGCTAGTGGCATTATAATTTTTTCGCGGTGTCGCTGTGCCAAATGTTGAAATCTCGTGGTTCAAAGTAATCCGAGACTCCAAATGTCGATGAAAGTCTTCGCTGTTAGTCTGTGAGCATGTATCACTGTGATCTTTACACGATTGGTTATAATAAATGCGTAGAATGTGGAAAAAAAGTGGCCCTAAATTTTTTAGGGACTGTACTATCCGTCTTCCATTATCATAATTTTCAGACAAATAATAATATCATAATTTTCAGACAAAGAAATAAACTGAATGGAGGACGGCTAGTTATATGGCAAATAGATCCATAAGAATGCATAACTTTTAGTTAATGCTACGAAAGGGGATCTGACGACAAATTAACGATTAGTAAGTTGCGGCGCGTATATATATATATGTGTGTTCTCCACGTTTCGTCCGACGACGGCCAGTGCGACTACAGTGCGTGCTACGTTGGCGGTCGCTCCACATCCCACATCCCTCGGGAAGAGCCATTTCAATGAAGGCTCTTAGCATTGTCGTAGTTTCGGCACCGGTGTTTATTTGCTTTGTTCTGCAGTACCGTAGCAAATGCTGATGTCGACTGAAGACTTCGTTTCCTGATGCAGCTGGAGACGCTGAACCCAATGCCATCATGCGTGCCCCTGTAGAGCATTGAATTCGTAAACAACAACAACAACGGCACGTCGTATATGATGACGCGGCAGGTGAACCAGGATCGAGTAAAATAATGGTAGCGTAGCAGTTGGCACCTAACCTTAGCTGGGACAACATTTTCAGACATCTTCTCCGCTTCTTCTCCGTTGTTCACGATAGTGGCGCAGCGTATGTCACGCAGCCCCGTGAACGTCACGCTGACACGTCTTCTTCTGGATTCCTTGTTGAATTGGTGCGGCTGGCGTCGAGTGTGTTGTTACACTGCTAATGAGGCAGTTGACAGGCAGACATTCCGACAGGTGAGTCGAATTTGTTGATGGCTTACGCGACGCCACCTCGTTGTGAGCCGCCCGATAAAGCAGCAATGACTCTTTTGCTGGCAGCGAAGGTACACATAATATACACATTTAGTCGTTGAAACTGTTTAATTACTAGCAACTTGAATGTTTAATTGGACCTCATTTGCCTATTGTTGGGGACGTGTAGTTAGTTCATGAACTACTATCGTCATTTCCTTTGCTACTCGTTTATTAGCGCGTATTGCCTATCGTAATTTCCTTTGCTACTTGTTCATTAGTGCGTGTGTGAAATATAATTTGTTTACTTTATTCGTAGTAGACTGTCGGCGAGATATAACCATTCGCTTAATAGTATTCTAAGTTTTAAACGAGACTATTTAATAGAACCATTAAAGAGGTGAACTACTTGAGTAGTACTTTTGCAGTCGTTAGGAAGGGATGGTTTTATCGTTCTGCACAATATGACTGAAACGCTTCATTCAAGGTAGAAACCCATAATTCAAGGTAGGCACATTTGACATATACGCATGTGTATTATGTGATCAACGCTTAGTTATAATATGTATGTTGTACAGTGTGAATTTGGCGTCCCGTAGCACTCATGATTATACCTAGAGATCCTCTATGGGGCTAAATCGCCGATGTAGTAACACTTACGTGCGATGAACGCAAGAATCATATTGCTGGCCTGCGATAGAATAGCTCAGGTTTTGCCGCTTGGCGTATTGCTTAGTTTGGTATTTGCCTTGATTTGAAAGAGGCTGTGTGATTTGTATCAGTTCCTGCAACAAGTCCTACGAGATGTTGGAGACCTAAATATTTTCAGTTCCTTTCACCTCTGGTTTGGTCTTGGATGTGACAAACAATCACCACGTCTATACCAGGTACTCACTGTTCATGGCTACCTTCACCTGGTCTGTTCGAATACGAACTTGCACGAGGAGTGCACGGAGTGCGTCTGTCGACTGTGATCTCAGGCGGGAACGAAATATTATCGGTCTGTCTGCCTCTCTGGGGCATGAGAGGTCGCTGCACGGCCTCTCGCAAATGAGATGCCAAGAGCAGCTCACATAGTGTGCCAATGTTACATGCGTACTAAATATAAATGAAATAAATATGATAATGCTGCATAGTTCCTGCAAAGCCCAAAAGGTGAATTCTATGTGTAGCTATTGAGTACGTTTTTGCCTAGCTGCACGTTTATACCAGCACAAGATATGGCAATGGATATGTAGCAAAGTGTTTAGCATATTAAGGTAGTACAAGTTGCCTGCTTATCTAAATATCACTTAAACTTAAATAATAAAACAAAAGCGTTGTCCTTGGCCGTTTGCAGAGGAAACGCGGCATCTATTTTAGGCGCCATGGAGTGAACTAATTATTTAAAAAACTTTGCAATAATACGTTCAGACCTCTCAACTGTAACATCGTTTAACATGTAATAAATAATAATAATAATGATAAAAAAATAAAACAAATAATAAAACAGCGGTTAAAATACGCCCTTGGCTAAATGCTCAATGGTTCCAGTGAGGTGTAGGAGGGGTAAATCCACGTCCAAGATTAACTTTAGGTGGTGAAATCCAGAGACCGCGGATTGAACCACGTCATGACAGCTAGTGCAAGAGACACCTGTTCAAGTGCAGGGCTTGATTGCACTGCTGTTGAAAACTTTTGAATTGATATTGGTCATTTTGTGTTCCCAAATTCTGATGAATTACGCTAGCACTAATGAGATACCGCAAACCTTGCAGGAGCTTAGCTATAGAGTAGTTCTCTAAATTAGTTGTAGCTTGAGAGGTCTACAGAGCTCTTGTAACCGTGACCTTTAACCGAGCATATAATCAATTTTAGATATGTTTAACGTAACAAAGGTCAAATTCCATAGCATAACGTTTTACACGCGACGTTAGCGCTGTCTACTCAATGCGCGTAGCATGCAACACAGACATTGTGTTCCGAGAATGAATAATGTTTGCCTAAAGAATTTTTTGGCAAAGACTTGTTTTCTATACATCGGTGCAGTTTTGTCTACTCCGAACTTCAACTTCGCACTACTTAGAACATATATATATAGGAGACCTGGAAAGCTCGCAAACTTTTGCGAGCACATCTTTGCAAAGCTGTGCTGATGGATACCAAGTCCATAGAAAAGGCATCGCTACTTGTGTGGTAGAGACGCAATCTTTGTTGTTTAGCAAGTCGCATCGACGGTCTATTTCCGAAGCCAACGTCAGAAAAGGCGTTCAGCATTCACGCTAATCGACAGCTGAATAAATAACTGTTATATATTATCGAGTAGATAGGTGGATTAATATTTTAGTTCTGTTCTCCTCCACTGACTTGATATCTACAGTGCAATGATGTGCAATGAGATACGTAGGTTATCAATTGTACCCACGCAATCTCTAAATAGAAAGTTTTTGTGGCATAAATCAGTCAGAAAGCTAATGGAACGCGTCATGGAAAAATGCAACACAACCGACATATCTGTCATTAAAACTCTTGCTTTATTGTGGCTGGAATGTAAATTGATTAGGACATGGTTACTTATTATAAAATTAACTCCAACATTTATATTTTTATAAAACCATTTGAGAATTCGAATATTTGTGTACTTACAGAGATGTTCTCTAAAATGGGAAGCGTTTTTAGAGCACTTGCACTTCACAGGTGGTTTTGTTTCATTCAAATTGTTTTGTTATTATGAAGTACAGCTGCAAAGCCTGCAGACCAACCTTTGATTATCACATAAAGGCTAGATAGCCTACAGCAATAACGCGTGCTTCAATTGTGAGAGGTAAAAATCCCATTCACAATATGAGGCTGTGGTACTTTTTAAAAAATTCAGCTTTGCCTTCTCCACAATCTGCTTTTCTCGGAAACAGAACAGGGTAAGGCTGCCAAATATAAAGTCGAGCGTTACTCAACAGAGGAACGCGTAGAGATTGTGCAAATTGTAGTGCAAAAGGGAAACTCTGTATAGGCATGCTGGAGAGCGTGCAATTACCGGTCGGAAAACTGGTCTTGTGAGAACACCATTAATGAATTTCTCATGACAGGTTTGGCACGGAGTGCGCGTTCGGCTGCACATATCGTGCGGACAATAATGTTTGTCACATTGGACATCGGAAATATCTGTTCGAGGACATGCTCAACAACTGGTGCTGATTTTGTGAAGAACATTTTCTTTAATGACGAAGCTCACTTCTATCTGAATTGAAGTGTGAATAAACACAATTGCTGTATCTGGGCAACCGAGAAATCTCACGCGATTCACCTGATGACAGTCTGGTGCGCCCTCTTGTCCAAAGGAATCATTAGACCCTATATATTTTTATTCGACGGTGAAAGGCGAGTGTGGCGATTGCAACACGATATTTTTGCCTTTGGCCGAATTTAGACAAAATTGACGTGAGCGAACTCAGGTTTTAGCCAGATGATGTCACAAGCCGCACAGCCGGCAAGACAATTAAACTTTTGAGGATAAAGTGTCTCGGAGAGGTAATCTCGCGTAATGGAAACATTTACTGACCTTCACGATTTTGCGATTTACTTTTCCTGTGGGGTTTTTAATGAGTAAAGTGTATGCTAATAATCTCGCAATCGTCAATGCACTAAAGACACAAAATGGAAGCACGTGTCATTGATGCTTGATTTATCTGCAAAAGCAAACAAATCGTAAAGATTTAAGATTTATAGCGTTGATTACAGAAACTGTATAATACAAGGTTTTTGTTCCCAATAAATAAAATGTCAGTCAACAGGTAGGCACATCCGCCAAAGTAATACAACACTAAAAGCGCATGTGCCACAACCATGACGGATCGTGTTTATGGAAAGCCATTTCTGTACCTCCTGCATTAAACATGGCAGTGAAGTAATACGTCGGATATTTTGTGGTAATATTACCTCATATCGCAGGCAAACGAGAAGCAAGAGCTCGCTGACTAGATTTTTTTAAAAACGAGTGGCTCTACAAACATTGTGGAACGTCTCGAGGTTTATGAAACAAGGGAGCAAGAATGAAAGACAAATCGCAGGACTCTTCTTCTGAGTGAGATGTAAGAGCTCAGCAGAACAACCTTCTGCAGGGGGGCGAGTTAATCGATAGCAGATTATGGATAGCATAGAGATCACTGACGCAGTCTCTGGGTCGCCTTCTAAAAAGCTCCAAGAGCATCGTTGCGCAGTATTCGAGCCAGACGGTGGACAACCGAACCTAAGCTTCCCCATATAGGAATGCCGTAGAAGAAAACTAGCAGGAATATGATTTTATAGACCAAAGTCAAGCTGTCTACGAAAACCAATAATCCACGTATTGTCATAAAGGGCTAAAATGACGGTACAGCATTTGGTTTTAAGAGATCAGATGTTTGGCGAAGATACTTGAAGAAACGAGAGATTTACAATGCTTGTTAGGGAGCCGACAATTACGGGCGCTGCCAAATATTAAAGTTTCCCAGACACCCCATCGATCCATAGCCGTAGCTCGCTTTTTGTTTGATTTGCAGTCAGTGCACCTTGATCTCTGATGCTGAACTGAACTTGAACAAGTTGCCCTTGTTGGTCCCAAAATATCTAGGAATATGTGACAAATTTTCTTCTAAACAGAAGGCGAAACAGTAGCCGAGCCTATGGTTGCGAAGTGCTAACTAAGTTCATCAGCATTTTCTCGTGGCTCAGGGACAGACTAATGGGAAAAAGTTCATGTAAAAAGCAGTTCTACTAAGCGGGTGTGTCTACCACGTGTTTTATTGCTAAAATTCCAGATTGATCTTGTGCAGTTACGCAACTTGTTAAATCTTGTCCTAAAAATGCAGTTCTAGCAGCATGTAGGCCATGTCTATACCGCCTGCGGTTCTTTAGGTATAAGAGTCTACTCTTAGGAGAATCGACCTTTTTGTGCCTCTAATACATTTTGTTAGCGTGCCGGCTGAGCTTCCTCTATCCAGAAGGAAATAAAAATATTCTATTTAGCACGCTGTCCCCGCGAAGTTTTGGAACTCGGATTCCTTCTTGATTTAAGACTTACGGGATTGGCGCATGTAAAATATTTGACTGATAAAGTCAAAAAGATCTTCCTGAATCTATCACGTATTGTGAGTGTTCCGCGTATTCCGGAGTATTAGAAGCCAAGAGGAGGTTATTTGCCATAGTAGCCAAACCAACGGCGCTGTACGCGGCCCCGGCCTAAACGGACATTGCGATGCGGACAGCAAAGAATAAGGGAGCACCAAGGTCAGCCCAACGGACGCTGACGATCAGGGTGAGCCGCGCAGACGGGACGGTTTCGACCAATGTCCTCCTGGTCCTTGCCATGATGTCATCCTAGGACCTGCTTGTGGGGGACGAGAAACAAGCGCTTACTATACGGAGAGTTGGATCTGATCATGGCCAGGAGTTGCCCCATTGCAACCTAGCAGAAGACCCGGAGAGACCAAGGAGACCTGGACCAAGAGTCTAATACCACACGTCGGAGTGTGGTACGACTGCCAACATAGCGAGCTATTCTACTGTTCGACGCAAGTGCTATCCGGACACGGTCAGTTCCAAATCTTCATTTTGAGGATTAAAAAGGTGAACAGTAATATCCGTGTGACATGCGGTTCTGGTAAGCCGGACGGCGTAGAACATACTTCTTTGAGCTGCAAGGCTCTCAGAGCACCACGGCGGTTTCACCGTCGTGAGGGCGTGAGGGGTCTCCGTACGACCAGGATGGTCATCGCCAGCATGACGATGTTGGCGGAGGCGTGAGAAGAGGAGACGAACTGGTCGCCATTTGCGACACTCAAGGAAACCCTGGGAAAATCAGAAGGGAGAGGTTTGAGCAATATATGGTTGAAACGAGGTGTCCAGGGAGGAGGGGAACGAAGTGGATGGAGCAGCCAGGCCCTCGGCGTTACGACGCAGCCACTCAGGCCGGGTAAACTTGGTATTGCTCTCGTCCATCCGGACTAACCACATGGTGGTGTGCAAAGAAGGGAGAGAGCAGAGGAAACGTTGACGGCGGACAGCGCGGAGACGCCTCTCCCCTGGTTTCAAGGTGATGCCAAAGCGATACCGAGCCTGAGGGTGGATACGGTTCTAGTCGGTTTGTGAGTCCTTCACTAGTCACGCTAGCTGCTCGTGACGTATGTGCATTAGCATTTCCAAAACCTCTCCAAATAAAAACAACAAAGAATATGTCATTACGCCTATTAAGCCAAGGCAGGTACTGGTCGAGATGCCTGCTGCCTTGGCCCAATAGGCATAATGACACCGGTACCCCTGATGACAAGTTCCGGGGCGGGAACCAGTCGGCTCGATGGCAGCTACCTATCTGACAGTCCTCGAGTGCGCCCACGGGACTACGACATTATTAATCCTTTGCCCTGTATGATCTATCTAAAACTTAAATGGATATATACGGGCATTACAAAACTGGAACGACAGCAAATTATATTTGCCAAAGAGCAGGGGAAAATAGGCGTTTGACAAAGATGCGGCTTACTGCTTATACCACACAACGTCAAATTGATCATTTCCACGAGCCCCATAATGGAGGTACTCGTACATGCATGAGATGTTAACTGAAGTACGATAGGTACCACGTCACAGGATGTGCCGGTGCTCCCTCAATAGCGGAGTTGACATGACAAGAGTGTAACCTCGTTGTTCTTATCCTGTTCCCCAGCTAGGGTGTTTATACATAATTAGTTAATACTATACTTAATAATTAAAGATAATGTATTACAACTGAGCTAACTATATGTATGTTTTTAAAAAAACACACTGGAAACCAGGCTACAGAGTGTATTGGGTTCAGCTTTTTCATAGAAATCTTTAGTGGGAAGACGGAGGCGCTTTTAATACCTGCTTTGTTGCTCAAAGACGGCAGTGTGCTCTCAAAACAGGACTATAAAAAATTGAAGAAACTGGTAGTCATAACAGCTTAGTTGGGGAGGCTAACATACCAGAGTGGAGAGGTTTAGTGTAATTAGGAATGCTGGATCGAGGAGCTGAAACGAGAGTTTGCTTAACGACGTAGCTTGGCAGAGGGCGAATATTCTACAGAGAAGAAATTCGTTACTCTTTTACCCTGCTCCAGTTTGGCTGTAGATTTACCCTGGTGAACCAGTTTAGCTGTAGGTAAAATGTAACAAAATATATCAGTATCAAGAAGCTATAGACCTCTTGACCAACATGCATTTGATACCCAAGCAAGTGGAATTATCCGACATGTCAACCCCTGGAATTTCCTCCGCTTTCAAGGATACTTCACTTCAAATCTTGCCAATGATTAACCCTTTTTCGATTTCTCTTTTGTCAAAGTAATGTCTGCGGAAGACAAAGGAGTTTTGTACCTCATTTTGTATGTCTTCAAAAGACTTGCATGTTTGAAAAATCTTGAAGATGCCAAAATAAGCGATAGTCTGAGGGTGCAAGCTTCGAATAGTACCGTGGGTACTCAATAAGCCCCCTCACGTATATTTTTTTTAGGCTTAAATGACACACATGGGGTCGAGCGTTGTTTTGGTAAAAGATGACCTGTTCACAAGTTGTGAACGCATTCATGTATTTTTTCTTGAATCCGTTAGACTAATTGGCTAGTTGACCATTGACTAGGCAGAGACTCGTGTTGGTCGTCCGGTTACTTCTTAAAAGTTTAAAATAGACGATACCTTCTCAACAACACTGTTAACTGAAGTACGATAGGCACCACGTCACAGGATGTACCGCGGCTCCCACTCCCACGAGTGCACGTTTCGCTTGGGTTGGCTCTACTAAGTGCTTAGGCGCTCGGAACCAGAACCTTAGCCTGCTTGAATTCTTGTAGAAAATGAATTATATAAATACAGACACAACACAAATCTCATCACGATCTAAGAACTAAAGACGGTGATTGTGGAGACGGGCTCTAATTTGTTGTTGTTATTCTGTTTGCGGGGAACCACTTACAGGCCTTAGAAATTACTACGTTCTGACAATAGATAGTCAACTTCAGCTTTTCTCTTGGGCTTTTGCTGTATCTTTAAGCGCAAAACGTTCTCTTCTAGGAAACACGGTTGACTGGATTATGGTTCATTTTCCAAATTAAAATCTCTACCATTGAACTTGGAAAACTATTTTCAGCAGATCTCTTCATTGATTAAGTCGTTCCCAAAGATGGTAAACATGTATCGAAAAGTTATAGCAGCGTTGTAATCTTTTTGAAACTCATACAGCAAAACACTCCGAATTTGCACTTTTATATTCACAATTTTTCGGTGTGTGTACTCCGTGGTCTTCTATATGCATATGTGTATATAAAGACGTCTGAGGTCTTTAAAGCAACATAAAAAAGTGTTCAAGATATTTCACAGATTATACTATTTTTTCTAGTTTAATACAGATACAATGCCAGTTCAGATGGCACACGATCAATTGTACAAATTTTATACGGGACACAATTGTTTTACACTTTCTGGCATAAATCAGTTTCAATTACATTAGTGCACTTTTCAACGTTGGCCTTTAGTTCGCTGATGCTTATGGAATTCTTAATGTAAAAGAAGTATATAATTCTTGCTGTTTAAAGAACCTCACTGGACACAGTCTAACGGCATTAAATCGCAAGGTCTTGAAGACCAGCAAATGTCCCCGCTAGGCGAAATCATCCTTTCGGGACATTTCTTCTTCATAAGCTCAATTGCCTCGGCTATGTGGCACCGTCTTGTTGGAACCAGAGTTCTCAGGAACCGAAAGACTTGGTAGTCGTACACGTAACCAAACGAATGCTTCTGGACAATGATCCACATTAGCCGAACGAGCGCTCCGTAGTTATATATATATATATATATAACACATACATATAGGCGTGTGTCTTTGTATAGAATCAGATACATATAAATGTTGGGCCAGTCAGAACGTTCGATTCTGTAGTGAGCTTCACTCTATTCAGCAGTTATGGTGTGTGGTTTGGTAAACAGGTTCCTACCAAGCGTATCTCGTTGCGGCAGCGCTATTTTTGTTGTGAGTTGTGATAATGAAGGCTCCTAGGAAAGCCCATCCAGCCCAAAGGTTTGTGCTGCATACGTGGACTGAGAGTGGGCGATTGTATGCAAGGTTTGACCGTGTTCGTAGTAAAAATATATATATATATATAACTATCCGTGACAGGTACCCATCATCAACTACATATGTACAGATGCACACACATACATACACAAGAATATAAAAAGATATTTAACTCAGTCTGAGCTGATCTAACAGGGCGTCAACGGACCTTCGTTCGTTGAACGAGTTTACTCTTACCACCCTCGAGTCTCTCACTAATCCATCGCTAGTACTCTCCGCTTGAAAACTGGCGCAACTACCGGTCCCTGAGGGAGGCCTGAGAATCTCGGACCCACGTATCTCGGGTGGGCCAGCTATAGTCTTCTCCCTTCTTCGATCCGAGAGCAATGCCATCGCACTCCTAGACGGGGCCGGCGCTGTACAAGGAACTCATCAGACGCCTACAAGAGGATCTAAAGACAACCTGCAGTGGTACCCCGGATAACCCTCGGAGCGAACACGACTGGAGCGCATTGTTGCACAACGGAGTGTATCGCGGCTTACTCGCGGACGCTATCGACGACTCCACAAAGGCTCACCTTCGGGTGGTCGCCCCTAAGAAATCTGTGGCCTGGTTGCATGCGCTTCCAAGCGCCCCACTGAGCATCCTTTTGGACGACGAAATGACCCGGACCGGCGTAGGTCTTCGTCTCGGGTGTGATTTTGTCTCCCCTCACCAATGCAAATGGTCAACCCGTTGATAAGTTAGTCCATCACGGGTTATCGTGCATCATGGATGCTGGATGGCGTGCCAGAAATGCCAGTATTAACAACAAATTCGGCCGAGCGCTCCGATCTAGCGGATTCCCCTGTATCTTAGAGCATCAGGTTCTCTCCGCCGACGATGGCAAGCGCCCAGACGGGGTAACTCTTACACCCTTCAGCCGGGACTTGTCAGGGACGCCACAGTCACCGACTCATTGGCACCTTCTACGGTCGGTGGTGGGGCGACCTCAGCAGGTTATGCTGGCAATCTAGCCGAAACAAGGAAGCTCGCAAAATACGCGTCACCCCACACGAGTTCCCATCGCTAGGGTTCGAAACCTTAGGCGGCCCAGGCAACGTCACTCGCAAACTCTTCCACAGTATCGGTGAGCAGCTGAACCTCGCAACCGGAGATAAGAGTTCTGCATCTTATACGAGGCAGGGCCTCGATCTTGACGTCTAACGCGGGAATGCGGCGTCTGTCCGGGGCACGCTGTTGAAGTGGTTATAGCTCACTCTTTACGAGATGAAGTCATATTTGACGGGCACACGTTCCCAGGAGACAACTGTTGCTCTACTTCTATTCTTAATAAAAATTAGAATATAAGTATGAGTATAACATGTAAAAACCTAGACTCAACATATTTACGACTATATTTAAGAACATTAACTTTTAGTCATTTGTCATAAAAGTTACACATTTTAAGTTATTGGATATGTCACAAATATCACAAGTATTGCGTAAGTGAAACTGCGATTTTTAATAAAATAATATTGGAGCGCTCCTCCGCGGGCCAGCTTCCCAGTGAGGCCACACATGGGCAGCGGGCGGTGATATCCGTATACATTGTCACTGGCTAGTAAAAGCCAGACTTTGCGGAGATAGTGTGACGGGAGCCGTGCACCGCAAAGCGAGTTACAACATAGCGGTTGGGCGGTCTAACCTTCCACAGAACGCTTACGAAGGCTCCTGCGTTAATGAATTCAGCGTCATTGCTGAATAAATGGGTGTTAAAGAGGAGGTGTACGAGGCAATCGCGCGCAGAGCGGTGTAGGTTTAGAACCTGTTTCAGAGAAGCGTAGTTGTGACGCTTGATTGGTGAAAGCAGTTTGGCACATAGATGACTAAATCGTGCGTATACGGCAGCACCTTTGCTAGACCTTTGAGCCCATGGAATAGTTTAGGAAGGTCCTTTAGAGGGATGGCAAGTAGAAGCGGGCTTAGATTATCCTATTGCACGATGCCCGTTGTTCGCAGGATTAAAGGCAGGTTTTGAGCACTCCTGCAAACCCGTACTGTTCCTCGCACTCTTGCTCTCTTGAGCTCAATCTGTTGGTCATCAGAGAGGAGAGCAACACCTATATTCGCAATACTTTGTCATGCCGTAAGTTGCCTTTGCCTTTGGCAATAACCGGGAGGATTGCGACTCTTCATTGTGTCGGACGGGATCTGGCACGGATACAGTAGTTGGATAATTTAATGTTGTAGATTTTAATACAAGCTTAACGTAAGTGTCGTAAGTGTAGACGAGCGCGCCTAGTACATACCGGTGAGACGGTTCACTAAGTGGGCAGCGCTGATCCAAACTGCAAGCTACCCCCATAGTCAGCGTCCCGTATTTCTGTCTCGAATTTCGCCACAGGTTGTTTTGCCATCGGCTTTGGTTGAGATTAACCATATTTGTAGGGTGGATGGTAAAACGGTCAAATGTATGAGAGTTATGTCATCGTTTTGACAGCCGCCGGACAAGGGACTGGAAGAAGCAGAGAAGGATGAGGTCTCTATACAAGTCAACGTAGACATCGTTTGTAAAGAAGAGGCTGCGGATAAATGAAGTCGGCAGATAAAGGTAAGACCGCATAGCAACGGAAAGACGAGAAAGTTGCCACGATATAGGTGAGGAATGAAAGAGAAGAAAAATCAGACTAGTACAGTGCTGCTTCAAGGCGCCCTAATGGATGTCAACTACAATGAACCGCTAAAACAGCTTGGTATAGTGTCGAGACCGCAGCGAACAGGGCGACAATTTAGCACTAAAAACCTGCACGCATCTATCAAGGAAAGGATTATTATTATGGAAAAGATCAATAAAATTATTTTCAGCTGTACCTTCGAGGATGACTTGTCTGCGCTTGTGAAGAGCTACTGGCCACTCGCACGAAGCTGCACAACTCCAGTATGGTTAGAGAGAGTCAGATGCGGCTACTCGTAGTTTGCAAGGACTCGAAGATTGATGCTGTAACGTGGCATTACACGGGTTGATGCACTTTGGGGACTTCAAGTCCGAGACAGCACAGGAGGTCGGCGATATCGTGAAGATCTATGGTTTCCGTACAAGTTCATCTAAAGAGACATAATAAAGTCCTAAACCTGCGCTCTTTATCTTGTAAAGAATACCGTTAATGCATGTTTGAGAAACTTGATTAAAAGGAAAAGAAAATAAGTATATCTACTAGCGGTGAAAGTACATATGTGGCGGCCTGCCATGGATTTGTCATGAGATGTTTTACCTAATGCACCTTATAGTTCCGATTTTATCCGTTTAGATTTGTTTCTGTTGCATTTACTTTATAATTATCGTAGAAGAGGACATTTCCTCCTCTAAGATAATTATAAGCCAATATGTTGCCAACGGAACCGTTGAATGAAGACGGTCGAAAATGCGCGTATTCACTGACGCTGATTTATATTTATTATAATTAACGATACGAATGAGAGCAATACGGCAGCGCCGTATCACTGCCACGCTTACGCCGCTGTCGCTGCCACGCCGCCGGGCTGAGGGAAACTTCAATATATTTTAAAAGTTAAAAGGTTAAAAAGTACCGTGGTCATTATTTGCATCTAGAACTAGAAATGTTGGAAGGATATAATTTGGTCATTACAAAAACATTGGACGAAGCTTATAGAAGTAAGTGAGCCTCACGGGGATGTGCGTGGAAGTTAAAGCAATAAAATGCTATGCACATATTTATATGAGGGATGTTCAAATGAAAACGCAGGAAACGATAATTTGGGTATATTAAAAGTATTTATTCAAAGGCAATTCCCAGAACCAAAGCACAACTAGCCCATAAGGTCAACTTCCTTGCCTAAGTTGATGACCTCGTCCTTACCATGCAGGTTTGATTTGCCTGCATTGGGCCTTGAAGGTCGGAGCTCTCAGGGCGGTAGCAGAGTACAGGACGCTTAGCGCAGCGGCGAGTCTCGTTATAACGGGAACTATCCCATGGAATCTGAAGGCAGCCGAGCGCCGCCGCTTATTGGGGTAACCTCGACCCCAAAAAAAGGTCAAGGAACGTGAACGCATAATCGAACATCTCTGGCAGGAGGATTGGAACAGTTTACAACAGGGTGCTTCAGACGCCAGTCTCCTCACCGTAATCCCAAACATCAGAAGCTGACTCAATCGACCGGGAGCAGAACTTAAATTCTACACTAGCCAGATCCTCACAGGTCACGGGAACTTCCAGTCCAACCTGTTTAAGGTCGGGAAGGCCTCTAGCCCTACATGCGTCTACTATCGATATAGTCCATAGGCGATGGACTCGATGGTACCCTGGAAAACGTCGTGCTGAGGTATCCAGCGCGCACACCTAGTGGAGCTCTTAAGGAACATGGTAGTTTTAACCTACGTAACATCACCAAGAAATCTACTCTATACTACAGGGGAAGATAAGGGTTAATCTTTTACTTCGTTCGCGCCGCTCTCCCGGGCTCTTGGTTTTCGGGGAAGGCGCCAGGAGCTGTGGATTTACTCCCCCTGACCTTTTGATGGTATGCGCAAGAAGTTCCCAGTCAGACCGGGGAACGGGAACATGACCAGCTTTTAGTGGGTTGGAGCTCCACACTGCAGGCCCGCACTTGCAGGAAGGTTCCCTATTCCTAGAATGCTTGTGGCTGTAACTAGAGCCAGTCCCCCGCTGTGTCCTTCAGTTTGTCTCAGGCCAAACTAATGGAAGTCGCAGGGCGACATGTTTGAACTATAGGGCGGATGTTCAAGCTGCTCCTACTTGAACTTTACCCCGGTTATCCCGGCCGGCACACTTGATGTTACCCTGGAAGCGTTTGGGCGCGCGTTATTGTGGAGCAGAATACACCTTTCGTGAGCAACCAAGGCAGTTTGCTCTTGATGAAGTTGCGTAGACCACGGAGTGTCTCACAGTAGACGTCATTGCTAATGGTTTCTCCACGCTCAAGGAATCCAATGAGTCCTGGACCTTGGATGTCAGGAAAAACGGTGAGCATCATCTTTACATGCTCCGACACCGCTTTACCGGTACGAGCTTTAAATTTATTTGAGAGAGGTTATGACGCATGGTCAACCTATCGTGCACAATTGCTTACACTGTTTCAACACGTTGTGATACCCCAGCCACTTCTCACCAAGACAATTAATTCACGTCCCTAGATGTTTCACCACGTTATCTTAAAGCGACATACTCACATTTCAACCAGTTTGATTGTTAAAACGTTCCGTAGCTTTTTATTTGAGCACCCCTTATATGTGTGTATATATATATATATATATATATATATATATATATGGCGCTACAAGACTCCTTTAAGATTGATAATAAGAATTGTAGAGCTCGTTGTAGCATTCATTTTTTCAATGAAATATGTTCTCTGAGAAGACTTGTTTCGGAGTGAGAAATTACTACAATTTGTGACACTGGTGTTGTTGCCCGACATAAAAGCATAAAATGTGCCATTACGAGACAATCGGTGCTCCCATAAATAAACTAAGCACACGTCGTGTTCGTGAAAAGTCTGCTTTCTCCAAAGAACATATAACGCCGGCCAGCAAATGTGACATGGTCGTTTAGAAGAGATTTTGCAAGAAAGAAGTTATTGTATTAGCGTTCACATCAAACACCTCAAAATCATAACCCTTCGACCATTCACAGCGCTCAAAACTAACTCATTTAGTCAAATGCGTATTTCATTGCGAAGTAAATAAGATATTCTGGAGGGCATGTCGTGATGGAGTGCATGCATACATGACTGTGTGGCGACATTGACTACCCCTGACTACTGTCGCACCACAGCCACAGTGGCGCCACACAGTCATTTATGCATGCACTCAATCTCGGCATGCCTGCCGAAAAATCTTAATTACCCCGCAACCACGACTCGCGTTACCATAGATTTAGTGCCAAATTGATTCAAATTCAAATTAGGTAGGGTTATAATTTTGAGGTATTTGGCGTGAAAGCTAATAAACAACTATGTTTTGCGAATTCTCTTCTAAATTTCCATTTCGCATCTTCTGGTCGGCGTTATATACTTTTCAGAAGAAGCAAATTTTTTTACAAACACGACGGTGTGCTTAGTTGATGTAGTATCTCTGTATGAAAAGACAGGCTGTCTCGCAATGGCAAATATTATGCTCCTATGCTAAGCAACAACATCTGTGTCACAAATTGTAGTCATTTCACTCTTACTTCGAAACAGGACTTCTCAGAGATCATGTTCCATTAAAAAAATATTTGCGTTAACGAACTCTACAAATCTTATTATCGACCTTCAAACTACACTCTGGACCCCCTGTATATAAGTAGCGGCGTGGTCTGGGAGGCTGTTTGGTGTGCTAATTACGGTTGTCACCTACCCGAGTAGCGCCGGTGTGATCCCTGATATTGATCGAATTTTCCTTGAGCGATGCTCATTGAAAATAATTGGAGAAACACCGCTGGCGGAAAGCGACTATGGCGCACAAAGACTGTTGGGAAAACCATAAGTGTCTCAACAGTTTTTTTTACGGTGCCACTAAAAGCACCCTTGATACACAAACGTGTTATTTGTATTTAGGTGAACATGCCAAATGAATGAAAACCATTCATATATAGATAGGAAATATTGTAATGATTTATTAATCATTAACAATACGTTTGCACACTTGGCAGTGCTCGCCTTAATAAAAATTGTGTTAAAAAGGTGTCACGTGAGGTTAAGAATCAGCTGTCCGTGTCCTTGCTTGATGGTAGCCCCCGCTCGTATGGACACGGTGCGAGCGGTATATCCTCAAGGTTCTTTGCAACGTTAAGACGGTAAGATCCATAAGATTCCTCTTCGTGACGCCGAGCCCCAAGAGCGTACTCGTAGATTCGGAGTCCCATACACCACCCATGGAGATAGTGATGGTTCTGAATCTGCGAGTTTTTTGCGGGTCGGGGAGCGCCGCTCTTAGGAACTCAACGTCATATTTGGTGATCTTGTCCTGCCGTGCTTTTGCCATGTTCGGGCCGCAAGCCTCGGCATCTAAAACCCAGACCTCGGTAGGTCTTGGTATTACGAGGTTGGGCTTTAGACCTGGTGCGCCCGGTCGACGGAATACTCGCTCACGAACCCTCCATGACCCCTCTCGCGGAGAAGACGCGCCACGCGATCGCAGACGTCGTCATGTCTCTTTATAGTTTGTTTGTGTGTTGTATCGCACATCTGAGCGACATGAGCCAACGTCTCAGACGCATGACATACGTGCCTACAACGTGTGTTGTAGCCCGGGCGTCCCCTGGCTAATCTGGCACGCGTTGGCAGTGCGCTGATCCTGAGCTTTAGTAGATTTAAATACTCCTTACCAGATAGGTAAGACATACCCTTAATCTAGTAATGTACAAAGGGCGTTGCGTGTGTTTTTAATGTGTCCCATCGAACGTGTTGTGTAGTTGTTGAGACCAGTAATCGGTCTCTTGTGTAGCTGTCTTAATGGAGGTTCCTAAGCGCTCGCAAAGAAGTCTTGTTTTCGCAAGGTCTTTTTTGAAGTGCTCGGTGGTTAGCATTCATTGGATCCCAGGGTGCGTATATATATACATATATATAGGTGCATTGCTCTCCAGCGTGATACTCGACATCAGAGTATCAGAGTGTCAAAAACGATTGTCGACATTCGGACTGGATGTTGCAAATTCCAGTCGCAACCAATTCAGCTAAAAATTGTAGCAATATTGCCATACACCATCGATATGAGTGCCCAGATGCGCGTACGGGGGTTAAGTTCGTTACAACGGTAAAAAGCAACGACATAGAGAGAAAGTAAGTGAAAGGAAGAAACCAAAGCAGACACTTTCACGGCCATATCAGAATCAGTATGCTGCGAATAGATCGTATCGGTCGACAAACGCACTGCCCAGATGGATATCTATCTGCCGACAGTGTGTATGTGGACCGACACCAGCATAGCCTTGACGGACGATAAGGGGCCGGGCGCCAGGGCAGGCTACAGAATCCTGACGCGGTTGTGCTGAGGGCGCCATTCCCGCGTTGGTCGGCTTTTTCTGGCAACTGTCTGTCGGAAGGGCGGAAGGACGTTGGAGAGGATTCCGTCCGTCTCCGCGTGCTTACTGCACGATCAAGAGGCGGCGTGTACGATGTCCTGTGTACCCTTTCTCCGCTGACCTCCTGTGCCTTCCGTATGCCTTTGCGTAGCTGCGGACAGCTGACGCCGCCGCTTCAGCAGAAGGCATCTATAAGAACGGCAAGCGACACAGAAATATATATATATATAGAGAGAGAGAGAGAGATCGAGAAGGTCCAAGAGTCCAAATCGCAAAAGACGCTGAAAGACAGAACGAAGGAAAATCACAAACAGCAGCAGTGCCAGCTAAAAACAGGCTGACACCGTCGAAACGAGTAGAGACTATGGAGGATTGAATACGGCGGTGACGACACGGCAAACCGAGCAAACAACTCATAAGGGAAGTACGTAAACGCAGGGGAGAAACGCGTTACTTCTTGCATCACATACGCGCTATATGATGTACTACTATATGTTGTAGTACAGGAGTAATAACAGTAGTATTAATAGTTGTTGTAATCGCGTTGAGACGTCTTCGCCCACCCGTCCGTCGGCCGACGACGACGACAAAAACACTATCGTCATGCAAAAAAAGGTTCGACTATAGTAAAACCGTTTTCTGTTTTGTGTGCGATTTAAGTATGCATATATATATATATATATATATATGCGAGAGGAAGGCTTGCCCAACTTCAAGAGAGCAGCTTCTCGGGCAGCTCGTGAAGTCGGCGACGAATGACGCGGCGCTGACCGTCGCCGTTGCCGCCACGGCTGCTCTGTAGTGGGGGTTGCTCAGTCCGCAGCCCCGCTCGCCTGCTAGCCTGTCCGTCCGTAAGTCGGTCGGTGACATCGAGACGGGCTGACGCGCTTATGAAGCGAGAACTATGCTTTCGACAGCAAACGTCGAAACGGAAAGAAGGAGGAAGAGTAAGAGGCAAAAGAGAGGAGAACCAGAACGACCAGAGGCTAAAGGAGCAGCGAGAAGGAGCAGAAGCAAACAAGAAAGACCTAAATGGAAATGAATACTTCGTAATGAAATTCTCGAAGAGACCGAACCGGCGACGGTCAGACGGTGACGTCGGCGGGCCCGGGTCGCCAACACAGCAGTGCGCCCGTCGCAGTGGGCTCGTTCCTTGGCTGGTGGACTTTTGCGTCGCCTCGTCGTCGTCGTCGCTGCAGTAGCAGCAGCAACAGCAGCAGCAGTGGCGAGACTGCCGCCAGTGGTGGAGAAACGACCGGGGAGCGTAGGGAAGCCTGCGTAGGCAAGCATCTCTCTTTTCCCTGCTATCCACTTTGTATTCGCTCGTTCCCGCCCTCGCTGTCTTTCTGCACTCATTCCCTATGTCTCTCTCTCTCTCTCTCTATGTCTGTGTGTGTGACGTGTAGCCGCGTTCGGCTCCTCCGCTTGCCGAAGCCCTCTCCGGATGGCGCTCCGATGAACCGGAGCGCGCAGCGACCGACTACCAAGGTCGTTGTGCCCCTATGATCCCTGGGGGTGGGTCGCTAGCTCACTGTGCGCGACCATCTGTGCTAACGCTTGGAATATGGTTGTCCTTGAACGTTATACGGGGTGCTCTTGTTGTTGTTGTTGTTGTTGTTGTTGCGGGCCGGCGTTCGAGGCGTTGTCATCATCGCCATCGTCATCATTGCTGTTGTTGTTGTTATTGTCGCGTTCCTCGCTGCTGGAACCGTTCGCTGTTCAGCCGCCGATCAAGCTGAAACGTACCGAACCACCACCACCATCTTGCTCCTTCGTAAAATGAAGTGGACCTAAATGAAGTCGAAGGCGTCTGCAGATGTTCAAGGTCGATGCTGTCCGTCTTCGGACATTATAAGCGCACTCATCTGCAGCGTCTGCTAGAACTTGTTAGCTACTCCATCTGTATTTAGTGTCATCAGTAGAATGCTCTGTGGCCAATGGTTGCTGTTCCAAGATACGGATTTAGAGGTAGTTGGCGTGACGGCTTTCGTGAAGCGCGCAGCTTGGCATGAACTTTCTCGGCACTTAGCCGTTTCTTCTTTAATAATGGCGGAATTGCTTAGTTGCGCTAAAATGTTTAATCAATGTTTGCTTTGCGTACCTAAAACATACCTCATTGCACAAATCCCTGTGCTCTTAGTCTGCGCAACAAGTGGCAATTTGACTGGGATAGAGACTTATAACTATTCAAAAAGGACAAGTCAAGACAAATTATCCGATCGCTGAATTTATAAATTACGCTTTACAGGTTGATAGTGTCGCGTGTATTGGATGAGCAATATGGCGGTACTTACGCTTGTTGATTATATACAATAATATACATTTATACAAGCTTGCGCAAAACCTGTAAATCTCATGAAACATATACAGGCATTGTCCATAGTACTGTAGTAGTAAGTGGACCGTATGCGAACTAAGTCGAGGAGCCGATTTATTTTTTATTCTGCATGTTGTAACCTACATTCTTCTTTTTACGCCACGTAGTAAATGGTAACTGCAGAACTCGAAGACGAGTCTTTACCAAATACAATTTAGCTTCATTTGGAAAAGGAAGGCGACAGCCTCAAGCAAAGAATGAGACCAGAAGGAACGAGCTTTTCTCAACAACCCTCTAACGTGGGGTTTGTCCACTCGCGAATCATTATCGACTCGACGTTCAGTTGGCAAAATGGTGGCACTATCTATGCAAAACCTACTAACACCCCTCGTCTTCAGACAGATGGAGCAATAAATGGACTTGTGAATAAACAAAAAACTGAAATGAAACATTGATGTAACATTCATACTCTGCAAAAAATCGAACTTGGCTTGAAGTCAACTAGTCCGAGTTTGACATCTAAGCGAGTTTATTACTCTGCCTGTTCGGGAGGGGAAACTCTGCGAGATTTCGTTTGTTGGGGGATTTAGAATAAACACTTTTGCCTCATCACACCATGCCGTTTAGCCGCATTTAAATGTATTTAGTTTAATGTTTCTATATAATTTCTATAGTGTTGTCGTTTAATGCTTCTGTGTATTTATCCTTCTCTAAAAAGTATGTCTATGACGTTTCCCTTACTCAGTCTCTCTTAATAATGTGAGAAAGAATATGTTTCAGATATAACTCCTGGAAAAGAACAATATATATATATATATATATATATATATATATATATATATATATATATTATTTTTAGTTGTTCCGTAAGGCTAATGCCCGTGTTCGGTGTTTCATGTCATAGCTGATTTCTAACCCACTCCGGCATTTACCTTGCCTAAATTGGGAACCATAAAAACCAATTTAAGAGTGGCCGGTCTGGGTCTCAAACCCAGGCCTCCTGAATGTAAGGTAAAGGCTTTTGCCACTAAGCCATCTTGCTCGGTCCATAGCTTTCATAATTATGCAATCATCTCAAATACGTCTTTCAGGTTAAGCCACAACACCAGATACAATCACCTGATAACTAGACTAAACTGTGGGGCAGCTCTTGTGTATTTTGCGTAACTGCAATGGTTGCGGTGTGGGTCGCACCATCAGTATTAAGGAAATAATCCTTCACTCCGTGTTCATTTATATGCTTAATGGTACTAATGATACCAGGACTTAGATAGCTGCCACAGAAAGGAGGTACACACAACAACATTCACTTTTCGATGGCAGCGTTTTTTGAGGACAGATGGGCATACTGGGGCACTATGTTTAATGCCGAAAAACAGAGTTATTAACAATATACGAGTCGACTTAGCTACATAGAGCGAATGCGCTTATGTGAGGTCTGACTGGTACTCTGTAGTATGTACCAAATAGCAATACACATATTTCTATTAATTATACTATTATTTTAATAATCACCTTTGATGGGTCATACATAGGTCATAAATACATCCATTAATATTTGCTAAGTCAAGCTGCCTAGTGAGTATATCCTCGAGCAGTTGCCAGCATGATATCTCTCGCAGAGTTTTCCACATCTGTCACAGATACACATCTAATAGGAGCCATGAAAACCCACTTTTGTTCGTGTTCTGCAAACGACATGATGAGAAGCATGCACCGCGTAAAGAGTTACATAGTGCTGGTTTGTACGATTCGGGTCTTTTCAGACCTGTCATACCTTCGGTCAAGAAAAAAGTTAGGGTCTACATCGGTCATCTTCCCTTTATATTGACAAATAAAAACTGTATAGGCCGATGTTTTGGACAGTTTAAATTGACGTCGTACATTTTTCATAAATAGCGGTGTTTCCGCAGTTAAATTGCGCTGAGCTTAAGCTGCACGCCATATAAGGTCATTGCTGTAGTTTTCGAAGCAAATATATGTAAGTACTGTACTCAAGGAGAGAAACGCCGGCTTCTTAACCCTATGCTGGCTACTAGAGCTCTACGCATCCGTTTAGTAATATTTATATTAATTAGATCACTACAAACATGTCCACATAATGATCTAATGCAATATTTTGTTGTTCCTACAGCACCTTATTTCTTGTTGTGAGTGATGTTGCCCTAATTGATTTTGTCTTTGAAATCATTATTCTCCACATAAGCTTATCTTCAAGATGTACCTTGAATCAGACAGTAATCTTGTAAGTTGGCAATTACTAAATATTTTATCTCTTCTCAATACTACCGAAACGCAGAGTTGGGCAATAATACCAAAACAACCCTTTATTATAGCAAATTGTATAAACTGGTGTACAACTGATAAAACGTCAGTATCTATGTGTTTTGCAGCTTGCGCCTTCAAGGACTGTCTAACGAGTTCAAGTAATGAAATTACGTTTTTAATGACACATTCAACCGTATCACTTATTTTGTGTAATTAAAGGGTTACAGTGTGGTAGACGCCAAACTCCGATATATGTCATGACGGCTGCAATAATTCGGTTTTGTTTGCCTAGCAAAAACAAAAATTCACCAGCTGATCCGCGAAATGCCTAGACTGGTGATTGCTGCCGTTTCTTGTACTGACCATGCGCATCGATCAAGCAAAGTGCAACGGACAGCGAACGAAGGATCCTCTTTTACTGCTACCAATTTTGCGATCGACCTTCATTTAGGGCCTCGGCTCAGGCTGACTTATTTTCAGTAGGGGTCGAGATGATGGGGCGGCCATCTCTCGGCCAGCCCTTCTCTTCAGCCCAGTCGACAGCATCCCCACAGTGAAGTGGGCTTTGCTGCCAAAATGGCCCCGAACCCTTGGGAAGGTTGATTGAGAATCTTCAGAAATGTCCGTTCCCTCTGTCCTTGCTGTTCCTTCTCCCCTTTGGCCTTCAGATAAGCCAAAGCCTGGTTCCTCCTACGCCGTTCGGGTGGTCGTCGCCGTCCATCGTTCGCAAACGAACGCGGCTCAATATGCAAATGATATTGCTAAATAGCGTATTCCCCGACTCCCGTTTCGTTCCGAACTGCTGCTGCTGCTTCTGATGCCTTTGCTCGCACGCCGTTCCTTGCTATTTTGCTTGCTTCCTAACTGACTCTGCACTAGGCTGTTAGGCTGTACGGGGTAGAGGAGAGGGTGTTAACACAGGCGGCGGTGGCGGCGGCCGCGGCGGCAAGACGCTCAGGGTCGCTGGACTTGACTATTACCACTACAAGCAGGACGACGACGACGACGATCACTACTTCGAGCCTACTTCTAGTACTATTCTAAGTTCAGGAACGATGGATGGACAGCCTCTCGTGGATCGGCGGGCAGCATCGCGAGAGAGAAAGAGAGACAGAGAGAGGTAGAGGCGGTGGTAGTAGCGAGAGTTTCGTAGAAGTGAGCTCCGATCTCCGTAGAGAAGGTGACCAGAAGGAGAACTTCCTAAGTTGCCGCCGGCATAGCCAATTCCCGGTATCTGCTGATACTTGCAGCCTTGTTCGAACGGCTATCGTCGATCCAAACGCCCATCCGATCGATTGCACGCTATATCGTTCGCACGATATCCTCTGGCACGCTAGCAACTGCCGTAGATTCCCTCCTCAAACGATTTCCTCTATTGCTCTTCCTCTCGGGTGTCATTGCAGCTTTTATACAAATCCTTCATTCGGCCGCCAGCAGCACCAGCAGCAGCATCAAGTCTACTACTGTTACTAGGACTAGTATGACTATCGCGAGAGCGACAATCCCTGATACTACATAACATCTGTAGTACAACAGCTTCAACTCTCTTCGCTGCTGCTGGGTTCGCAGTTTTGCCAAGACTCGCAGGACCGCTTCGACGACGACGACGACAATGTATATCGTTGTCGGCTGCAGACACTAATGCGCGTGTCGCGCGTGCATACAAAGACAGCCTGTAGAGACAACCTAGAGAGCGTTGGCGGTAGACGGCGGTTTGTTGTGCGCTTCGGTTGTAACTCGACTACGCATGAAGCTTTGTCGTTCAGAGCCGGCCACATGGTAGAAAGATGGAGCGCTTATTTGATCAGATGCGCCCATCCAATGATTAGAGAAGTATTGGATGATTCTGAAAGGCGGCTGAAACCGCTGGCTTATGCTACGCCACGAGCCGGCCACTCTCTGTCTCTAGGAACTCGCCAGCGTTCTGCATCCTGACAGATAGACGGATACGGCTCCAGTTTGCGACTCAGAAGTGGGCTAAATCCGCCGCTAGTCAAACGCTTTATGAGCCTCTGAGGTTGCTGCTTGATTCGGCCGACTCAGACCGCTCATATCGATTGGTGACAATAACTGTAATGCTACTCTTACTACCAACATTTTTATATATCTATATATATATATATATATATATACATATATATGAGGCGAGCACTGCCGAGTGTGAAAACGTATTGTAAATGATTATTAAATCATCACAATATTTTCTATAATTATAATTATAGAAAATTATAATCTATAATTTTCTATAATTATATGTGTATACTATTGGCTAGAAAACTACACTTCAACAGTTTGTAGCATTAGCGAAAGTGATCCGCGTATAATGCGTGTCAACCCTTTTAGCGACGGTACTTGTAATCCCTTGCAAAGTGGCGACTACCAGAAAGCGTTCTATGCGGCACAAATTAAGCCGACATAGTTTATACTAGAGTTTGCAAATTTGTTTTAAAATTAGTACACGTGTATATATATATATATATATATATATACACGGATGGTTTTAATATTCGTTCGACATATATTCTGAAATACACATGTCGCACTTTTATATCAGGGGCATTTGGAGCAGCAAAGTAAGAGGACATATTGAGAGATCTAGACACAAATGAATTCCCTCAGTAAATAACAGGGACCGAACCGGCGACACCCACATAGATCACAACCATAACTATCTCAGTTGCCCTCTAGATTGCGCCGCCGTCCTTTTTCCTCGCTCCTCTCTCTCTCTCTCTTACTCTATATATATATATATATATATATATATATATATAAGTTGTTTGGAATTTTTTTCGCCGTAGTAGGGAAGTGTATAGCCTGTTAAAGCAAATATTTTTTCCAATGGATCATAGTCTCTGAGAAGTCTTGTTTCGGAATGAGAGTTAAATTACTACAATTTGTGGCAATAGTGTTTTTGCCCGACATAGAAGCATAACATGTGCTGTTGCGAGACAACCAGTCCTCCCAGACAGAAACTAAGCACGCCGTCGTGTTCTTGAGCACCGTCGTGTTCTGCTTCTTTCGAAAAAATATATAAGGCTAGTCAGAAGATACGACTCAGTCGTTTAGAAGAGAATTTGCGAAAAATGAAGTTCATTATTAACTTTCACGACAAATACCTCAAAATCATTACCCTACGACCACTAACGGCGCTCAAAACTGACACGTTCAGACAAAGACGCATTTCATGACGATCATTTTGGGATCAAATCTATGTCAATGCTGTGGTTGCGGAGTAATTACGATTTTGTGGCCAGATGTCGAGATTGAGTGCATGCAAAAATGACTTTGTTCCAGAAACATTCGGAGAGCGATATATGGAATTGTAGAACTCGTTAAAGGAAATCTTTTTTCCAACGGAACATGGTTTCTGAAAAGTCTTGTTTTGGAGTGAGAGTGATATTACTACAATTTGAGTCACTGGTGTTTTGCCCGACATAAGAGCATACAATGTGCAATTACGAGACAACCGGTCCTTTTATATAGAAACTAAGCATACCGTCGTATTCGCGAGAAAATTCTACTTTGTCTAAAGAGCTGATGTCTGAAGAATATAATATTGCCTAGAAGATGCGACACAATCGTTTAGTAGCAAATAGTTAAGTACTTTTGTTAGCCTTCACGTTCAATATCTCAAAATCATAACCCTACGACCAATCACAGCGCTCAAAACTAACACATTCAGGCACATGCGCAATTCATACCGATCATTTTGGTACCAAATATGTAGCAATGCGAACCGTGATTGCGGTGTTATTAAGATTGAGTGCATGCATAAAAGATCTACTAGCACTCTAGGTCATTTTTGCAAGCACTCAATCTCGACATCTGGCCAAAAAATCGTAATTACTCCGCAACCACACTTGGCGTTGCCATAAGTTTGGTGCCAAAATGATCACCATGAAATGCGCATTTGCCTGAATATGTTAGTTTTAAGCGCCGTGAGTTGTCGTACGGTAATGATTTTGAGGTATTTGGCGTGAAAGTTAATAATGAATTTCATTTTTTGCGAAATCTTTTCTAAACGGCCGTGTCGTATCTTCTGACTAGCCTTACATGTTCTTCGGAAGAAGCAGAATTTTTTCAGGAACACGACGGTGTGCTTAACTGGTTGTCTCGCAACAGCACATTTTATGCTTCTATGTTGGGCAACAACACTAGTGTCACAAATTGCAGTAATTTCACTCTCATTCCGAAACAAAGCTTCTCAGAGACCATGTTCTATTGGAAAAAAATATTTGCTTTAACAGGCTTTACAATCCCTTACCTACGGCAAAAAGAGATTTCTAAACACCCTGTATATAAATATATATATATATATATAGGAGAGAGAGAGATATAGATAGGCGATAGAGAGAGAGAGAGATAGAGAGATAGAGATGTATATATTTTGAGAGGTATTACTTTATATTATTTATATATTTATATATTTATATATATATATATATATATATATATATATATCCATATATATATATATATATATATACAAGTAGTTCAATAAGTTCTTAGAATGAAAACCAAGAATTTCCCCAAATCATGATTTTAAATTTATCTTATTCGATACACTCCCCGAGATGCTCAATACACTTTTCCCACCAAGATTTCAGAGCTTTTATACCTCTTAAGTAGAATTCCGCGTCTTTAGACTGAAAATAGGCATTGACAGCAGCCTTAACCTCTTCATTGCTGGAAAAAACGCTTTCCACCGAGACTATTCTTCAAATGTTCGAAGCGGAAATAATCAGAGGGGGCCAGGTCTGGAGAATAGGAAGGTTTTTCAATAAGTTCGAACCTCAGTTGGGCCAGTTTTGCCAATGCTTGCCGGGACTTGTGTGCAGGAGCATTGTCCTGGTGAAACAGGACAACCTTCTTCTGCAAAGCGGGCCGTTTCACGATGAGTTCTTGCTAAAGGCAGTCCAACAGTCTTGCATAATATTCTCCTGTGATCGTTTTACCGCTCTCAAGGTAGTCGACCAGCATTATTCTACGTTGGTCTTAAAAAACTGTAGCCATCACCTTTCCGGTCAATGCCGTTGTCCGCACCCTCTTCGGAGGTCCTTCATCAGGTGCACACCATTGGCAAGATGCTTCTTGGGTCTCGGGAGTGTAGTGATGGACCCAGCTTTCATCGACGGTCATGAATCTGCGCCAAAAATCCGACGGATTGTTCGACATCTTGGCCAAATTTCGCTGTGAAGCGAAAACAGGCGCGTTTTTTGGCCTTGCTTGAGCAAATGCGGCAGCCATTTTTCTCTGAGCTCTTTCATCTTCAAGTTTTCGTATAGGATAAAATGCACACTACCTAAACTAATTCCTAATGCCTCCGCTATCTCCTTAATGTTCGTTCGCTTATCTGTGCCAACGATGTTTCGCACTTTCTCTATGTTTTCCTCATCAGTTGCCGTTTTTTGGCCTCCTGGACGTAGTTCATTCTCGGTGCTCCTGCGACCTCTTTTTAACACATTAATCCAGTTGGAAACAGTGGCAAAACATGGCGCAGAGTCACCGTACGTCTCGTCCAACCCAATTTTTACTTTCGTCGCATTCCAACCTTTGAAATAAAAATGCTTGATAACCACTCGAAACTCTTTTTTCTTCATTTTTAAAAATCACGCCGATACGTTGCACGGGAAAAGCTATCAAACGAAATCGCAACGGCCAATCACCATAAAATTTTGAGTGCTAGCAGTCGAAAAGTTGCGAATTCTAAAAAGCTCATTCTAAGAACTTATTGAACTACCTGTACATATATATATATATATATCTTTATTTCCTTATTAATTTTCTTTATTTTTTGTGGAGTAGGATGTATGTATTTATGCACTGGCACAACGGGCATAGCACTATGCAATACGTCTGAAATTGGCCGTGACCTGTCAGAAATTGTGTCATGTAGTACGTGAGCTCTCCTCCTTGACCCTCGTTCTATTTCATGATTAACAAGGTGATATCCCTGACAGACTCCCCTAAATCGCCGCTTGGGATCCCATCATACACGGGCTGCCATCGAGCCTGCATTTTTTCTGGCTTCTTCTTGTCCAAGCAGTGGGTTGTCCCATAGTTGTTTGCGCTCGTCAGGTGTTAGGTCTCACGGGACAGTGCCGGCCTGCACCAGCGCAGCCGGCATACTATCCGTCCCGTACACCTGCGTAATCCTCAATGCAGGCGCACGCTGCGTTCTTCTAAGCAGGCCCCGGTTCCTCAGCGTGGAAGTTGCATGCGTGGGCCAAGCTGGATCACCAAATAGAGCAATAGACTTAGCAACTAACTAATAAGTCTTCTTCTTGCTTTTAGGTTCGTAGATGTTGGGAATCAGTCTGGCGATGTTGGCCGCGGCGTTTGCTGTCTCTGCTACCGCCTGTTTAATATGAAAGTTACTGGGCATACCTTGTTCAGGCAGCTCCAAGGTATCTTGCTGTTTTCGCAAGCTTCATCTTGAGGTCGTCAACAGCCGAACGAGTGGGCACTTTTCCTGCCGATTAGGCTTTGCTTTTGGCTAGGATAGCGCTAGGTCGTCAATTTCCACCCAAAAAAGAAATATCGGTAAGTGCTTCATTTGCCTAAAGCTTTAATTCAGTCGCGGTCCTACTACACTTATCGCGTGGCTATCAGCGTACGCAATGGGTTTAGTTTCAGGAGAGGGGGTAGAGTCCGAGCACTCTACCGTGTGCCAGGTTCCAGAGCAGCGGTCCTAGAGTGAACTCTGTGGAACCTCTGCGGTCATGGACTACTCCTTACCCTCGCACTACACTGCACGGCAATACAGATCATCTGACATCAGCCTTATTAGATAAGATAAGACCTTCATTCGTCTGAGCGCGTCAATAATGGTTTTCCACAAACAACTCCTAAAAGCGCTCTTGACGTCCAGCAACAGTCAAGAACGTGTCTTTGATCTTTACCATGGTCGAGCAAATTGGCTTGGCTTTAGATACTACCGTGAGTATAGATGTAAGGACGTATATGCGTTTCCTGAATCCGTGTTGGGCCTCCGAGAGAAGACCGTTTTCTTTGGCGATGTCCGGCCTCCACCTTTCGCCAGGGTGTTAATGAGGCAAATAAGTCTGTAGAACCCGCCTCCGCTGGGTATCAAAACGACCTCAGCCTTCTTCCATGCCATCGGCAATTTGCCCTCGCTGATGATGCGGTTAACGCTGTTGGCGACCGTGAGAGGAAATGGGATGCCGTCCGGGACAGGGGCTTTATCCACTTTGATTTATCACTTCGTCGATACCAGAATTTCAGAGATTGTGACAACTGGTATATCTTCTAAGAGTACCTCGAGTGCCTCAATGGCAGACCTGTCGAATTCCGGGAGAGACGGGAAGAGTTGCCGTATTTAACTCCTCCCTATACTCAGTCGACATCTCGTTCATAATACTGCTATTTAGCTTTCTTCTGGATATTTTGTATGGTTTTCCCCAGGGGTCATTCTCAACTTCTTTAAGAAGATTTATCCAGCATTTCGCCTTGCTGTTACTAATTTTCCTTCGATTTCGAGGTGTGCCCTGTACGTTTTGCACTACGAATGTGCCGCTGTGAACACCACTGAAAGTTCGGCTCTAGCTACTGATCTTATCATATGGCGCCACGCTTTGGATCATTTGGCCCGCGCGTCAGCAATCTCCGTGTTCCACCAGTATTGAGGCCTAGGCAAGACATACCTTTTACGACGTTTCTGATTCGGCTTACAGCATGTGTAACATAGGGCTTGTAACTCTGTTTAAGTTTTACATTGCCCGTTTATTTCGAACGTTTGCGGCTAATATTAGCGGCCGACATCTTGTTAGCCAGAAATTTCAACGTTAGTGACCTGACGAATGATTGTGGTGAACGTCATAGGGCGTCTTAGAGTTAGTGCTTCGACCTTTCACTTAATGCAATAGCGATCGCTCATGATATATATATATATATATATATATATATATATATAAAGTAACAGGTCAGATTTATTATCACACATGTTGTGTAGAAAAAGTACAGTTAAAATATATGCATATGTATACATACACACATTTGGACTTATACAATAATAGATATGTAAAAGCTATGAAGCTATGACGCGAGCTTGGTTATCTAGACTAGCTAGAGACAGGACTAGGGTGCAGGAGGCAGCATGGTATCTACCGCAAGGTAGTTTACAACGTTGACACACACAAGAGTCCGAGGGATCATGGAACCCGGATGTCGCGCACAGCACTTGGTGGAAACCATGTACGGCGAACCTAGTCACCACATGGCGGTTAGATCGGCTCGGACCTTTCCATGCCTGGTTTTGCATTGCTCTTGTGCTAAAGAAATCCGCATCCATTTCAGCAACCTTGCACTCCCACGTTTTGAGGACGTTGACGTAGTTGGAAGATGAGGGCAAGTCGAAACGTCGTCTTAGCTCCTCGACGAATAGGGGGTGTCCGTGAGGAGATAGACAAGTCGATTGCGGGCTGAACGATGGAGGCCCAGGACCCGCTTGAGGTAAGCTGCCTTCAGACTATTTAGATGCTCAAGGCTGGCTGGGGTGAGATCGTTCCAGATGATTTCGATGCCGTAGGCGGCCATTGGAGCAATCTTTGGCCGCCCAGTGGCTATGCCGAGTGTGCGATGTGAAGTGCGCGGATTGGTCGATTGAACGTTTTATGAACTGTTTAGATACATGTTACTTCAGCAACAAAGCAATGGGATGTGTTTCATTTCTGTTCCATCGTTTGCGGGTTCTAGAACAAGAATATATATATATATATATATATATATATATATGTGTGTAACACAGGCGTTCTTAGGGTCAAAGGAAGGATTCAAGTTGTGCTAACTCAATTGGTTTAACCACGGCTTCACCTGCCGTCTCATGGCCTTTCATTGCCACACCGTCGGACCCACGCGATTGACATGCAGGACGCAGTCCAACTCTGCTTCCTCTTCTTCGGTCTCTCCGCCGACTATTCTCTTGCTAGCCTCTGCTACAGCTGCTGTCCTCTCGCCAATGACCACTAAAGAGGGCTGCCTCATCCTAGCCATGGCACGCAACTCTTTAGCTTTAAGCTAACCTTCTTTTCCTAAGTAACATCACTTCTGATAGCAATCACCTACCCGACATGTGCAGATACATATATTTATATAGAAGACGAGTGCAATAGAAAACGCCTTTTTTTGCCGAATAAATTACGGAAGGAGGCTGGAATGCAGTGAAGCCTGAAAAGCCGCCTTGTTGTGCAATTCTTTGGTTGCACGCCGAGAAAACATTTTATTGATTATTCCCGGTCTTGAAGTGTATTTTGCTAAAAAGCTTATTTAGCGTCAATGTCACATATATCACACACAAATAAGCACTCAATAAGATCCGCGCTCGCAAACTGCAACAACCAGTGCGTGGTTATTCCTAAATAAAGTTGACAGCGACGAAAGATTTGCAGCATTCGACTCGACATCATACATTCTACAGAGCGTTATTACGAATCGTTTCTGAACACTTTTAATCTTACCCATTTGTTGCACAAGCATGGACTCCAGACGCGTGAGTAATATAAAACGCTGATTAACACATTTGCTGTATCCGGCCGCATAAACACATTTGGGTCATTGATGATAAAACAACAGAATAGCATGCTCACAAGTACGGATGCTGATTTGACTAGATCTTTAAAATGTGCAGAAAACGTAAGATCCGTTGACATTAATACACCAAGGTATTGCACAAGATTTGTTATAAGCAGGGTTGTCTCGCAGAGCTGATAATAGAGAAGAGCCATGCTTCAAATCGAGACATTTCGGAACGGGTAACTCCATCCCACTGACCAACTGGACCAACGCCAGGTGCCGTTGACCGCGGACTGTCCAGAGCAAGGAGTTCAAGGGAGTGTATATTTTTTGGGGGAGGAGAGACCGGCCTGCAATGTCAGCGTGTGCCATCATTCGAAAGCTAACTTCCTGAAGAAAGTGTTAATGCAGCGACGTACTTGCCGCAATCAGTTAATGTATTATATCATCCTTATAGACCTTTGGAAATCATACAACCGTTCTAAGACAGATGCGCTCAATAATAAAATATTAGCGTGTGACCAATGTATGGATTCATCCATTATTAATAAAACTATATATATATATATATATATATATATATAAACTTAAATATACAACATTAATACGATGACCTATGTATACGGCACCTGACGTTCAAGCGACTAGGTATCTCAACATATCCGGCCGTCGGTGCATCAATACGCACCGACATGACATATACCTTACGGCGATTTCAAGTCCAAAGCGGACAGAGGAAGGTCTCGAATTACAAAAACAGATAGCTATTTCAATACCGTCGGACTTGCGATCGTGACAGCGTCTGGAATGCCAAAGCCTCCTCTTGCTACGGGTAGGAAAACTTGCCAGTAAGCTGTCTCTGGCAAATTTAAACTAAGCAGGCAGGACAGGGACTCTAACATGTGAAAGGCTGAGCTGAATATACGTTTGTAAACCTCCGTTAGGTAACTCTCACGGAGCAAGTGCTTTGCCCGTGTTGTCGAGCAGCAGGATCTTAAAACAAACAAGCCCGTATATGTACCTAGGAGACCTAAGCGACCACTTGAGGGCGGGTTGGTTTAATTTCTCCTAATACGGTCTGTAAGAGGGTCGACTGACTGAAAACTCAGATATTGATGATCCCAGCACAAAGACTTCGCACTTTTGTGGGTTGAGGCATCACCAGCTCTTCGCTGCAAAATCCAGTACCTTCTGAATATCACGAGCTACCATCTCTATCTAGATCGTATCTATATACAAATACTTGTATGTGCACCACCAACGTCAGCATACAACGAATTCGTTTACGCTTAGAAAAATACAATGGGCTGTATTAATCCAGATCAACACCGGTGGAATGAAGTCCTGCCCTTAAAAGGCCTCCTCGCACGAATATAGTAGTCCAATTCACAGTCCACGGCGCTCTCCATGTCTTCAGTGCATCCAACGACTTCCATAATCCACAACTGTCGGATCTAATCTTACCGTCTTCTAAAAATGGGTAATTGAGCGTGAAAACCATATAAGGATTGCAAAGAATTTCATTTCATAAGAATTATCTTTGATACAACATATGTCCTGCTTTAAACTAATGTAGAATGCAATTTGGTTTGCCGATAGGATGACTAGGGTTCGTACAATCGCAGATTTACTAAAGATATGTCAGGATAAAAAGCTTGATATAACCACTTTTGGAAATTTCGCTCTCACTCCAAAAGAAGCCGTTTCCGCCCCTTGTTCCAATAGTGAGTTTTATTAGATCCGCTAATTAATTTGGTCGCCAGACCAGACCTAGAATAGTTTTCGAATGAAGGCAGTTTTTGGAATTACTGTGTATAGTGGTACCATCAATTTAATGGCGCATATTGAAGAGATCGGGTGACCTTCTTTCAAGAAAGCCAAACGCCCGTCGGGAAATGTTAAATTAAACTTTCTGACGAGAGCAGAAGACCCAATATTGCTTTAGAGAATGATTATAGGAGTCGAATCATGGGTATATGGTTACGACATCGAGACAAAAACCCAGTCCTCTTAGTGGTGCTTCCAAGGAGAGAGTCGATTGAATAAAATCAGATAGAGCCAATCCAACACCTTATTCCTTTTGATTGTGTTTGACTACAAAGGTTCAGCTTCCACACATTTTGCGGCCTCGTTTTACGGTCAATTATGAAAACTACCGCCAACATTTTAAGAAGATTGCGTAAAAGCGTCCGGTGCAATAGCCTTGAGCTCTGGCAGCAAGTCTTGGATACTCCATCACGATGACGTAGCGGCACATACACAGTTAGTAATTTCGGATCATTTAATCAAATACTCGATTTCTACACTTCCGCAACCTTTCTATTCGCTGGAACTGCTTCTTGCAACTTTTTCTGTTCCCGCAGAAAAATATTAAGACTACGTCTCGCGACTAGAGTTGATAAAGGATATTTTGTAGGTGCAACTTAATTTGATTACAAAAAACGGGTTTGAAAATGGTTCGAAGAGTGGGAAAGAAGGTAGGCGGTAGTTATTTTCATGTAAACAAAATTACTTTGAAAGATAAATATACATTGTTTTTTTATAAATGTTTATCGGAATTTGTTGATCCATTTTTATATGCATCTATATATATATATAAGCTTCGTGACTTTGTGCAGGGTTTAAGGATTGAGAACGTCGAACATCATGAAACTAGGACAAATACCAGAAGGTACCCTGAGGACGAGATCTGTAGACGCGCCGTAGTCAAGCTCTCCGAAGAAGATGTCTCTGGCGCCGCCAGGCTTATTGGCTCCACGAACACATTTATATCTCAGTCCAAAAGCCTTGAGTCTCTTCGAGACAAACATCCACTGGCCCCCTCGGACCTTTGCTTGCCATCTCGTTTTCCGATTACACTGCCATCTACTACCTCCAGCGACGAAGTGCGTTTGGCTGTGAGATCCTTCCCCAGGAGCTCTGCAGCTGGTCTTGACTTCCTTAGGCCTCGACTTCTTCAGGACCTGTTGTCCGCGGTCTTAGGGTCCGTCGCTGACAGACTAGCAGATGCACTGGCAAAGGTTGTAGACATTCTCCGGTGGGGGTCTCCCCCTGTAGCCCTTCAACCTATTATATTTGGGGCACGACTATTTGCTCTCAAGAAGAAAGATGGCTCTCTCCGCCCGATAGCATGCTCGTCTACACTCCGAAGTTGGCTTAAAAATTGGGTGCGCTGCCAACAAAGCTGAAATATTATCAACAATTGGTTCTCATCAGCTGGGCTTTGCAACTACTGGCGGTACGGAGATCGGAATACACACCTCCCGCGCCTTTATAAACTCCCGCAGTGGCCCAACCGTTCTCGTTAAATTATATTTTAGGAATGCCTTTAACAGCGTCAGAAGAGACGTGGTGAAATGCTACGCTCCGCAAATGTTTCACCAGGTACATGCGGCGTACGCCCAACCGTCGCAGTTGGTCTTGCCGCACGCCACTATATCTTCGCAGTCCGGCCTTCAACAAGGAGACCCTTTAGGTCCGCCTTTGTTCTGTTTGTGCGTAAAAGACTTGATAGACTCCCTACAGTGTCCTCTAAATGCCTGGTACCTGGACGACGGTGTGCTTGGAGGTGACCTAGCTACAGTAATCGGTGATATTTACGGAGTCCGGGACTTCGAGAGGGTGAGTGGTCTATCCCTAAATCCCGCGAAATGCGAGGTCTACGTCACGGGGCCCGAGGATATGATCTTGCCGGATATATCGGAGCTATGCCATCTCCTTCCCGGTTGCAGGGTCGTCCAAAAGAGCGACATTGAGCTCCTCGGGGTTCCCCTCTGCCAAGAGAGATTACCTGGGGCTTTAGACGCGTGGAGAAAGAAGCTTGAAGTTGCCACCAGCCGTCTTCCATCGCTGGGATCTCATCGCGGAATATTCCTACTAAGATCATGCTTTTCGGCGGCCCGGATAACGCACCTGCTTAGAGGGGCCAATTGTTTCGACTTGACCGAAAACCTTCGAGAATTCAACGAGTGGACCTTGAAAACACTGGAGGTGCTCCTGAGCATACGCCTTTCACCCAATGCAGGCTTGCAGGCTCTGCTTCCCATATCCTTAGGTGGACTGGGAATGCCTGATGCTGTAGCGTTGGCTGGGCCTGCCATCGTCTTATCTATGTCCCAGGCATCGGGAGAAGCCAAACGGTTACTGGAGGACACAGGCAAAAGAGTCTACGATCACACTTTAGCAGCCTTAGTCGAGAGATTGGCGTCTCTGTGCGGTGTCATACGCACGGACACCCTTTACCAGAAAAGCTGGTCGACCCCACTGCAGGAGAAGACATTTGTGCATCTACTTGAGCAAGCCGCCACTACGACTGACAAGGCCAGGCTACGGGCGGTCTCTGCAAAAAGTGCCGGGGCCTGGTTACAGGCTCTCCCCAGTGTTCACTTAGGCACTCTACTAGATGACGACACTGTTCGGATTACTAATCCGGGGGGGGGCTACGCCTGGGGACAGCTCTCGTTTTCCCGCACCAATGTAGATGCGGCGATCAAGTGGGGCCACAGGCACACCATGGTCTCTCTTGTGCCTTAAGCTCAGTTCGTCGAGCCCGGCACGCAGCTCTTAATGGGACATTTAGCCGAGCCTTAAGGTCTGCTGGTTTTCCTTGCATTCTTGAGCCTCCTGGCCTCTGCAGGGATGATGGAAAACGACCGGACGGACTGACACTAACGTCCTTTGAGATGGGTCGCATGCTGGTATGGGATGCAACCGTTACTGACTCATTAGCCCCTTCAATGGTCAGTGCGGGAGCGGAACATGCTGATCACGCATCTATGTTGGCGGAGGCGAATAAGTGCAGAAAGTATGCCAGTATTACCTACCCCCACGATTTTTGCCCGCTGGCATTCGAGACACTGGGGGGACCCGGCCCGAAGACGCACAAACTCATTCAACGTGTCGGCAAGGCGCTCAACCGTTTGACAGGGGACACTAGAGCTATCGAGTACCTGCACCAGAGACTATCGCTGGAGTCGAGCCCGGTGGCGTGGAGGCTTAAGTCTGCGCCTCGCAGCCGGAGGAGACACATAGGTGCGCGGGTTCAAGCCCCACCGTTGCACATTTGTATTTATGGGGGTCCGTCTATGAAGCAATGTGAAAAACAGTTCCGTGGACGTTAAATCTTGGCTGAGGGTCAGCCCGAAAACTTTACTAGACTATCGCTGGACATTCAGCGGGGTAACGCCGCCTCTGTGCGTGGAACTCTGCTACACTGGACACGCCCGAACCTGGAGGATATGTGACATTTTCACTTTTAAATAACCGGTGTACACGTTCATAAAGAGACAATTGTTACCTCTAATATTGCAGCAAATAAAAGATACAGGGTATTACAGGAATATTTGATCAACGATATATGGAATTGTAGAGCTCGTTGAATGACTGTGTGGCGACGTTCACTACCGCCGACGTGTCGCGCGACAGCCGCAGCGCGTCATTTTACATGCACTTAATCTGGACATCCCAGCAAAAAATCGTAATTACTCCGCAACCACAGCTCGCATTGCCATAAGTTTGGTAACAAAATGATCGTCATGAAATGCGCATTTGCTGAATATGTTAGCTTAGAGCGCAGTAAGTGGTCGTAAGGTAATGATTTTGAGGTATTGGGCGTGAAGGTTAATAAAATAACTTCATTTTGGCGAATTCTCTTCTTAGCGACCATGTAGCATCTTCTGACCGGCCTTATGAGTTCTTCGAAGGAAGCAGAATTTTCTCACGAACACGGCGGTGTGTTTAGCTTCTGTCTAGGAAATCTGGTTGTCTCGCAACAGCACATTCTATGCTCCTATGTCGGGCAAAAACACCAATGTCACAAATTGTAGTAATTTAACTCTCATTCCGAAACAGGGCCTCTTAGAAACCATGTTCTATTGGAAAAAATATTTGCCTTAACGAGCTCTACAATTCCATATATCGTTGATCAAATATTCCGGTAATACCCTGTATATATCACCCCTCATATACACGATTTCTGTGTTGGACATAAAGAAGTACCTGCCACTTGATGTTAAATATCGAATATGCAGATGACTTAAAACTTTATTATCCTGTTTGCTCTAGTTACTCCCATGCTGTTCTGCAGTCTGCTGTCGACGGCATTGCTCGATAGTGTTCTGAAATAAACATGACCCTCTCACCCTCCAAATGCGTTGTACTGAAACATAGTGCACTTGACTTTGACTATAAAATTAACGGAAGAATTTTACCGACTCTCTCTTATACACGGGACCTAAGCATATACAATACGCCTGATCTTAATTTTAGCCTTCACATTATCAAGGTTGTGAAAGCATCCTTGCGCATTATAAATACTATATTCCGCTGTTTCATTTTGACGACTTCTCATGTCTACATTCGCCTTTACAAATCGTTTGGTCTTCCCAAAACGGCATATTGCTCTTCTGTCTGGACGCCTTATCTGTCTAAATATAGAGAGTTACTGAAAGGTGTCCTGAGACGCCTGCGGAGAAGGTGCCCTCAAAGCGTGTTAGATTATGTTGTTTCTAGTATTGATTCACTTTTCATGCAAGACAACAAATTTTTTCTACGTCAATTACGCAAATGTGAATTGCTAGGACACTTTTTTGATGTACGCTTTAATAACCTAAGGAGACAACGATCAAGCACTCAAAAAACCGCGGCCCGCAGTGAGTTCGTAAACAAACTGTTTGCTTTGTGGATAGCCAAATGGACGCATGCAAATTCAAATAGCACTCGCCTATTTGACGATTAGTAACGTTTTTTTTCAAAAGTACGAATATTGATTACAGTGCATGCGTGACCATGAAAATTGTACCACACACCGTTTTATGTGACAGTAAAAGTGATTGTATGTTCTGTTATATACATTGATATATGCGGGTGGGCGAACTGACAGGCGTCGTTGCGTGTCTTCTACGTAGAGAGACGAATGATCGGGTAAAGGAGATGGCTTCGAGGCTAGACGGACTGGAGAGGTAGCGAAGGAGACGTAACAACGGTGCGATGTTGCGTAACGCTAAACATGGACTGAGATGACTGTTCAGAGACGCCAGACTGTTGCTCTGTTCGAGCCGTTTGTTTTGACGGCCCCGTCGCTTAGCTCAGGCTACATTGATATACATATCAACGTGCTGCTGGATGGAGGACTTTATTTTCCCACAGGCAATCTAGCATTGTTGTCTGCACAATGATACTGCAAGCGATGACGCTGCAAAATTGCCAGGCGTTTGATTGGCATGACAGCAAAAAGGAGAGAGAGAGAGAGAGGGAGAGAGAAAAAAAGACAATAAGGAGGGTCTATACGGATTACGTGTTATTAGCGAGACGAATAGATGATTTTGTAGTAAACTGATATTTAATGAGACGACTCTATTGTGTCGCCTAGCTGAGTCGAAGATTAGTTGAGATCGAATTCTCACCACGCCTAATTACAGGCATACTTATCTATATGGAGAAAGCATTCCCGGCAACCTCAGCCGCTAGGAAGAGGGATACAATCCGCATTCTTGTTAAAGTAAATTTATTTTGAAAAGCCTGAATTAATCATATGTTTCTCTATAATAAAAGCGTGGTCAAAGAGACTAGCGCGCTAGTCATGATTGTCACCTACCGGAATGTCCCCGGTTTGATCCCCGTTGTTGATCGAATTTTCTAAGCGCTCCTTATATAAAAGGGTGTACTTAGGTACTAGGTATGTCAAACGAATATTAAATCCACCCATTCATAAGGCTACGTAGTAGGTAGCATTGCTACTCTCTAAAAGGTAGATCTTTTATAATGAGGTCTTATATCTTTGAAGTCTGAAATAGCATCCCTGCCTGTGTCTAGTTCCTAGAATCCCTCGTTGAATGCTTGGTAATTGAACACATACTGAATACAAAGTTGTAGGGTTTGAGTGTGCCGTATTGCCGTATGCCAACTTCATGGTATTAGCCTCTGCGAGCCTTTTTATAAGTACGCCTACCTAACATACGAAGCGCTATGTCGATTAGGTTAGCTTTTTCCAGCAACTCAACCTCAACTCCTCACTTCCGAGCAAGTGAAGCACGTACGCGCATTCTTACAGGGAGGGAACGGTGAACCGGGTGCCTTGTCGACTTCGTGGTAAAGCCCACTTTTTTTTGACAACAGCGGTAGTCCGTGTTTATGCAAACGCTTGGTACAGTGGATGCTGTGCTATTGGCCGGTAGCGTTTCACTCGCGTCACGTGCATTTACTTGAGTTCTAACAGGGGTGATCGTTGACACGGCATTGTAGAGTCAGCAGCGACGTTCCACACGGCTTCTACGGTTCTTTTAGGCTCGGCAGAAGGTTTCGTGACCTTTCCTGTTTCCTGCACCCGGGCAGCTGTTGCCTTTTCGAGGCGCTGATGCCTGTTTGTTCTATTAGTGATCGAGAGGCTCGCTCGAACAATTTCTTCCATCTTAGCATGCTTGAGAAGCAGTATGAGAGCAGGTCGTTTAACTGGCATGGTATGGCAAATGTGGGGGCGTGTTTCTACGACAAAGCTTCCAAACACTGCTTCCAGCTATTTAGGAGTCTTCTCAAGTACACATTGTTATCACTTCCTCAGCTGCGATTACTCGCACCACAACTGGCACTTGCACTGTATACTGGTTGGGCTGCTTTCACGGCATTCTATATAGGTGTTTTGTTAATACAATTATACAATACATAATTTTCACATTACATCAGTAGTTATTACGGAGAGCACTGGTAACAGCATATTATAAAATGCTAGAATGTTACTACTGTATTGCTTATTTCGAAAGAACAAAATAGGTTGCTGACGAACCCTTGCTCTGTTGCGGGACACATGCGAACATTACCTTCAACGAACTCCGGCCCTGACAATGTGGTGGAAAGCAGCCTGAAGGCGAGCGAAGAGTCCACGGGGAGTCTGTAATGGGGCCGCCAAGCCCCCCACCGAATCATCGTTGAGACGAAGAGCTAAGAACTACATCTCAATCTAAACACACTGGGTTCTTTGAGTGGAAAAAGCTGGGCACCGGCAGACATACAGAAAGCAGACAGTCAGACAGACATGGCTCAGTTAGGTGAGTCCCGGGACGCCAATTATAACAGTTTTTATTTTTATGACGTTGCCTCAATTCTAAACCAGCGAACGAGTGAGACAAAAAAGAGATAGAGCGATGGGCAGTCTAGCTAAAGAAGAACGCCAAACGCAGGAACGGGAAGAGCCGGATTTTTGAGGATAAATGATACAACGCGGAAAATATATAAAGAGAAATGTTGAGGCTGAGGCTTAGAAAGAGATTGAAGAGGTAACAACAAGGAATAGAGTTCGCTCGAACTGAAGGGACAACCTAGGCGTAGCAGCAGCAGCAGAAGGAGAAGCAGTTGAAATCGTTTTTTCTTCTTCGTAAGAGGTATTACAGCGGAGCAAGCAAGCAGGGCGGCGAGCAAATGATGAGAAACTTAGTAACAGAGAAAAAACGCTCGAAATTTAGCTAGCTGTAGGTTAGGAAAACATGCTTTTCGACACGAAAGGGTGTGAACAAACGTGTGGGAAATGGTTGCGGCGGTAGAGGCATTGCTACTGCTGTTAGGATGATAGTCGTGGTCGGGGTGTGTGTGCCTGTCTCTATAAATTAAATGAGAAACGATGACGGCAAAACGGCCGAGAGTGTGTGTGAAAGAAAGGGAAGTAGATAGATAAACGGGTCAACAGCCAGACGCACTGACGCATTGCTGAGAGCGCTGAACACACAGACGTACACCGCGTGGGCGGCGCGAACTGAAAAAACAGCAGCGGCCACGGCAGCTATTTGAGGGGCGGCTAAAAACAATGCGACGGCCAGAGTAAGCGAAAATAGCAGTAGCAGCGATGAAGTGGGTATGATGGTAGCAGAACTAGAAGCGCAAGCGCGAGAGAAATCATACGAAGAACAACCCGACGGAGCGAGAAGCGGCAGGGCAGAGCAGAAAACCCCCTCACACAGGACGAAAAATGGAAACGGGAAAAATTCGTGGATAAAAGCCAACAGACTGCACACAAAGACAGAGAAGAACTAGGAAAATGCCGAGGCCGGACAGGAAGAGAGGGAAGAAGAGACACATAGAGATAGACACGGAACAGGAGAGGGAGCAGAGATATACAGGGGCTAGTCGAAAAATGAATGACATGACCGTACGAAGGTGAACAGAAACGAGCAGATTCCTGTGGAAAGAGGTGAAGCAAATAGAGAAATAATGGGAGAGAGAGAGAGATAAATGTGGAACACTCTTAAGACAGATCAAGACGGAAGTTTAGCAATAAAATCACAGATATAGGCACTGTCTTTTCACCATTCACACACACATATATATATATATATATATATATATATATATATATATAAATGCATGTGTATATTGAAATGCAGATTTATAAACAAATTTGCATTTTGAGATTGCAAATATGTATATATTTTTTTAAGATTTCCCGTAAGGCTTTTGCTTGTGTACTGTTTTTTCATGTCATGGCTAATTTTAATCCACTCCGGCATTTACCTTGTCTAAATTGGAAACCATGCAAACAAATTTAAGAGTGGCCGGTCTGGGTCTCGAACCCAGTCCTCCCAAATGCAAGGCAAAGGCTTTGCCACTAGTCGCCTAGTGCATGTCATTCCATCCCAACGATAGGTACAGATCTAACTGCGCTACCTCAGTTGAGGTCTAGGTCACTTTTATTTTGCCACTCCAACAAAAAATAGCTATCGTGCAATACAATAAAATAAATCGAAGACTGCATCAGCATTTATGCATGAAAAATGTTAAGAGTATTTTGTGAGTTCGTAAACGAATTATTAGCTTGGCGGATGACCAGATATGCACATGCAATTACAAATAATACGCGCCTTTTTGATGATTACTCGCCTTGTTCTTGCGGGAGTACGCATACTGAAGACAATACGTAATTGACCATGAGAATGAAGAATCCATTTTATGTGATGAGAAAGGTGAGTTCATGTTTGTTTTGTTAATGTAAAATGGCTACCGCACGAGCTGACAATTGAGCACAAACTGGCACGCGCCAGTTAATTTAGGAAATGAATTCAAAACATTTGAGACAAAATCTGCAACATTTTCTTGGCCGATTCGAACCGCCAACGAATCTTGCTTTTACCAACAGCAAAATGCCACCAGGAAGTGAACCGCACGCGGTCATTCACCTTTCGCCGCACGCGGCGAAAGGCTTCCTCCCTTACGGAGGGTAAAGAGGCACACTCGACAGGAAAGGTTTTGGCGACCTTTTTTTCTGGGATGCAAAAGGTAGTCTAGTAACTGACTGCCTTTCTGCAGGAAGAGGGACAACTGACGAGTACTACGCAATACTCCTGAACCAACGGAAAGAGAGATAACACTGAAAATTATAGCACCAGGTATGCAATGCAGAAAAAAACCGTGATGTTTCATCACAGTAATGCTCCCGTCCACATGTCTTATTTTGACATGGCTAAATTACGCGGATTCAAGTTCTAAATTGTCGAACATATTCTCCGGAATTGGCCCTGTGCGAATACGATCAGTTTGGAAGCCTCAAGAAGTATCACTCCAGAACAAGACATTAAAGCAACAATGATGTGATATGCGCCGTAGACGAGTGTTTTGGGTCTAAATATTCTAAATATTGCTCGTGATATAAACGTTATTGACGATCATTGGACTAGATGTGTTGAGCTTCGGGGACCATACTGAACAACTTCAGGTACGTGATCTTTGTCCGTCTATTGCTTGTCCATGCTACGAACTTTGAACGATAGGAGAACATGAAATATGAACATACGTTACAGATGTTTATGTCGCGTAGTCTTAAATACACGGTCAACGTAGTTGTTGCGCTTAGCTGTGATTTCGATGGCCATTCCTTGTCTACATGTAAAAGTCTTATAAGAAAGCGCTGTGCTGTGCCGGTCTTCTGTACATACACAAGTAACTAATAATTGTATGGATCAGACAGGTAAATCAGTCAATCAATCAAGCTTTTGTTTCACCATAAATTGGTAGATTAGGTACAATAAGAGATTTAGGACAGTACATATTTCACTTGTGAGGTAACGGACTCCCCTTTAATTTTAGTACTTTCGAGTGTGTGGAAGCGCCCGATGTCACATTCTCCACAAAAACTACACTCACACTCTTCAATACAGAAACAGTTAGATTTCATACATATATAATTGTGGCATCCATGCCACGTGGTTCGACAAATGGCTGTACGATTATTTTGTGATGCTCCTTTCCACCTCTGGGAGGCGAAAGCTGGTTCTTCGGTATAATTGTCCATAACAAATTGCATGTTCTTAGTCTCTCGAAAATCCCTGTAGACGTCTAACACTTATGGACTGACGGGTAGCTTGTTCAATACTAACTCTTGCGAGTGCTGCTGACGCGTTCTTTGGTAAGCCTTCGTTTTATATTCCAAGCCTTTATTTGATCTAGAGTGGTCACACACAGCTCATCCCTATCGGTCGTTAAAGCCAGGATACACGGAGTTCCAGTATCAATAACCGAAAAGGAAATACTACGCGAGTTATCACTACTCAGAGTCAATCACGTAAAAAGATTGTCTCACATGCGAAACAGGGCGAGAGTTATGCTTAGTAAAGTGATTCATTCCTTTACGCACCAACCTCCGCCATCCGTTTTTCTTAGATACCAAGCTCATCAAGTAGTTCTTGAACCCGACCAACCCAAGTTATGTCACAAGTGTCTGAGACCAGGACACTTCGCTGACAGGTGCACCATGGTCCAAATATGCACGAAGTGCGGCACTCCCGGATATTTAGCAGCAAGCTGCCCCAGTTCAGCAAGATGTGTGAACTGTCGTGGTGCTCACGCGGCGGGTTCATCTGCATGTCTTCGCTTGGCTTACCTCCGAGAAAGAAACCGAATTATACTCGAAGCCCGGACACTGCAACAGGTGAAGGTGCTACATCCGGCAGCCGAGATTACTGACGTGTCCTCCGTATCAGCCATGTCTATAGACAACATAACTCAGGCTTCAAAACAACCTTCTTACGCTAGCGTCGTTCGCGGGATTTCTCAATCACACGAAGACCCTACTCCGCAGCTGCTACTCCCGGCTCCCATATTAATCTTCAGCAGGAAAGGCGGAAGTTCGACAGGACGGTTTTGCCGGCGGACGCCCGTTGTAAGGCATCGCCGAATCAAAACACCTGTCAAGCGCACACGTAAAGCAACCCAGGCTGTGCTCGGTCCCAAAGGCGCCTCCCTTGGACTGTCTCTTCAGGCCTGAGCCCAGACTTATCGGCTAAATTCAAGGCCTTATTAGAGCTTTTGAAGCCGCTGTTACAGCTGCTACCGCTAGTGGAAAATCTACGACGAATCGTACAACCATGAATGGCCATTATCGCACAGCTCAAGACGGAGCAGCGTCACACGCCACTCCATCTACTACCAAATGTCCACTATGCGACGGGCGATACACGAGGCGTGGCCTAACAAGGCATCCCACCGCCACTGAGGCTTCCTTCTCCGTACCGACCACCTCTGTGCCCTCTCGTTTGCCACCGGCGCAAATTTTAGAGGACATTCAAGCAGTTATGGGGCGAATCAGACTAATCCGAATTGTACCAAAGTCAGTTAGGAGGCAAGTGGCTGAGGCCCTTACCCGTGCACTCAGCAGTCTCATCTCATAACGACGTTGAAGCACGATACGGTCTTTTCTCCTTTGCCCCCGTAGCGCTTCGCCTCTCCCGCGCACGCAACGACGCGGTATCTCTCTCACTCATCATCTGCAACAACCTCATCGACTTCTCTCCGAATATGCGCCTGTCAGACGTGATTGCCACTTCGCATCCTCGCACCTTTACTTCTAAACCATTCAAGAATGACACCGTGCGCCAGTCCATTATTAAACTCTTCTAAGGGGATGTTTCTGGTGCCGCCAGACTTATTGTATCCACAGATACTTTAACGCCGGACATTGACCATATAGAAGCCTTGCGAGAGCAACACCCAGTAGCTTTCGAGGACCTAGAATGGCCGACACTAACCAGATCTTCGCTGCCCTTCGTCTCATCAAAGAAAGATATCCAGGCGGCAATTGAAAGCTTCTCCAAAAGCTCTGCCGCAGGGCTAGACTTTATGAGACCGCGGTTGTTAATGACCCTTCTTTCCCTGTCCCTTGAAGGCGTCGCCGCTAGTCTACTCGCCGCGTTGGCAAAGGTTGTAGCCATCCTTAATTGGAGCACCCCTCTTCCTTCCCTCCTACCCTTGATATTTGGCGCAAGACTATTTGCCCTTCAGAAAAAGGACAATTCGGTACGTCCTATTGCGTGTTCGTCTGCGCTACGCAGGCTCGCCGCAAAGATCGGATGCAACCACAACAAAGACGCTATTTCTCACGCAACCGGTGCACACCAATTGAGATTCGCGACGGCGGCCGAAACCGAGGTAGCCATTCACGCAGCCCGTGCCTTTCTCGACTCACGCGAACCTTTAGAGGTCTTTGTAAAGCTCGATTTTAAAAACGCTTTTAACAGTATACGACGCGTTCACCTGATGGAGACCGTTGCATCCCACACTCCTCATCTATTAAACTACGTCAAACTGGCATATCGGCATCCTTTCCATCTTGTCCTGCCTGAACATGTGATTTTGTCCGCCACCGAATTGCAGCAGGGGAATCCCTTTGCACCACCTCTGTTTCGTCTGGGTATCAAGGATCTGGTGGATTCCTTCAGGAGCCCGCTGATCCTCTGGCACCTGGAAGATGGTCTATTAGGAGGAAACGTTTGCATAGTAGCCGAAGATATTCAACGGGTCTTGGGTTTCAGGGTTACATCTGGGCTAGAGTTAAATCCGGCCAAATGCGAGATATGCCTCTTTGGCACTATCCTTGAGGCCCCCGAAATACAGTCATTCCAAAACCCCCTGCCTGGCTGCAAGCTAACCGTCAAGGACGATCTGAAGCTACTGGGTGTGCCAATTTGCCCCGAGGGGCTCCCAGCAGCAAGCGAGCGCTTGAGATTGAAACTAGGAAATGCCGCCGCTCGTCTTTCTCTTCTGGAAGCTCATCGAGGACTTTTCTTACTTAGGTCCTCCTTCTAGTCCACACGACTAATCCACCTTCTTCGAGGGGCCAATTTATCTGATCGAACCGACGAGTTGCAAAGGCTCACCGCCTAGCGCGCGAGAATAGGCATTGCTACCCGTTTCGAAAGGGGGCCTCGGGGTACCAAATTTACTGACCCTGGCCGGGCCTGCTATAGTCTCGTCAATGCTAAGTGCGGAAAACAGGGCAATCCCTCGTTTAGATTCAGCTGGACTCAACCAGTTTAGAAACCGCTTAGCCCAACTTCAAAAGAACCTTGAGGCGCGCTGTGGGGGGTGAAAACGTACTATCCCAGCGTGACTGGAGTTCCTCTCTGCACGACGAGACACAACGACGTCTCTTTAACGAAGCTGCCGACGACACAGCCAGAGCTCGCTTAAACGCCGTATCCGCCAAGGATTCAGGGGCTTGGTTACACGCGCTTCCCAGTGCCCCCATAGGTACCCTTCTTGATGACGAGTCGATTCGCATAGCAGTAGGCCTACGACTAGGGGTGGACATAGTTAGCTCTCATCCGTGCCAATGTGGTCACCCCGTCGATAAACTAAAACATCACGGACTATCGTGTATTATTAGTGCAGGACGACGCTCGAGACATGCCGCTATTAATGAGACCTTTAGCAAAACCCTTAGGTCGTGCGGTCGTCCATGCATTCGTGAACCCCCTGCGCGGAGGTCGGCAAACGTCCAGATGGTATGACACTTACACCATTCAAGCAAGGCAAAATGCTGGTTTGGGATGCAATCGTTTCCGATTCCTTATCTCCTCCTATGGTCGGTGGCGGCGCAGTCGAAGCTGGTTATGCGGCCCACCTTGCGGAGACTAACAAGTTGAGAAAATACTCATCCATCGGCTATCCCCACGAATTTAGCCCTCCCGCGTCTGAAACCCTGAGTGCCGCTGGCGTTCGGACTAAGCAGCTGATACGTAAAGTCGGGATCTTGTTAAACCTGTCATCCAGTGATAACAGCCGTCTTTGTTCGGGGCACACTTCTGAAGTTGTCTCGCCCTGGCCTCAGCGAAACCGACACGCGACAGTCACAATGTCAAGTGTGTTGCGACTACGACCAAGCAGTAACTTACGACTGGTAGTATTTTCATACAAAATACATTCATGCTGGTTTTCAAGTCCACGTCACATGGGTCACCAAGCAGAATTATTGCAGCTGTGGCTTTGGCCCGCATCTCCCCAATGTGTCGATTGAAGGAGAGTTTTGGGGTTATGGTGACTCCAAGGTAGGGTAAGTGACTGACAAGTTCGAAAGATTGTCCATTAATTTTAACGTGGTGGTCTGCCGCGGCATATGCTCCTTCTCTGCTAAAGCGGATAACCTTCGTCTTCGGGATGTTGATTGTCAGTTTGTTTCCTTCGCACCATTTTGCTGTTTCATTGAGGTAATACAGCAAGTGGTCTCGGGATTTGGCCAGGATTACAAAGTCGTCAGCATAAAATACGTGCGGTGCTTGCTGTTACGTAATAGGCAACATACAATATATTAAAAAAGAGCTGGCCGAATCGCCCTGTGCCACGCCCGTGTTCTGCGTGATGGCCTCCAGTACATAGTGGCCCCATTTTTAATGGTTATGACGCTATGACTTAGCATGTCATGCAGTAGATTAAATATTGTACCATTTATACAAAAGTTAGACCTGATTATCTCGACTAGGAATCGACTATAGAAGTCGATTCCTAGGTATACAATCGAACGCAGTTGTAAAATCGTTAAAAGGCGAGTATGTCTGTATTTCCTTGTTACAATGGCGATGTGTCGAATGTTCTAGAACAAATTTTACTGCACCCGAAGTTGATCGGCGTTGAGTAAAACCACATTGTTCATGTGGAATCCTATCTTGCGTAATTGCTTGTAATCTTGAAACAACCTACGACGTCAGGATCTTGTACAGGACGCTTGTGAGGGCAATTCCCCTGTAGTTTCGCAGGTCCGTGGCGTCTCCTTTTCGCTTGAAGATTGGCTGCAAATAGCTTTTTTGCCACTGATCGGGTATCCGGCCCAGTTGAAGGCATTTATTGTATAGTCTTGTAACAACGGGGCATACAAGTTCAATGTTCGCTTTAATGTGTTCATAGACAATGGAATCCGGTTCCGCTATTTTTTCGTTTTGTTTAGTACTAATGGCGATCTTTACTTCCCCCTAACTAATCAGCTGAAAATCATTGTTTGCAGTATCTCGGGGTGGCAATACCATGTATTTGTAGAGAAATCTTGTAAAATGGATAGCCCAATCGTTGTCGTTGATTAGTGGGTTCGGAGGAACCGGCCTTTTAGGAAGAAGCAGCCAGGGCTTTTTCACACTTTTCCTAATGAGTCTCATGCGTTGCTCACTTTCAAAATGTTGTTTTTTGACTCTCTTTATAGTTTTAAATGTTATTTTCGTTTAGCAAGTTGACGAAAATCTGCAAGAGTTCCGTTCCTTTGGCAGCAGATAGCATGTTTCATTCGACGACATTCCCTATCGAACCACGGTTTGTGTTTTTGCACCGGCGTGTGATTTTTGCTCTTCGCAGCTGTATGGATTGCCCACCGAATTACTCTGTATAGTCAATATTCTCATAAAAATTGACTAGTTCTAATGCTTGCGCTAGTAAGTGAGTGTTAGGTGAGCGGCCGAGCCGTGTGCCTACGGGTTGAGTTACCTTTAAACTTTGACTACGCTCAAGTCTAAAATCTACTTTACAGTGCTTACGGTGGACTGATTACCGGGATTACCGTTAATTTGCTAATTGCACGTGCTGCCTGAGAGACTGATGATAAAACTATTTCGATACAGCTACGTCCGTTCCAACTATAATATGTTTGGTGCTTGCAATTATTCTCAATATTTAGCCCAAGTTCATTGAAACCTATTTTAAAAGCCATTTGTCTTGATCTTTCCTTGGTCAAATCACAATTAAAATCACCGCCAATTATAATATGCTTAGTTATGTCGGTACAAAGCGCTTGGCAGTTACCAATATCTTGTATCACTTGATGCGGGGTTCTTCTCTGGTGGGCAATAAATACAGATTAAAAACAAGTCTACCAACTCTACGACGATGCTTCTAGCTGTGCTGTGGACGAGCTTCGCATGTTCTGCCGTGCGTACCCCGATACAGACGCCCCATTTTGGTCGTCCATTCCCCTCTGCTTTCACCGCTTGTCCATGGAATAATTTGTGGCTGAGGAGTGGTGTACTATTGCAGTCTCTCACAAACGTTTCGGTTAAGAATAGTATATCATACCCGCTGAACTCATCCTCCGCTGCTGTTCTACATAAATATTTCAATGATTCTACGTTCCATAACACACATTTTGATTGGTGCTGGAGCTGCGGTGTGACTGTTCCTCGGCCTAATGACGCTGGCATATTTTGCTGTTGATTTATTTCTTCACTGCTCGGAGTTCTGCTGTACAGCCGAGAGGGGGATGTTCTGAGAAACTATCAGCGAGACTTCCCTCCAAAAACACGATTTGCAGTTGGTGTTGTGCTTGTCTGGTATTTGAAATGAGCAGTAAGTGTGCACGGGCCTGCTGCATCCTTCGCACCCTGTACGATCTTTCACTGCAGGAACTGACCACCGCAAGTTCCGCAGGGGGGCTAGGGTTTACTTCAACGTCGCCACTAAGTAGTAGAAAGACAGCTAATGCAGATGCTCTTATAGAGTGTGACTTTGCAAGCCGTCGTCGAAGAGGCCACATGCATAGACTTACCATGTTGATCAGGGTGTCAGAAGAAGGTTTGGTTGACAGTAGTGAGCCGATCGGTACGCGGGGCCCAGGGTTCTCATTTGCATACACACGTTGCCGTCACATTAAGCGTCACATTTTGGGCCAAAACGTTGTATACTAGAAGAGCGCACAAAAAGGACATCCGCACAGTCGCTGCCATCTTGAAGACTGCCACAGGTAAATATAGATACAAGAAGAGAGACGCAAAATAGTTAGGCGTAAACAGGCAGCAACCTTGCAACCCCAGAACACTGAGATGTACAATTTACCCTAGACAATCTAACTGTGGAGCTACAGCATTGCTTCCTAAACCGCATCTAACTAAGCGCTCACTTACTGGTATTGTGCCTGTTCACCCCAGTCTGCACCATTCGGTAAGCGATCCTAGAATTGAGATTGCGTTGTCCCGCTGGACGTCAATGGAAGGTCTCTGGCGTAAGAATTGTGCGGTCACTAGCTGACGTTATGGGCTCTTGTTTTGGCGTATTTGTTCACCTTATTTTTTTCTCGTAGGGTCGCAGGCGTGACAAGTTCTAAGTTAAACCGACCAATGAGGAAGAAAGTGAGCCGGTTACGGTGGCGTTCCCTATGAGGCCTCGCTCAAAAGGGGATAACAGTCATCCCGTCGGAACGCTTTCCGGCGTTCCTGGTTGATCCAGTGGGTTCCACCGTGCTTGGGTAGCCTACCGTTCACAGGGCCCTTGCTATTGTGTGTGTCGATGCAGTCTCGTAAACTCCACTTTCATATAAGATCTAACAATAACGTAAAGGTCTTTATTCTACAGTACAATTTAATACTAGTAAGTCATTTATTGGTAAAACAGCAAGTAGGTGCCGAAAAAATAAGAAAGAGCAAAGTTGCGTATAGCACATAAGATAAATGACGCAGAAGATGAACACCAGCGAAGCCCGCAGCGGCAGAAAACAGTAGTGACATCGAAGATATAGGACGACAAACAAACGTGTCTGAGTGAGGATCAATCGGTCAACAGCAAAGCTGAGTAACAATAGCAGTTTTAGGACATGTCAACACTGCATGTGTTTGTGCACGGTCAACGATTATTGGATCAAGAAGCCGGTAATGCTCTAAATGGAAAACGAGATGCCACACTCGACGGAAACTCTGCTTTTATTTCTAGAAGGTCAAGAAGGAAGGAACCTTATGCGTATTGAGCTGATATATGATGTGACACGTAGAGGTGTATACTCGTTCAGGCAAACTGCGGAAAATCCGTCAAAAAAAGACCTCACAAGCTGATCTACGTATTTGGCTTCCGCATCGTCAGTGCGTAGGAGCTCTGTACGAGAAGTTTGTCACAGAGGGTTGTATTGCTTTAGGCGGTCCAAATTAATTGAAGTGGCTGATTGATTCAAGGGTGGCTCACACGAAGTTGCCCTCGCTTCATGCTTTTGCCAAGCCCAAAGGTGTTCAATAGGGTAAATACTAGCCACAGGCCATTTGCTGAGCTTGACAGAGAGGATAGAGCGTTGCATTTATTTGGAAATCTCTTTACCGCAATGCATATGGATGATACGGTGAGGCTGCAAAAAGGTAATATTCTACGGGTGATTGGCGTCGGTTGGTGTGTACCTGTCGATTAATTTACACACTGCTCTAATCTACATTCCATGCCTCGGCGGAGGTAACTTATATAATGCTAAAAGCATTGTGCAAATTTTAACAAAGCAAGACAAGGGTCCGAAATATACAAGTGTACTTGAGGACAGTCAGTTGAAGTCACAGTGCGTTAGCAAGAGCCGACAACGCTTTAATTACAGACACGGAAACCGGCTCAACAATTTTGTTAAATAACCTAGTACAGCTGAAATATATCGCTAAAAGTGCGGGGCAGCTTTTCATGGGTGCATCTAAACCGCAAGTAGACCGGATACACGAGTGCTACGGTAGCCCAAACAGGCCTGAAGAAATACTGCGAGGGCTAATACCACGCGACGTTACTAGTTTCACTAGGACGCGCTGGTCGAAGCTGGTAGTAATAGTGGGTGACGGGGTACCGCCTTGAAGCTATAGGGCTCAAAAAGCTCATTCATGGGAAAATTTTGTCATGAATTGGATGACAACTCACGATCTAGCTGTGCTAAACACTGGGAAAGCACCCACGTTTCTTAGAAACGGTCCCACTACGGCCTGACAGCAAGCCAGAAAGACTGTATCGTTAAGTGAAGGCTACCAGATGAGCTCAAACTGGGCTAGCAAGAAGTGACCTAGAAATGACCAAAAGCGGGACTACCCAGCTAGGCAAGATGCCTACAATAATTCATCGATGAATTGCACTAAAAACCTTAACATTGGCGGGCGATAAAGGCCGAGAAGCGGAGAAACCTTGGTAGAACGAGAAGGCTAGATCAACGCAAAAAGGGGTGGCTCAGAAGAGTCAAGGTTATGAGGGAAAGTGTTATACGAATAGCAATATCCTCTAGGGGCGACGATGTAAAATTATCAAGAACAAGACTTAGAAATGAGGAAAAAGGCCATGAAAGAGGAAGAGCTCAAAGGGCATTAAACAAACTGTTTCTATAGCGTTATATGTTTGACAAAACATATATAAGGCAGTTCAAAGACGAACTACACGGCTATCTCATCAGTCACTAGCAACCTAAATTTAAACTTTTTGGGCTGACCCTCCAAGATTTAACGTCCACGGGACTGCTTTTCGCATTGCTTCATAGACGGACTCCCATAAATACAAATGTGCAACGGTGGGGCTCACACCCGCGCACTTATGTGTCCCCTCGGGTTTGCGAGGCGCAGGCGAATGCACCACGCCACCGAACTCGGCAGTTACTAGCAACCTGGAAGAAATTCCCAGTGCTAGGTATACCAAAGGGGAACTGGCGCTTCGGCTTATCTGACATATAAGCATATAGGCATATAGGCGCATCTTCCTTTTAGGAACTCTAGCAAAAGAAGTGAAAGCACACGGCTTGCGGTAAAAGTATGATACGGGCACACACGGACGCATAGCTCTGTGTGAATTGGGTCGGGATTAAGGAATGACGCCAGACACGCATGCGCTCCGGTATCAGGGTTAAGCACGCAAAGTGAAAAATCTGGCGGGTGAGCCCTGCCAAGTGATGCTGAGGGAATATCAATATACGGTATCCATGTTTCAGAAGATGCTAATCCCTCCGAAACCGAAATTAGCAACGTTCGTAAAACGGTGGCTTACTGCAGCTACTAAGATATTAATTCCTAAGCTGGAGCGTAGTTATACGAATATGAAACTTCATGCTAATTTATATAAGCGAGAAGCCAATACATATATCATGTAAACGGCAATAATTTAGTGGTGGAATCATTTAAATAGCTGATAAAAGTGCACAGTGCCATTTGTTCAGCTAGAGTGGATGAGAAGCGTTTAATATGCATGGTCGAGGTGCAGTTGGAAATCTGAATTGCATTTAAATATCGTTCGGAGCTGCTTGCAACAACTGTCACGTCTACACTAGGTGTATAGTTGTCTTAGCACAGGTGTGTATGAAAATTATTCCTGACACTTCTCGTTTTACTTGCGACAATTCGTAGCAAATTGCAACTGAATGTATTTAAAATAAGGAACTATATGTTGGGTCTGCTGATTCAATCGACGCAATTCAATGCAATACGTCATCATTGAAAACGGTTGTAAAAGTCATCACATTGCTGAATTTGGAGGGACGCTTGCCAAGCAAAGGTGTGAGTCACAATAGCTGTCATGCAGTTTCAGTTGGCTGAATAAAAGCGCCGCTCCGTACTGTATTTGATCTCACAATAAGATATGTAGTCTATCTTCTTGTTGTGCCGCACAAATTGCTTTATTAACTTAAAGATCCACTTGTGGCTGGAAGTCAGCTAACGCTGAAAGGATTTCTATCGGATTTCTGGCAACATGGCTGTGCTTGGCAACTCTTTTCACAAATCAATTCTGGACTCGTTCAAGCAACAAAATCTCGTTGTGAACGAATGATATCCAAACGTGTGCACATTTACTCCACTTAAGTGAAATAAGAGCGTAACAGAGAAAAGAGATAATACCATTTCGGGGGCATGCGTGCGCAGTTTTCGAATTTTCGAGTTTTGCGCAATGGAAATATCCAGGTAACGCATTTATAAAAATATTGTAATACAGTAGAGTTTAGCGACAAAAAAATGATAAATAACACTAATACCCATTTAAATATGTCTGATTCTAATTCAAACTCTGTTAGTCTATTACACAGTGCTTTAATATTTATTTTTGAATATTTAGCTAAACTTATTGCATTTCACGACGGATATATATATATATATATATATATATATATATATATATATACACGGGGCATATCGGCAAGTTTTAGTGTTTTAAATTGCCGCCAGACCAAAACCATCTTGCTTAGAAGCGCCCTTCGTCAGCCACACACAGGCGTTTATTGTTTGAGTTTGGTTCAAATTTGGGCTACTTTTAAGAAGCTGATAATGGAAGAACAAAAAACTTGCGTCAAGTTCTATTCTAAAAACCAAATCATATTTTCAAAAGTGGTAGAAGTGTTATTAACTGCTAATGGTGATCAGACAAACACTCTGTACCCGTGGCATCGTCGATTTCGCGGCGAACGTGAAGTGATTGAAGATGACCCCCGTTTGGGAACCCTTCGACGTCAATAACAGAAAAAAAGTTCCTTATATCTTACTCAACAATCGGCGATTCATTGTCAGGGAGATAGCTAATAAATTGGAAATATCCTGTGGATCAGTTGTAACAACTTGACCGATATTTTATGCGTCAGGAGACTGACAGCGAAGTTCGTTCTAAAAATATTGAATTTTTAGCAACATAATGCATGTCGGGAAATGTACAAACGAAACCTTTATGCAACAGCAGAAAACCTTAAATATGTTTGAGAGCGTGATTACAAGAGACGGGTCATCGGTATGTTGTGACGACATTGCGACCAAATCCGAATCCTCCCAGTGATACTTTCAGCTTGAAATTTCGAGATAGCAAATCCAAAAACAAAGTTATTTTGACTGTTATTTTTCAACTAAAGGGGGAGCCATATTCCACGAATTTTTGTCACGTGGGATTACGGTCAATTAAGAATTCCACCAAATTTTAAGATAATTTTCGAGAACGTCTGAGGCAAAATTGCCCGAACTCTGGACAAACAAGTTGAATAAATTGAAGGATTATTTGATGAAATATTCGATTTCTTTATTTTTGCAACCTTCCAATTTGCTGTGCGACTTTTTCTGTTGGCGCATGTGCATTGGGGCGGTCGGAAACTATCTTGAAGCGAACATAAGCACTTTGGAAGATTAAATGTATTTTATGTTTTATAAATCTTTTTTAGAACTGTTCGATCAACATTGGGAGTAATACACTCGACGCGGTTAAAGTTATCCAAAGCCTTACCGAATTTCAAGGTTAACATTACTTATTGTTATTTCTGTGATTGCTAGATATTCTTTGCTAGCATGCTTTAAACTAAAATCCTAAAAGTCAACCCGGTCTTTACCATGTCGGATGTGACGAGTTTGCTCGAGACGTATGTCGTTATCTATGGTCGACGTCTCTGCGCATCCTTATCGGAGGGCATGAAGAGGCCCCGAAAAGGCTCATTATTACCCTTCCACGGTATTCTTTGCATACAGGCCGCACATGACTGTTTTGGAGCCTGACCACTCTGTTTTATGGCTTAATCGCAAGAAAGTGGATCGCCTTGCGGACAGATGCTCATTGCCAAGATATTGACGAAAGTGTGGTCAGACAGGCCACCTAGCGACTGCTTGCTTAATACTGCACGCTCCGTCAACCGCGAGGACCTATGACACCAGGTCTAATATTAATCCAAATCTGTATTTTGCTAAGGAGAAGAACCGCTTTATCATAGAAGCCAGGAAGTACCAGGTCAGAGTGTGTCACCCTTCCTTTTCCTTGATTTTAGGTGGATGAAATCTGCTTTCGAATTCCAGTTGTCAGTCTTTTCCCGCACTGAGAAACGGGTGGCAAAAAGCGCGACGGTGCGCTTCGTTCGCACACGGAAGTCCGCCAAGAGGAAGATGTTCAGCCATCGAAGTCCTACCGGATCTTCTGCGCTTCGTCACTGTACTTCGCGGTATTGGCTCCGACGCGGCGAAACTCCTCCAGAGACTCACTAATACGTTATAGCTTCTTCTTGGTCTCCTGCTCGCGATACAAAGCCTCCAGGCCCCGCCGTAATGGCCAGTCACGACTGCTCTGCTCTTTCTTGTCCGCCAGGAACTAAACAATTCTTAATGGAAGATGATAACTTGGAGACACCCGGGCCATGCAAGGTAGGTGAAGGAAGTAACTCACTAGAGGCTTCGACCAAAATTACATGCTTGGCAGAGATCCCCTCAGAGGCCAGTCAAGCTATCTTGCGCGATATGCACCAGCGGCCCTGCTGAACCTGTCATGTAAACATCATTAGAGCGTTAGGACCATTTCCTAGATTCTATTAAGTCATGCTTGCTGGCGGACGGTAGAGGTGCGGCTGTAGCTGACCTTGCTGAACTCTTACCTGCTCAACATGGAACTTCAGCTCTAAAGCCTGGGCACTCCTACTAGTATTAAAATAAGGATTGGGGCTTCTCTTGGCACCCTGAGCCGGCCCGCGCTTGTGGCGTTAAGGTCGCAGTAGGATGGCTGGATAGGGCTATTCCTAGAGGAGGCCAATAGAAAATGCATATTTACGCTTCAGGCCGGTAGAAGATATATCTTTACGCTTCAAGCCGGTAGAAGATATATCTTTACGCTTCAATCGTCCAAGGTCGTCGCTCCCAGTTTGGGCAGAGCATCTGATAAAATAATGGCGCTTGCTTCATTTATGTCAGTAGGGCCAGCGAATCGTGGAAAAGTCGTCGTCGTGCACAACGGTCTTTACGCTTTCCGGAAGCCTCAACAGCAGGATCCCGTCGCAAGTCAGATTCCGTAGAATCGGGCCAAAAAACGGAGCCCTGTGGCACACCGGCTGCCACATTGTGCTGGCTTTGCCTTATTATTAACTTTCTGTCTTAGTTAGGGGGTAGTCCCATCTCGGCCCGTTAGCCTGTAAGCGTTATGGCCGAGACTATCTTCGCCCGAAATTTAGATTGGTGTCAAGATGGCGAACGACCCTGTCTCCTGCACGGCAGACGCGGAGTTCTACAGTACGTTAAGCGCAAGAACCGGCAGTTACGTATCCCAGACTGAAACACATAGAGTGCTAGGGAGTGTACTACTTAGTCTAGAAGGGGCATACGCCCCTCAGATATACCGCCGCTAGGAGAAGTATTCGGGCCCGGCTGTAAAAATATTAGCTACCTGGGCGATGTAAGCCGCCCTGGTCAGCCCGGTGTCCAAATTCACCTCCCAGTAGTAAGCATGTCTCGTCACACGGATCGAATGTCCTACCAGCTTTAGAGGAATGGGTCTACTTCCGGCCTGTGTGGAATAAGACCTTTATTTTTTGGGGGGGCAGCTGGAGTTAATTCAGCTTCATCCATCAATGGCGAGAGTCTCAACGTCGTCGGAAAGGGAAAACTGCAAAACTCCATTATAAATTAAGTTCCAAAAAACAGAGCCCAGAGCGGAGCCCTGCGGCATACCCGCAGTCACCTAGTATGACCTGGCAGTTAACAGTGCTAGAAGCACTTTCGACGTCGAGTAGTATGAGCAATATAAACAAGTGCATCTTAAAGAAATCCGTTAGCTCCTCGATCGCGCGGCTAAATACTCAGTTAACGGGCCCTGACCGGTCGACCTGAATATTCGTCTGGTGCCTGACCATAAAAGTGGTAGTTTATAACGTCGTTCTTATGGACAGTAGTCACCACCGAATCTTTAGCTCCAGCCAGATGACCGGTGCCGCCGCTTGGGGCAACCATGGTTCAAACAAACCTCAAAAAATCCAGACATGGTATAGCTCTGTGTAACTCTGGACCGGGAATTGTATAACGATGCGGGGTAAGACGGTGAGTTTGACAACGAAAGCCGCGAGTCAATGCGTCAATTCTCATAGGAATTTATAGAGCGGAGTCAACACCTACCCTCAATGGTGGATTCGCCACGAAGGGTACACACTATAAAACACGCTGTCAAAGTCCCCTAAGCCAAGGCGTCGAGATTGGATGTTCACTCTCAACTATGGTCAGCGTGAGACAGGATTTTAATCTAAGCCTAGCCAATAAGAACTAGGCTCAGCCTACCTTTCCCCTTAGACTCGGCAGCTAGCTGCCACGCTGGGTTGCTATAGGCCTCAGAGGGTACTGTCCAGCACATCAGCCCGCGGACAACTTAGGACCCTCTGGCTTTTTTGCAGCAGAATGAAAGCATAGCAAGAACGGCACAGTACGGTGAACGAGATTCTGGTTGGGGTCTGCAATTCGGTTCTAATGCTGTGCATCCGACAACTAGCCGTGCTCTTGAGAAAGGAGAGAAAGAAACCCGGAGGATCTCACCCTTATCTGCCTTAAGAAGGGGAAGGCGCTTGTTTGGTATGCCACGATAACCGACACCTTTGACCCTTGAATTTGGACGCTAGTGCATCTACCGCTAGCGCCGCGGGGGAGTCTGGCCAGAAGCATGCTCACTCATTCAAAATTTTAGAAAATAAATAGAACTGGCGGCAGGGGAGGAAAGGGCTCTTCAACGTCTGTCTGTTCCAGCAAATATCACTGGCGGTCCAGCGCAGAAATGCGGCGCACAACAAGAGGACAGGCTCGACTGATAGAGCTCGAGTATAGAAATAAATATACTGGCATGCTGGCAAGCTCTTCGCGCAATTTACGGTCGACGTAACCGGTCTTGTGAGAACGCAATTCGTGAACTTGTGCCATATTTTCATAGTAAAGCTAACAACAAGGCCTTTTGCGCACCTCAGCCTGGTGTATTTGAAGATCGGATCAGCGATATATAAGAGATGAGGGATTTAGCTGACGTACGGACTTAAGCCTACAAACAATTAGGAGCAGCTAAACTTTCTCAATTGGGCTTCCGTGATGATGCAGCGTGAAGCCGATGTTATGAAGAAAATGATCTTTTCCGACAAAGCCTTTTTATGACTAAATGAATGTAGGAATAAACAAAAGTCGCACCTGGGCAACTGAGAACCCTCACGTGATCTACGAAGAGCTATCACAATTTGGTGCGCCCTCTTGTCCTGAGGTATCATTAAACTTTATTTAGTCATTCTCCGGCAAATGACGAGCGTTACTGCAACATGGTCTTTAATTGTCTTTGGTCGAATTTCGACGGAATCGACGCGAGTGAACTCTGGTTCCATCACAATGTACCACAAGCCAGACAGCCGGCAAGACAATTAAGCTTTTGGAGATGAAGTGCCCCGAACGGGGTGTCTCAAGTAGCGGGGAAATTCAGTGATTTTTATAGTTTTGAGATTTAAAGCCGTTAGACTTTTTCTGTGCACTTTTTGATGAATAAAGTGCGCGCTCGTAATTCCATGACTATCAGTGAACGAAAAAATACTATGTCCCATATAAAGCTTGTAAAAACCAAACAATGCTAATACCTCACCAATATCATCAGAAATGGCATTATACCACCAGCAATTATACCAATATAACACATATATAAAACATTTTTGTTTAAAACTAATAATGTTCTGCTAAAAATTAGACACCTTCTGATTTCGTATATAACTTTGAATTTTCAGCATCGGGGTAATATATTGATTATTAAAATAAATATGTATAAATATATACTTGTAAATCAATGATAAATATATACTTACAGTATACACCGTGCGTGACTGATGAGCAGTGGGTCTCTTTTCTGCTATTCGGAAAGAATTCATTTACTGTAGTAGAAGTACTGATTTTTAGATTGAGGTTAACGCAAGCGTTTACGTGTTGGGCGGCCGTCAAATGGAAAATCGCCTAACCGCTGCCGTTAATGTTTGCCCCGCTAAATAGGCGCTTACTACCCGCTGAACTAGCGCTGTGGCGCAGAAGGACAAGGCATCGACGTTTAAACCAACACGCCGTAGCGTGAAGAGAGCATCGTTTTCGTGACGGACGCATTTATTATTTGTCCGGGAGCGACATTTCGACAAAATGCCAGCTGTTGTCGTCTGTAGGAGCAGCAGCCGGTGGGTCGGTCCGTTGGTCGGTGTGACCCGACGTGGCCAGCAGGGGGGAGAGAGGCCAGCGAATGCGCCAGGCCAAATGACAAACTGCGGACGTCAGCTGTAGGGCCGACCGCCGCCTCTCTGAGCGGGAGAAGCCATTCCTGAGAACCTGTCTCCGTCGAAAGAACGAAGAGCCTTTCTACGCCTAGCGCGGTGCCGGTTCACTGGCGAAGGATTGGGCAGTCGCAAGCACTACAGAACTAAGGGAAGGGAATGTCTCTTTGTTCCCCCACTGATGATGGTGATGAAGATGGTGATGATGGGGAACGAGGCCCAACTCGAAATAGGTCGTATCTTGCCGAAGTTTGCTAGGGCACGTCACATGCATGCCATACGAAAACGTATTCATGTATAGGATAGTTATACTACAACAGGCGCATCACGCGACCGACCACACGTGCCGCCCCTGCTTGCCAACAGACGGACACGACTTAATTTCGGACGGCCGAATGGTGAAGATACAGTATTCGGTAACGGCAGCTAGATAGGCAAGGGAACGTCGAGGTACATGTGCAAGGAAAAACGTAGCTCTACCATTCGAGGTGCCCCAGTTGAGTTGCACCACCACGGCTACTCTGCGAGCTTTTTGGTAAGTATGTTGTTGCTTACAGAGCTCTGTAGTGAAATGCACCAACACTAAGTGGAATTGCAACCCCGTAAAATGAAATGTCACGCATGTACTCGTGTTGTGCTGGCAGTTGTACTGTACGACAACGCTAGTCAATTCTTTCATCAATTCGTATTACAATTGTGTGTAAGTGAACGTGTTCCTTCTCAGCATAGAACAGCACTGGTCATTTCTCTTTATGGTTTTATATACTCGACTCCGTAGTATCATCCAGAGAGATTTCCTCGAGAATCAGTAAAATCTACGAAAAAAGAAGGACATTTATCTAGATAAACCAGATTCTAGTTAAGCTAACATTAACCAGGTCAATGATGACTAGTGAGCGACGTACAAAAGGGAAAGAGTGTAAAATTGTGCAATCTTGTGAAGTGGTCTGTCATGCGCGTTGAGTGCAGGCCGACCGAGCACGTCACTCCGCTTTAAATGACACCTTTAGTCGCGCACTTGGATCTGCTGGCTTCGCGTGTGTTCTAGAGCCCCCGGGTATTTCGAGGGATGATGAAAAAAGACCTGATGGTCTGACTTTGACGCCCTTTGAGCGTTACCGCTTGCTTGTTTGGGACGAAACTGTAACCGACTCATAAGCCCTTCGATGGTCGGTGCGGACCGAGCAGGTCATGCCTCCAGGTTAGCTAACGCTAACAAACGCAGAAAATACTCAAGCGTTGATTATCCGCACGATTTTTGTCCGTTGGCGTACGAGACTATGGGAGTTGCAGGCCTCCTTACGCTCAAGCTAATTCAGCGTATCGGTAGAAGCCTTAATCTTTCGACGGGAGACTTAAGAGCATCTGAATTCTTGTATCAGAGGCTGTCGCTTGACATTCAACGAGAAAATGCAGCGTCTGTTCGGGGCACATTGTTGAACTGGGCTAGCCCTGGGTTAGAGAATTCGTGATCAGACGCTCGCGCGGAGACAATTGTCCACTCTAAAGTGCTAACATAGTAAAGTTATATAAATAAATTTAATATATATCATACAATCTTGTGAAGTTGCTATATAACGATGTGAAGCCACTGGAAGCCATTACATAGATATGATTTATAAGCAATTACGGCTGTCCGGTAGGTAAACAAGCCTACTGCGTTTAGAAGACCATGCTTTAGACGTGGACAAAAAACAGAGCTTGGCTATCAAATGCTCAGCGCCTGTTCGTAGTGCATGGTTTAGAGCCGCTTGGATTATTTGCTTCTAAGTCCATTTTTACGTACCACCCCAGCATATAATATAGGAATTCAGCGAACTCTATAAACACCTTCTATGCCTGAACGATTAGAGGAACCATTAAATCAAGGGTGATCATCAATCGTGACAAGAAGGGAACTACTATGCAAACGACCGCATCGAAGATGCCAGAAAATGTGAACCAACGGTAATCTTCTGTGTTCTAGAGTGAACCGTATACAACACATCTAAGGAGTAACCTGGCAGTTCTAAGTTCCATAGCTTAGAAACGGCTTCTAAGCCAAGACTAGTTTATGGTGGTATAGTAAATAAAATTGACTTCGCGCCCTTACGGTAGACTTTTGAGTTGTGCAAACTAACCAGGTGCAAGTCGTACGCTAATTGACTGCATTGAGGCGTGTCTTATGTTTGGTTAAGAGCATCGTAGCTCTAATTTATCAGCTCTAGACTTCGCAATCAAAGATTTTGGCTCACTGTTTCCTGTCTTATTGAAAAATAGTCATATATTTACTTATGCTTTTCTAAAAATAAATATATCACATATTATATCAGACTTGAAGCTTAATAAATTAAAGAACATTTAACCTATGTTAGTCCATAAAGTAACTCTACCCCAAGCTATCTAAAAAGCTTAGAAAATCAGCGAGAGGCGTCCTATACGAGCTAAACTGACTTTTGAAGTTAAAAGAATGTATATTACTTAATTTATTTAAGAAAACATTTTATATATATATATATATATATATATATATATATATAATTCCGAAATAAATTAAATAAAATGCATTCTCTTAATTTCAAAAGTGAATATATGTATATCGAGTAGTATGTGTAGGTGAACAATGATGAGGTCGTTCGTAAGGGATGAATATAGAATGTTATTTTCGTCATCGTCACGGATTGTGTACGATGGTTCCGCATGATGGCCAGAAGCCATCATTTGTGTTCAAGTTTTTTTGCAGTGTCTTTGTTGCGACTGCCGTATTCTAGCTAGGCGGCTTAATCTTGGGGCTTGTGTCTCCTAAGAATTACCGTCATCCCTGGGGATAGAAATTAAGGCGACGCTAATGATCGATTGAAAGTGTCGATAGCGCGTTAAGCCTTATCTAGTAGAAAGCGGGTGCCGCCCTTAAAGCATCGTCGCCCGGCTTAATATACTGTCGCCATCTGCCCGCTCAGCGTATTATCAACGTATAAATGGACATTATTTAGCTGTCAGAAGTCTGTCCATAAGGGCAGCATGGGTGTGCCCAATATCCCAGAAGATACACAATATAACGTCAGAAAATGTTTGCCAGCCGCTTGTAATGACCGTATAACAGGTGTAACTGCCTTATCAGACGCACATTCTCAGCGCGTTTCAATGTAGGGGCGAACCACTAAAATTGCCATATTAATGATTTTTCCTTGCGATTACACTGTATGGCCGGATACTATTTGCTTTCATTAGGTATATATAATTGTAATGGTCTACATAGTGCGCAAAGTTTAACCGTCTGCAGGTGAATCGTCGTCCTAGAAAGAAAATCAGTGCCCCTTGCTTCTTAACCCCACAGAGTCACAGCTTTGACAACAAACTTCACAAATATCGGTATGCGTTCTTTATCTTCCGCATGGTGTCATACTTGGTCAAACCACACACGGTTGAAGCATTGTCGTAGAATGCAATACAGTAACACAAGAAACTGAGAGACGAATTTATATTCCTAGGCCTGACGTGTACAATCACGACGCAGCTCTGCAGACAATAAGCGCGACTCTTGATGAGCTGAAATAGAAGAAAAGCAGATATATTTGCCGACCCTCTGCTCCGCAATTGCCTCGTTATGCTGAATTATGCAGTGCCATTGGCTAGAAAGGCTCCAACATTCGAGACGTAGGATGAATTTGCATCGAACTGTTAGGGCCTGTCTATAAGCACTCCTTTAGGTATTTAAGTCGATTTTCTTCCACCAGTGAGAGGATGTTTTAAACAGCGGAGTAGCGACTAAGGCTAAAGCAGAAGCTGGGTAGCATCGCCTTAAATTTCTCTGTCCTCGTGTGAACATCCCTTTTACTTTTCCGCCTTCAAATGACAAACTGTCACGAACTTAACAGGAAAATTAAGAAACATCTCTCCGGTGTGGCCCGGCATTACATCTTAGGCAACTACTCTACAGTACGAGAGAAGAGATTTTTCAGTTTTGTGTACAGTACTTTTACTCTGTATGTTCCACTATAGTTTTCAAAGTTTGAAAAACGTTGCTTTTCTTGTAAGATTTATTTAATAAATTCATTTTAAGTAACAATTGAGATTGAATTGAGATTTATTTAATGCATTTAATTGAAGTGACAAATGAACTGGACATGTACAGAATCCAAGTGCGCTGTCAAAGTATATTACATTATAATCCTGACCTTGCTCCTTTGGATTAATATCTGCTCCGCTCGCTCCAACATCCTTGAAAATGGGAACACTGCGAAATTTTGAAACGTAGTAAATGATATGTTGATAATTTGCTTGCATCGACCAGACAAAACCAGACGTTCTAGCAGAATTGAATTTTTCAACCGAACGAGCGTTGAAAGAAACTCACAGAAAAAAGTGGTATATGCAATATTGATTAAGGTAATATCGTCAATTATGTAGGAATTCCCAAACTTTCTATTGTTGATGGCCGGTCCTTGGAAGACACCGGTCCGCTGCCTTGGAAGACACCTTCTGCGTTATATCCCAGCATATTACTCACTCTTCCCTTTGTTCTCACCCGCGTGTTTGTACACAACATGTACTGCATATACAGCAGACCTCCTTTATGTACAAGCACATTTTCATTTAAGTTGGTTTCTTGGTCATAAATTTCTTCAAGCGCTAGATGTCTCTATTCACCGTCGGACGCCGATAGATTTTTATTAAGTTCATTCCACGCCTGCTGAATGGTTTAGATGTTGGTGGTGTATGCGTCCAACCTTGGTCTTCACGACGCCCTACAAGGAGTAATCTGTTAAATTGAGATCTGAACTTCCTGGAAGACAGCAAGCTTTGTCGATGAATTTGGGAACGCTGTTTTTAACCATCCTGCACAGATAATCCGGTGCGAGCCGGCGCGCCGTCTTGCTGGAAAATCCAGTGGCCTTCACCAAAGTGACCGGGGAAGAAAAACTTTTTAAGGGTCTCCTATTTACACACTCTGGCCGACACAGTTCTTGACCGATGGAAAACAAGTGCAGGTGTGCCATTTGAGGTAATTCAGCTCCAAATGATGACTGAAGGGCCCCCACTTGACCGGATATTCTGGCATGCTGCTTCGCTTCTTCCATTCTGCGAGCAAGCATTTTATCATTTTAGCGAATTACTGTGTGCTGCAGGCCAGCATTTTACTGATCGGACCATAATACTTTCATTTAGTGTCCAGACAGAAAGCGGTTAAGCATATTTTTGCAGAAACGCAGCCACTTTTTATCAGACGTCATTAGACGTCGGCTGAATCGATGCTTATATCGCCAGAGAGGTAGGCTGTGTCGTACGTCTGTTTTTCTCATTGCCCCATTCCTACGCCTACTTCTCGAGCCAGCTAAAGTTGAGACACCGTCGAGTTTCTAGCCACTAACTTACGTACACGATCAGCGAGTTGTGCTCTTCTAACAGCCAATCGGATCAGGGACAGTCTTCGAATTTTCCCAAGTCCTGATATGTCTACACAGCCCTATACGCGCTCCTTCGACTAATGTAAAGTCGCCAAGCTCTCTCAGCAGCCGATATACCACGACTGTGCATGGAAATCACATTTTTACGATTAAAAGCTGCCTTCACCATTTTTGCAAGGGCTCTGCTCACGATAATAAATTCGAATCCGCTTGTGCTGCTGTAGTTAAGTGGAGCTACGACCGCCACCAGCGAGGAAACCCGCTCTGTAGGCTCCAACAAAGCTTGCTATGACGTATGTACGTATTTTAGTTTTCCGGTGAGTACCCCCCTGTATGGGCTAAGAGCTTTGCTTGCCAGCGTAAACCATCGTTGAAGATGTCCCAGATGCCTTCGAGTCTTCGAGCCTTCCGCCCCGGTAAAACACCACATTCGACGGCCTCCATCAGGCGCACGTACTGGACTGTACCGGGTGTATCAGTGCGTATGCGGACAGCGATGGTCACTCATAGCTGTTACTGTCACGGAATCGATCTTGTGTTGCGGTGGAGGTGACTACGGAGGAACGACCTGCGAGTAGCATTTTGCTTTTTGGGACCAGGTGGAAGATGTTGGAGGAAACCAAATATGCTACTCCTTATGAATACTTGAGGACCGTCGTTGGACGCACAAAGCAGAATCTCGTTCAGCGAGCTAAAGAAGCTTAAGAGTGACATTAGTAGCCGTTGTTGTTGTTGTTGTTGTTGTTGTTGCTGCTTAAGAGTGATATTAGTAGTCGAGCCTTAACATAGTTATGCAGCGGCGACCATCGGAGTCTGGGGAGTTGGCCCCTTTAGACGAGGACTCCTTCGTGCGAACATTTAAGGCGATGTACTCCTTGACTCTAGAGGGAACTGTTGAGGATAATACGAGCAAGTCCATTGTGGTGGTATGGTTGCGGTCATTTTAAGAGGCTCGTCGAATAGAAGAATTAACATTTCCTAACGGTGATTGCTAGCTAGAATACATGGTAAAAGTTAAAATGAGTTTCTCATTGACACAAATTTACATACATAGTTCACATTTGTGCACAAGTTTACACAAATGCATATAAATATATATGTGGGTCCTGGTCACATTTTGCACATCTACCCTTCCGAATTCCCTCTTAGACAAGACTGATAAAATTCATTGAAGAAGCGATCCTCAAATAAATGAGAGACGGCAAGCGAGAGACTGCCCATTAGTTTCGTTAAAAACGACGGGTTTAACGGACGTGGTCATGTGATGGTTAACGCGGTTTGCCGGCAGTGAGAAAGAAGTTTTCAGAGGAAATTTTACCTCTCATCACTTTAAAAGCAAGCAGGGCAACACGCACATAATACACTTCATTAATAGAAAGCAATTTATATGCAGTATACAGGACAATTGCGAAATCTGCGGCTTCTGCCGAACATTCTTCTGAGTGCATCGTTCTGAATAAATTGGACTCGACGAGGTATTCCTATATAGCCTCCCCTTAAACGGGAGGGACATAACATCATACCATCAATATCAACGTCTCATAGACTAGAAGAAGACTTTCACTTGAGACGCCAATCTGTTTATGCTTTCTTAACGCCGCAATGATGGAATTGCACTTAAGTACTAGAGCAGCCAGATGGCACTGCCATTTCAACGTCTAATGCAGGTTTAGGCTAAACCTTTGGCCGTCTGAGACAAAGCAAAGTGGGTCCTATCAAGTGCACCTGCTGCACATTGACGATTCTCGGAGGCATACGAAACAACTCTACCCCAGTTTTTCTGGCGTTAGCAACAGGACCAATAACATTGAAGGCCTCGGTAGCCTTCGGCACATACAAGGGCAGTATGTCGCCGTTAAGCTTGATCGGCTCACAACGAAATAGCAATAAAGTTTCATCCGCGTACGCGAAAGTCATATCGATATCGTTCGCCGAAATTCAAAGCAGGATGAAATTCACAGAAATAATGAACATGTAGACCCATGCACCGATCTTTGAGATGCAACAATATTGACTTCATACCACGTCGATTCAGCATGACCAACCTAAACCACCTGTCTTCTTCACAACAGATTGGTTTAGATACGACCTAAAGCAATCAATTGTCACCAGTCCTAAATATTTCTAACATTTGAAGGAAAATCGAGTAGCGTAAACACTGACTTCCTGCTAAAGGTGTTCCAACTCTGTGGCCGCGATTTCCTAAAGCCGAGCTGGCTAGGCGAAAAGAACCTAACTGACTCAAGGTGCCATTCGAGCCACCTAATCACAAGTTTTTCGAAAACCCTGGACAAATAGGAACTATTTTCGCGCCCTTTAATCTAGTTAAAAACGAACCAGTGTTAATGGATAAGTTAACTATATTGGGGAGCGGACGAGCAAGTGTCGAGGCATTCATTATCTTTAACTTGCTGGGAACATGAATAGCTCCACAGCCCCAGTCCGCCTTCGTGTTTTTGGAGAACCAATTGAACTTCGAATGCGCTAACCTTATCTAATCTTGACCATGTTTGATTCATCTGCCACATCAATGCTGACTCGGCTCGGATATCTGTCTGGATCTTAGAGGCGGCTACGATGCTAATAGTTGCGAAGCGTATGTTGAGCTTAGCGGCAATAATCTGGCCGTACTATCCTTAAAGAAAATGAGACGGCATCCAAACAACAATCATGCAAGCACTTCTCAATATAATTCGCACGACACGGAATGCCATATATATTCTGGGTGCTCCCGTCATGTGTGAAAGAATCCCACGGGTTCTTCGCACAAAATGAGAAGCTTTTCTATGAGTTTGCTGAGTTCACCAAGATTGATCCACATGTTGCGGGTGTTCCCGATTTTTAAATAGGCGCATTTTTAGGCCGAAAGCCTTGCTGCTTACGACTATACTACTATGGTCACCCTAGGCGAGGTGTTAAACACTAGTTTAGGATGGAGCTTATGGAGAAAGGCATACCAATTTCTATAACTTTGGAAATTTGTATAAGACGGGCTACGGACCCCGCCGCAGCCTGCTAGGCTGCATCATTGAAGCAATTTGGTTGTCTGGCGGAATCACTTGATGATGAAGATGCGAAAATAAAATTGTGTAAAACAACCAAGTTGGCAGATGCGACGATTAAGAGTCAATTTGACCCTGGCCCTCTGAAAAAGCAGGTAAACCAACATTTTCTTGACGCTTATAAAAGTGAGAAATCGGCAAGGGATGTCGTGGGTGATCTCACACCACTAAGAGAACAAGCCGTTCTTTAGCGGCTAGGCATTCATTTAGTAATGCTTTAGTAGGATATGGCTTCAAACCCTGCCCTCCAGTCAGCTTCGCACTATATTTCATCCTAACTCCTTCCGCATGGTGTCGGCTATTACGGTAGACGCCGCCGTTTGTAAGTCTTTTTTATGTATTGCATGTGATGGTCTTGTTGATTTGGACCGACTAAAAAGAGTAGAAATACCATTCATACTAGAGCCCAAAGGACTGAGCTCTACATTAAGTTACGACCTAAATTGGGTTACCATATGTCTATGGTCACACGGCAAAGGCCTTCTGAGATGTATTTCACGGCGGCGTTATCATACCTGCATAGCTGCAGCTGAATAGCGTTATGCGCCCCTAATATAAAAGGGGTGATATGTGTACTCACACCTATCGAGCGAATAAACCAATCAATCAATCAAAACCTTTGTCACAGCTCTGTCGAGTGCAGATGTGTCGTAGAACACGCTGATTTGGAAAAGCAAAGGAAAAATCTCAAGTTGTCGAGGAGCTTCATGTCTAATGCATTGGAGATACAGGGTATTATAACGGTCGGCACCGCGACGTTCTCGAAAATATCGCAAAACGTTTAGAGGCTATTACGGGCAACAGACGCAAAGTTATGTTTCTTAAGCAGAACTTAGTTGGCAATTTGTGAAGCAAACGTGGCTTCTATTATAAAGGCCATAGGCTGACGCGAAATTAACTTAAATAACAGTAAAAACGTTCATTCAACACAATTGTGGAAATCGAAGACTAGTTATTATTATTATTATTATTATTATTATTATTATTATTATTATTATTATTATTATTATTATTATTATTATTATTATTATTATTATCCCCTTGGCTATCGTGGACTAGCCAGCGCGGGCGTTGGCCACATACGGCGCCTATACGCGCATTTTCTTGAGGACCACCTTAAGAGCGCCGGTCTTGAGTCATCTAGCGTTTAGGGCAAGCATGAAGTCGGACTGACAAAAGAAGATATTTAAGGCCACAGTGAAGCCAAGATTAACCGCGTTTCTCTTCGGATTGTATTGAATGCATTGCAAAAGTCTAGCTTAACCATTACGCGCGCAGGTCCTTCTACTTCAACGTAGGCTCGGGCGGCGTGAATTGCCGCTTCCGCTCCGCCCTTAACTGTTACACCGACCTGGTGCGGGTTTATCGCTGCGAGAATTGCTCTCTTATTTGTGGCCAAAGCTATCTTTGCTGCCAGTCTCCTTAAGGTCAGTCCGCATGCAACTGGGCGTATAGAGCCTGTTTTCTTCCGAAGAGCAGTAAGGTTTGCTCCGTAGAAGATCGAGAAAATGGTGGTAGTCTACCATTAATTGCGTTCTCCATAAGAACTCTGAGCTCCTCTAATAATCTTGTTGAAGATAGAATCGTTTGGTCTAGCATACCTTTTAGTTGTCGTGGACGTAAGCCATTCAGCCCTGCTCCTGAAGCTAGCACGAAAGATCCCACTGCCTACAATACTAGAAGATCTGACACAGGTCTATGTTCATCCATTGTAGGCTCATTCATTGCTTCTGTATTCTCGCTGCTAATGTTGTCAAGCGGAGGATGCTTGCGCTTAAGTTCCTCCTCTTTATTGTGGTCGACAGGGGCGATAACGTCAGAAGACATCAGCGCACGTACTGCGCTCGTACGTCGCCTTCAGCCAGCTTGCGCTCTGCGAGGCCTACGTGGTGGTCTTTATGGCGTTCCGTTCTGTGCGTTGTTGTATATGTATCTTCTGTGAGGCACATATTAAGGTTAGTGTTGTCTAGGCTTGTTCTGTTACGTTGGATTTGCTGGCATAGCGTTGAGTCAACAGTTTTATGTCTCGGAAGGGCAAATATTAGTATTGGTATCGACAAGAGCTTTACCCATGATGTTACGTCTTTCTTTCGGTTGAAGTCACGCAGTGCTCTTGCAAACGCTGCTGCGCATGGTTCCCTGACGCCCCTGGATTTTATTCGTATTAACCGAAAGCGTTTGCGCGCTTGAGCCAGGAGTTGCTTATTATTATTATTATTATTAGTATCCCCTTGGCTATCGTGGACTAGCCAGCGTGGGCGTTGGCCACATACGGCGCCTATACGCGCATTTTCTTGAGGACCACTTAAAGAGCGCCGGTCTCGAGTCATCTAGCGTTAAGGGCAAGGATGAACTCGGACTGACAAAAGAGATTGTGAAGAAGATATTTAAGGCCACAGTGAAGCCAAGATTAACCGCGTTTCTCCGACAAAGGTTGGGACTACAACAACACCAAATTTATGTTGAGTGATCAGCCACACTCAAGCAATAGTATTACAAACACTTGCAAGAAATATATAATGTATATATTAGTAATGGTGATACTTGTACATATTAATAATTAATCCTTCTTAAATTATGATTGTCATTGAAAATAATTTGTTGGCGTTGTTGTTGGCATACTTTTACTGATATGTCGCGCGTTGTTGTGTATATTGTACTTCTTATAATTGTTGTTTATCTTGTTTTTAATATTGTGTTTTATTGCTGCTGCAACTTGGCATATGTACCTTGTGAGACGGTATGTCAGCTTGTAGTGGTCATGTCTGTCATTATGGCGGACGCTGATCACTCGACGTGACAGCGTCACGTCTCTCACACTTGATTTCATTCACAGTAATTGCTGCTCTCATGTTCGCATTCAAACACTTGCCATACTTGGTATTTACATACGGTGCCGTCTGGTCTGTTTATCTAACAGCGGCAGCACAGCGGCATTAGGCATTATAACTCGGCTTGTCACTAGCTGGGTTTGCCGTTGATCACGCCGCACTTTCCCTTTTTTCCCCGCCCATAGTCGTGTACAGCGAGCGACTACTTCCGATGGTCGATCGAATGCCGGAATCGAATGCCGGTAGCGCAAACAGTAGCGTCAGCAGTTGTAGCAAGCAGCCAATGCAGTGCACACTGTATAGCAGCCGCAACTGCTAGAGATGATATTAATGATGACTTTCCAATACAGAGCAGAGCAGAGAGGACGCCTTTGGGGAATGGCGCACTGCCTCTTAGCCGGCTAGTAATCGTCGTCGTCGTCGTCGTCGTCGTCATCGTCCTTCCTTCTCCCACTTTTCCCGTTTCTTCTCCATCTTCCTCTCGTCGTAGTTGTTTAACGCTATGATTCGGTTCCCCATACATATATACAGACAGTGGGTGGAGTGAATCGCGACAGTGAAAGCATGGCCTGACACAGAGCGATGACTCGTGACCACCAGACGCCGCTCATCGGATGGATGACTGGCTCATTGGCCACAATTCACGATGTTGTTGCGATAACATAAATTACAGACGGACACACAGGACGCATACTACAAGGTGGCATCATTGGCGTGGTAACAGGCAGACGGTTACAATGTAGCGGCGTAGTTTAGACTAGTACTAGTACGCTAGTTACGGTTGACGTCTACCGGGGTGTCGCTGGTTCGAACCCCGTTGTTGATCGATTTTTTTCCAAGCGATGCTCATTAGTAATAGATAATACACCACACCGGTGAAAGTCAGCAGCCACAAGCTGCCACAAGGACTATTGGGAAAATCTTAGATATGTCAGCATGTCCGGCCCTCGGCGCATTGAAGATGTGCCTTACGGTGATTCCAAGCTGGCAGGGAGCGAATAATACTCTACAATTAAAAACAGCCTCCTTAAAAAAGGCAAACTCTTATGTAGGTGCCGTTGTTATATGAGAAAAAGCCAAGCCCCCTGGAACTCGGCAATGACAGCGCCGGTACAGAAAAGTTAAATCTACCAAGACCTTCGAAAGCCGCGTCACGACGTCGACGTCACGCGCCAATAGCGACTCTAATTGGCTTCAATGATATCATGGCAGGGCAGCCAGTGTTTGTGCATATACATCTATCTACATGTTAGCAAGCAGCGCAAACGGACAGAAAGTAAGTGATATGGGACACGGTACGAGAAGGCGAGCGGAGGAGGGCCAGCCGGGTGGGTGTTTGCTACCGGTGAGAGAAGTCGGCGAACGACATTTGGGTGGTGTTAATGGGGAAGGGAACAGGGCACGCCAAGGTGTTTGCTGGAAGGGCAGCGGCATTTCCAGTTTCGCTGGCTGACAGACAAACGCACGCCGAAACAGAAAGACAGATAGAGAGCAGGAAGGAGAGCGAGACGCGAGAACAGGCCTGTGTCAGCAGGACAACAAGGCACGTTGTTCTGTATCCCGGCACCCTTTACAACGTGCTGCGCCTGTCTCGGCCGTCGTGTTTTCACCACCCCCCGCCCTCCCTGTCCAACGTTCCTCGCCGATGCCCAGTCCAAGCTCCTGTGCAGCCTCAAGCTGAAAATACCGTGGGACGCTATCATCGTAAAGCGCTTATGGCAAAGAGAGGCGTGAGTGAAGAAGAAGCAGCAGCAGCAGCAGCAGCCGGCATACAGAAGCAGGAAAGCAAGCAAGCAACCAAGCTTGGACGAGGGCCGCTTGTGTGGGCTTCCTAGACGTAGGGAGAAGGAAAAGCTTTACATACCCGTCGCTCTCACCATTGTCATCACGATCACCAACAGCACTATCATCGTGTGCTGCGGCGGCAACCTAGAGTCTTCCTGAGGGCCCAACGCAGGGAAGAGAGCATCAGATAGTCATCCTGCTACTGCTAGGTCGCGCGACATAAGTCTTATTAATGAGCGAGCAAGCGGGCCCCGCTCTCCAGCCTGTTTGCTCGCTTCGTCGCCTCGAAGCACCGCTAGAGCGTTTGGCTTTTATTCTGCTATTACAACAACCAGTAACTATAACTGGTAGCACTTTTACTGCTGCTACTGGCTCCATCGCCGCTACTATCATCAGTTAATCGTAATTACAATAGCCGGAAGGTCGTCCTGTCCGTCATCGCTCTACGTCGATGAGGGCTGCCCCTTTTGCCCGCCAGAGAATGAGGGCAGCGAGGGGGGGGGGGTTGGATTGACAATGGCGACGACGCGTCTGAATTGACAAATGGCCTTAAGGTGCCAACGAAATAAGCCCACCGAAGGGGACAATTCAGGAAACCTAGCTACGACCGGCTGGTTCGAGCTTTATCTGCGCGCAATTAATATCTGCGAACAGGCGACCTCCTGGTAGACCTGCCTGTTGGCAAGCCGCTGCTGCTGTGCGTCGTTTCCTGCTACTCGCTGTTCACTTGCCTCCTCTGCGACAAAGGTCTCGCAAAGTGCTATGCAAACAGCTAGATTGCGTACGTATAACAACAGCAAGTAGAACATCATCCAATATCACGTATTGATCTGTATACAAACACGCACGTACTATATACATAAGCAAGCACGCAAACACACACGCACACACAATTCGAAAGAAAATACAGAAAGTGATATCATATATATATATATATATATATATATATACGTTTTACTGGCAGACGCCCCATGGGCACCTCTTTTGATGACATAAGGTTTTACATAAATGACCTGCTTTTAATCAATACTGTCATTCCCTTCAACCCTGTGCAGGTCCACAGTGTTATTTGTTGATGATAGTTAGCCCTGTTGGGTTTCGATCGCGTCTAAGTGAAGCTTTTGAACGAGCCGCGTAGGCTTGATTCACGTACGCTGGATCGACGACCAATTCCTTATCATTGCCTCGTTGTACGATGACGCATGACAGTCTGCGCCGCCTTCCTATATGGACTAACTGTTGTTGACAAATAAGATCTATATGTATTTAGAGCACCTGCTCCGATACTGCGTGTGGGGGTACGATAGACGTGGCAGCGTACGCAGAGAGCGCGAGAGAACGCGATCGGCGCGGCGTATGTCAGGCGCACATCATAGTAGGTAAGCAGGCAGGCTTAGTTTGCGTGCCGCCCGTACACGTGAGAGAAGCGCAATTAATATGGTTAATGACCGCACCTCTACCTCGTCGCCGTCACTACGATAAATATTATTAATTATGCCATAATTCACATAACAAGAATGCATGTATTCGTTGAGTGAAGAGTGTTGCTCTTTTTTTCGGCTTTGGGAAATATTGCTTTATGTTTTGACAAACATTCACTGATTAAGTGTAAAATTGCTGCCTGTGCTAAAAATGACGGGACAACTTAGTAAAGTTTAGCTAAACCAGCTGAGAAGCCTCATTCAGGAGGAATTTAAGCAAAATGAGTGCCGTTTGATGACCGCGGCCAAGACACTGATTGCCAAGGAGCTGGAGCCTTTGAAAAGTAACGTGCGTTTACTGAAGGTGGAAAATCGCTGGCTGATAGCTCGAGTGACCCACCTGGAATGTCACTCACAAAAGAGCAACGTGGAAGTCATTGGAAACCCCACACAGCAGCTCTACCGGCTGAGGACGTTATTCAGCAAATTGCCACCCAGGCCGGCTTTTAATGCATGCACCCAGCTGTTGAAAGCGTGTACCTCTCCCAACATTCAAAATCAAAATACATATTTACAAAATGATGGGTTATACCTGGATTAGTAACAGCAATTCGTCAAGGGGACATATTGCACAACATATGCAAGATAACACTGCCACGTTAAGCAAAACACCGGTTTGATACCTAGAAAGATATTTGCTCTACGCTTGTAAAAAATTTGGTTGGGGTAATGGATCCAGAAACTGAACTAGCAACACAATCAAATGTTTTCTTCGGTGGTTTTAATGTACCAGAAGGGCGACATAAATAAATTATTTTTTATTTACTGACATTTTTCACTCACTCAAAGATAATTAACGCACCACAATATCCTGACAATCTTAAGTAATCTATGTTACACTCAATTCATAAAGCACGTGCACATTTCAAAATTAGCAATTCTAGACCAATCTCACTTTTATCGTCTATTAATAAAACAGTAGAAAATGTATTCTTCAGACAATTTATTTCATTTTTGGACGCTAACAATTTATTAAGAGACCATCAATATGTTTATTATATTTTTCTGTAATACATACACACTGCCCCCTCCCCCTAGCACCCCCCCCCAGGATGACTAGAGCATGTATGCGTTCGGCGTCCGCGCCACAGGCCTTAAGGCTCATTGCGAGCGTCGGCACATATTTTGTATTGAATATATGTTAAAGAGATATGTATGTTAAAAGATACGTGACTTCTGGGTACACACTGCCGCAATTCTAAACTTGATCGAAATGTTATTTACACTGTCGTGGTAACTAGTACTCGTAAATACGACATTTAGATGAATCATGGTAAATATATTCGCATAAATCTCCTAGACTTCACAGAACACTTGTACTCAATATATATATATATATATATATATATATATATATATATATATATATATATATATATATATATAAACAAAATTATTTTCTGTATATAAGTTACAAGTTTCACTATAAAATCATATTCCGATTAGATGAATGGATATTAAAATAGATATTTAAATTTGCTTTCGAAAGTGTACAAACATGCTTTCTAAAATTGTACACTTCATAAGCCCAACAACCTAGAGCAGCGTACATTTAATAGTACTCTCTCATCTTCTCTTTGGCCAACATATTGGATTAGTGGCTAAAACACAATGCCGACCTATTTTCCCGCGCAAGCATATTTTATTTTTTAAATTTGAGATAACAATCTGCGACGTCGCCTCTCAGTTTATCCCAAAGCTGTTGCATGTCGACGAATAGAAACAACATACTTCCGTAGCATACGGCAAAGTGGATCCATGACAATCGTCACCCCGCGCATTTTTTAAAAATAATCTTTCGTTTATTGAGATGTCGACTTACATAACCCAGGTACCCTCATTAGCCTACATCGCTTAATCTTATGGACGAATGGATATTAGCACATACATGTGGTATTCCTAACTAAAAAAATGTTTTCTATCTTAAAAAAAGTATATTTTATTTTTCTAAGTACAAAAATGCCTCTCCATATATCTTCTCCCTTTAGTCATGTAAAACGAAAAAGAATATATATATATATATATATATATATATATATATGATTTTATTAATCAGCAATGCTACGGATGTAGTTCATCTGCATCATTAATATTGTGTTGTTATTGCTTGTGTCAACATGATATTGAACAGCGCGGCAGATAGTTAGGCGTTCCTGGTTTGACGCGTCACATTACTAATGACTCGGCTTCGTTTCGGTATGAGCAGTTCGGTCAACAACGTCATCTGAGCTTGCCCTGTTGTCGCGGCGTGGAGTAGCGTTACTGGGCATTGCCTCAGCAGGCGAGACTACCGTTCGTAAGCTGACAGAGTCTAGCGTCAATGAACGTGTTGTGTAAAGCGAGGAAAGGGAGAGAAATATTGTATGCTCGGTGTTTTTTAAGCCCCTGGTCGCGAGTGCCGTCTCACACATTTCTCATTGTCGGCGTATCTTCGGCGCACAATGCATATCTTATATTATGTACTTAATATACAGATACGCATTTGCTCTTTTGCCTGGCGGCAGTTGCAACAACAACATAACCCATAACAGGCGTCAGTGGCAATATTTCATTTAGGCCCTCGGTGAGCAATGATGTGTCCGCCATACGGAGACATACGGGGGAGGTTATGTACCGACATACATAACTCTCGCACGCTTAGAAGTGGCGCCTTCCTGACCAGTTTGAAATGGTGATCAGTGGTGCTCTTTCACAGTAACAATAAGCAAGCAACAACAAAGACAGAAGCTTGCTTGCAGATGCAATGATCACAGCGACAGCATGAGTAGCGATCAAGCGGCAATGATGCTTGGTCTGCATTATTGCCGCTTGATCTCGCAGTAGTAATGGAGGGGAATTTGTGCACTTGATGCAAACCGTCATGTGGGAGGCCGGTTGTTGCCGAGACTCTACCCTGTTCTCTTATTGAACGGCCTTTGGCTTCTGCATACGCCTTGTGGGTTCTCGCAGTTCTTCCAGCGTTCTTATTAGTCGTTCAAATTTGTTGGATGCGTAAGCAGGTTGAGTTAGCTTGAGTTTGTTGTTGCTTAGAATTCCTAAGCAACGGCAAACTCATGTTGCCGATATTTGCCTATATATTGGAATGAGATAGAATCTGGTTAGTCATTGTGATAATGCTTCAGGTATTAGCTTTATGGTATCTTTTATAGCAGGTTTTGGGAATTCATAATGCACATGCATAGCTGGCAACCGTCAGCAACTAGAATAGGTCATACAAGCTCACTAAACTCGTATTCCTTCTCCTCCTTATCCCCGCAGGATCGAAACTACGTGGCACTTCTCAACAAACAGGGTAAACGGAAAGCATCCTGGGTCACTTTGAGGTGGCCGATTAGCGGCCACCTATTTAACAGCACTGCTTTTCCATTTTTGTCGTTAATGTACTTATATCAGGCCAAAAAGTTGAATCAAAATACCGTGATTTGAGCCTTATATTAATCAATAAATTGATTAGACGCGCGTTGACAGCCGCTTGCGCAAGCGTTTTGCGATTAAGTTCAGTGAGATCTTGCTGCGGTGCTGGTGAAGGTGTATCTAAGGAGAAGTCTAACATCCCCGCACTGGAATGATGATGCAGTTGGTCGTCTGGAGATGCTAGATACAAGTTTAACGCATTTGCTCGCCCGTTCGAGAAAATTGTAGAGGTAGCGTGTTAAAAGGAAGCCGGAAGGAATACAACAAATAGCAAATATTGGAACTTCACGTTGCGCTGTGTCCGCGGGTCAAATTGTCAGTCGTTCACATGGCGAAGTCAAATCGAATTACGACTGCCAAGGGCCGGCAGACTCGACAGCCGAACTAAAGAAGTCAAGACTGTTACTACTTCTACAGCAAGTAAGAAGCCATTTTACCAGCATAGCCCTACTACAAAGGCTCGGTGTTGGGGCGCAGACACACGAGGAGGAGGAGGGAACTTGGTCAAAGTCTCTCCAAACGCAAAGCTGAGCTGCTTATTATTTTGGAACTGCGTCATTTATGTTTGAAGCCTTGCCCAACGAGGCAGAGCCTTGGACAGGTTAGTCAAACTGTTTTTGTTATTATGGCTAATCGTTGTGTGGTTGTTAATGCTTTTGGTTACAGTGAAACACCAATGCTATTAGGAACAATAATAATTATGCGGCGCATATGGTGAAGAAGGTATGCGATGTAAAAAGTGCCATTTGTGCCAGCTTGCGCGTCATATGACTTGCTGACGTAAAGCAACTGCGACAACCAAGCACTTCCGAGTATGGCAAAAATACCTTGACATTTTGATACATTACTACGTTTCCCGAGTTAATTTCCAGGTGGTTACCTGCTAATACGTTTTGCATACAAAACGCTTGGCTCCAGTAAAGAAAGAAAGAGACCCTTCTTCTTTACACACCTGAATGTATACTGCATTAAATTGAGAGGTGTTAAAAAACCAACTTATTTAGGCATGGCTGCGGTCTATTCAGATATGAGTACAAAATTTAGCTTAATATATCTAAAACTACGAGTATAGGACAAATAGCTTTGCTATCGTATAGGTAACTTTATTGGACGTGGTCTAGAATTGACGTTTTTACCATAAAACATCGTAGCTATTTGAATTTCTAAGTATGCTCATCGAACAAGCAAAATGTAGGTCAGTTCGGTTTCCATGATAATGTAACACTTAGCGTTACCCGGGGCACTAAAACGGAGCCTACGGACCCAATTTGGCTGTCTACGCAAAGGAGTTACTTTGCTTTCTCGCCAATTCGTTTCGAGCTGCCGAGAATCACAGCCGAATTGGCAAGCCCCACAGTCGGGGAAGTCGGGCGGCGAAAATGCTGCGGGGTGCCCGGTGACGCCACAGGGCGACATCGTGTCCAGCAGGGGGTACGAAAGCAGAACTAAGGACGTCCCATGGGTATACAGTAATCGAAACCAGGTTGTGGCTTGTAGCTAGTATATTTGTTTCGTGCAAATGCCAGTGCCACCTGTGGGAGCTGCAGGAAGGGCTTGCAGCAAATTTTGTCTTGTGGTAACGTTGACGCACACTGGCCGTGTGGGGTGCCTGCCGCACACACTCTTCTTCAACTTGAGCAGCACCACCAAGTCGTTATCGAACCAAATTGCCTCCATCAGCAACGCCGCTAACCACACGATAACACTGTCGCCACCAACAACAACAACAGCAACAACAATAAAACGGTACCAACGACGACAACGATAACAACAGTAGTATTAAGTTACATTCACGCCAGAACATGCGCAGCAATGATAAAAATAAAAACACCTACAACGTCAAAAGCAGCCATCTGGCAATAACGATAGCTACAATAGCAAGAACAGCAAGAAAAAGTATAGTAGAAACAACAACAAAACAAATAATTTGTATCTACTATGTATTTTTTAACGCCCGAGCTGGGTAAATATGTATATGCTATACCAAAGTGTTTCGAGACAGTCAAAAATCTAGCGCTTTACTAATTCTGCTATGGACCGAACCAAATTTAAGCGAGAAGGAGGAGCAGACGCATGGTTGATAGCAAGGCTGTCCAATGCCCCGTCGTACAAAAACATACAAGCCTAGTTATACACACGCCAAAATTGAACTACCGTTTTCCCATTTTTATATTAGAAGCCATGGGGGTTTTCGCACTTTTGTGTGCCGTTGCCCGATGTCACCATTGAATAGCGGCGAAGAGTCTACTGCCAACGATAACGTCAAACCACCAAAGACATAAGAAAAAGCATGAAACAAAACAGCAAGTCATCAAGGGTGCGCTGCCCTACACAAGATACCTAGAAAATGAACACCCCAAAGCACTTAACAATGTTGATTTTTGGGTTGCCAATATATATGTAAAACACCGTACCACGCCGTTTTGGGGAAAATACTTGAGCTCTAACAGGTGAGGAAAACAATTGGTGTGACACTACTTGATTTTACGCCTGCACCCGAAGTGCCTTGGTGAACGATGGACCCGATACGGCCGTTAAGATGAGATACGTCTTGGGGAACAACGCGCAGAACCTCAAGAGAAGGAAGGCCATCACTGCAGCATATGATAGGCAATTCGCCCTGTTTCTATTCACATGGAGGGAGATACACTTTTTAGAGGACGATCCCCGGAAGCGTTTGCTGACGGCACCGGAAATCACTGAGGCCACGAGTTCTCAATCGAAGCTATATATCTTCCGGTTTCCTATGGACGTTCTCCGCTTGTGTATATATATATATATATATATATATATATGGACGGATTCATTATTCGCCTGACTATTTACCTAAATTAATAACAATTTTACATTAAGGGCGCTTAGAGCGGCAGCATGAACAGACATGTCGAGATATCATTTTGTTTTTATTGTTTTATGGATGCCGATTATAAACTGTTACGTACTATTGCGGCGAGTAGGGAAAGGGAAGAGTCCCACTTCCCATCTTGAGCAGTGTGGGAAACGACCCCAGCGAATGAATGTTAGCCCGCTGAGATCCATACCCACTAAACGCACCTCCTCCATTAAGCTTCAATCTATGATGGCCCTGATCTCGATAGAACCGTACTATGGGCTCGTAGAGATATCTAGGGGGGAGGGGGGTCAGTCTATAAGTAAAGTTTAACTGGGTCTCGAATGAGCCCTGCGACGTCAACGAACTGCTGCAGAAGCTACGTTGTACAGAGTGACGAACCCAGCTGGATTTATCAGGGATCAATGAATAATGGCAGTGTACTAAATTTGTACAGACAAGCCCTTATAAACCGTGTTCACAAATATGGCGACAAGACGGATCCTGCCAGTATCACTTTATGCGGAGCGCATGAAAACCGCTAAGATTTACTACAACGCTCACTCGCAAGGATCCATTATATACAAGTAATTCGAGTACAAATGCGGGCGTCCGATAACCCAGTGCGTCTTGGATACCTGTATAACATTGCCACGTGGATGCGTGGATCAAAACGTACCACCGACCAACACATTTTGTAAAGCAAAAATATGTTTTTGAAAATGTTGGTCATGACATGTTCGTCGTGATTTTCCTGTCAAATGGAAACTCGTCTCCGACCCCGGTAAATATAGGCGACTGCCTCTCGTCTGAGGTGCAAATGGTATCAGGACGTTCACAAGGCAATGTCCTTGGCAGTCTTATGATCATGCTATATATTTTCATGACGAAAGAGCGCTTTCAAATCTATGCTGACGGCTTTTAGAGATATGCACTTGTAAAGAACGCAGAAAAACACAAGATTCTTCAAGATGCCTCTGCAGACTTCATTAAGTGGCAAAAGTGAGATACCCAATGTACATTAAGAAATGTTGCCCTTTTCACCTCATACAAGAAAATACTTAATTCGTGTTTGATGCTTTTTTCACTTATCGTATGAAAAAAAACAACTTTGATTATCAACAACAAGCAAAATTAATTTATGAACAGTATACTGATTTAACCGAAACGAGTATCCGAATATACTTTGACAGGAGCGCTTTGCAGTGGTTCATATATATTTTTACTTTTTTATTTTATATCAATCGAAATTCTTGCTGTAAACAAGAAAAGCCGATCGTATTATATTTTGATCTTAGAAGTCGTAGGAGTAATAAAGTACCGATTTTGAACCTGTGCGAAAAAAATGGTTGACTTGTTTAAATTGACTACGATAATCTTGACTTCGCGATGATCAAGCAACGTTCTTTTAGCTGCCTATTGGGCATTTCTAAAACATATGTTGAAACATCTCAAAGTAGTTTTTGATAGCAAAGTTCAGGACTTAACTAACTCAATTAGATTACTAAAAGCATGGATGACAGCCAGCTGTTTGAGCAATTACCTCGTTTCAGACCTTCATTGGTCATGACTGAGAGGGCTCCTGAAAAATGAGATCAACGTGAGCGTGGCTACAGGAGAACAGAAGCATTTAAAAACGGAGTTCGCTTCTAGCGAATTGAATGCAATTTAGAAGCGACGCTTTTTCTGACTTAATAAAATGGGTTAAGCGGTAAGATAAGTAGTAAATGCAGATGTCCTAAAAGTCAATGGATTTCTAGTTCGAGTTGTCGTGACTCATTTCTAATTGGGATCTCTCCGAAGTTACTTTTTAGAAGCTGAGTCTTCTATTCTAAAGTCACAGTTTTCGAATTTTTGTATCAGTTGCTTACGGTAACGCTCGAAGAAGTGTATCGTGAAACCGACAATACCCCGCTGCTGTAGCTTCACAGTAAACCTCATTCAATGGCTTCTCCAACTTATACCTGTGAAATTCGAACGCGTGATCTCAAAAGTGGTGTTAATGGCTACTTCATCATCCCATGGCACAAATAGTGACGAAAGCATTTCCCCTACAAACGGCAAGAGATCGTGGTTGTTCAAATACTCGCTTGCGCCGGTCGCCCTTTGCACCTTCTACTCGTCTCATTAATTTTCGAGTAAACCTTGCCGTACCGAACTTGGAGGGAGATAGAACCAACGATCTCCAAAGATCAATAGATCCTCACAATACAATAGATGTTCTCTGGCTAGAATAGTCTTTGTATCACAAACGCAATCCACATATATATATATATATATATATATATATATATACCGAAAAATGCCTTAGAAGGAAGGCACTTTAACTGAGATCAACAAACGCTTTTACACTATTCCCCAATAGAGATATCTTGTTAGAATGGAGCGTACAACAACCTCTTCTGTCTTCTCGATGCGGTGTTCTCCATACATGGGTATTGTTACTAGTTTATTGCTTTGGATAGCCTGTTATTCAAACAATGTTCAACAAAGTCCCAATTTTTTTCACTCCTGCCGTGCCGAGAAGACAGCTATTGCTCATTTACAGCAAACGGTGGAAATACGAATATCAGAATAGTCTAGCCGATTTAGATACTGCTGGTGTCGGTGTCCACTTTGGACTCAACGACGTTGCGGTGCAACAAAACACGTGCTAATACACGTCTACCGCGCACTCGATACTATTTATGAAGTGTTCCGGTATCAATCTTAGTTAGCTGTTCCCCTGCGTCTTCTCAGCGCGTTGTACGTGCTTGTCTGGTTGTTGTCGCTGTTGTTGTCGTTGCTGACAATGCAATACCTTCACAGTTGTACTCGTCCTCGTATATTTAACCACCTTTGAAGTAATTCTCTGTTAGCCCTGTTTGCCTTCCCATATCTATAAGGGACACACAACATTGCTTTCTCCCCAGAGAACGGGCGACGGCTTTGCAGCATAGCGAGCGTAGGAAATTCAAACGGATATTTCCACGATGCCATCCGCACAAACGTATTCTTTCCGTTTCTCTCTCTTCCTGTATCCCTCCCTCCTACTTCTTACCTCAGCCCATGTGAATAATCTCCTTACGGACTCCACTACGGGCGGCGTTTTCTTAACTGTTGTTGTTGTTATTGTTGTTTTTGTTGTTATTGTTGTTTTTGTTGTTGTTGATGTTGTTGTTGTTGTTATTGTTTTCGACAGACAGCCTGCCCGAGCATCTGAAGTTGCCCGGTTTTGTTTAGCCCGTCCCTCAGCCGGAGCGCCAACAGCTGGACATTGAACCAATGCGGCTAGTTTCAGGACGTGCTAGAACTGCGTCTGATATAACCCGTTCAGCCAGCGGCGTTAAGCGGCTTTCTGCCAAAGTTTCTGCCGCTATTTTATTTATGTGTTGCGCAAAATGAGAAGGCAGGGGGGCATATCGGGAGAAACAAGGCTGAGCGACGTTTTTTTTTCTGCTAATAAGGAATACAAAAACATTTGCACCGCTACTCAACTGTTTTTGGTGTGCATGCTAATTATGCTTGTGCTACTCCGCTGTTACTAGGTTGAACACGCTTATTGCAAGGCTTTCAACAGTCTCTTCATTCATTATATACTTTCCCCATTTTGTCTTCGTGTGGAAGTTTGTTTGATCAGGCAATATAGATGAGCTAGCTACTATTTAGCGTAGAGCCAGATGCACATGAGACGCATCAATGTCCACACGGTCCAATGAAACACATGCAGGTGCCCACAGACACATCACACGCGAGAAGCAAGCTTGCCTTAACTTCAACACGCAAATGCACTAGACGTGCTTATTTACTTAACTGCATAAATAAAACTGTTTCATGCAGCCAGAACGAGATGCTATTCATGTATTATATGTATATATACAATATATGTATGTCGATCAATTCACTCATCAAAAGATTATCAAGGGATATGGCATCGCTGGGCGTGCTCAATTCACGGCAAAATTATTGCAATTCGCGATTCTTTAGCTCTCATAAAGCGTGCTGATGGCACAACTTCCACATAGACCAGTGAGAAGACATTAGAGCACTTTTTAAACAAGCTTAACCCCTTATCAGTGTTTCAAGCCGAGCGAAGCTACATACGAAGTTCCCTCAAAACCTATCATGCGATTGTTAATATACAAAGTGACGTAGATACTTCATTGAATAACTTAATCTAGCATCTTAAAAATCAAGTTGGTGTTTAGCAATACTCCGAACGGAATATCAATATTCGTCTATAAATTACTATCGGTGTTGTCCTGTCAGTCGCCGAGTTTTTCCTCACGCTCTTCCTAGGATTCAACAGTTCGGAATATATTACAAACAGCGATTGTGTGGTTAGCTCACAGAAGCGTAGTAAACTGCGGCCCAAAATGAGAAGTTGAAGTGGTCAATATTTTAGACTGCGTATTGCGCAAACCTAATAATGCCAACTTGTGCCACTCGATTGTCAGGAAATAGTTTGCTGCAACGGCAAGATCTAACTACTTAAGACTCTGATATCACTTCTGTCTTTGAGACTCAAATAAAAAAATTAGGAAGGTTGTTTTCAATTCGAGACCATTTTCCGTTCCCTACGGGCTTGGAACTCCGTGAGGTATATCCTCAATGCACCGAGGGCAGGACATGTTGAGATATCTAGGGTTTCCTTAACAGTCCTTGTGGCAGCATGACCGCTGACTTTCAGCGGTATGGTTTATCATCTGTTCTCAATGAGCGCCGCTCAAAGAAAGTTCGAGGCAGAGGAGAAAAACAGGAGGTGCATAAGTTCGAGCCCCATCGTTGCACATTTGTATTTATGGGGTCCGTCTTACGAAGCAATGCGAAATTAGTCCTGACCATACTATTACATGAACGCTAATTACGTAGACATATGGGCATTAGACTATCTGAAGAAAGCTTTTTTTGCAAAAAACAATGAGCTTGTTGGGGTCTTTAATAAAGCATTTTCGAACATAACACGGTCTGACTCTCCCCGGTGTGTGTGACCCCCGGAACTGCGTCTTCGACAGGTACCTTAGAAGGCCGGAGATGATACTTTATTGTTTATTTTTGCTTATATAGAACTATCCCAGGCCTAATTGGTTTCAGCCTCTTTTCGGCCCTTTGTAGGACTCTTTCGAAATTGTTCGGAAAAGTTGCATTCTTGTTTGGGCTCAACAACAAATCATGACAGCGTGAAATGGTCAAGCACAGAAGTCACCTAAGCGTGTAATTTTTTTTTATATGTAGCATATGTGATGTGATATTCATCAATATTAATACATCGAACATCTAACTGACGTTACCTTTTTAGCGAAAGCACCTTGCAACACACTAATTGCATCGCTATACTATACTAGTGTTTTCTAATACTCGTACTACCAATTGTCATGTATGCAGTGCCAGTATGGAGCCTCAACTTGAAAAATATGCAAAATGTTCCAACATATGGCAGTGCGTGAGAGAGAACAGTTGACATAATGCAAGGTTTAGTTAGTCCGTCAGTGATCTGATTATGTGGTCCATAATCTACTACCGGTCGACCTGCTCTACTTGCTGAAGGTTGCCATGCTGGGCTTAAAAAACACTCGGAACATTATTCCCTGTGATATTTCATTTGCTCTTGCTTTTTTGTTTCGTAGGATCTCGAGACGTGCCACAACATATATAGGGCCATTCGTCGAAAAAAGTCTAGTCAGTAAGCCCTTGCCTCTCGCTTGCCCGTTATATGGACTAGTATAACAGACAATATTCGCCCTATTACTTCTCTGCATTGTTTTACACGGATGGTCAAAAATGGCTACTCCCTAACACATTTCGTCTCAGTTGATGCACACATGCTGCATGAAGCACACATTTGTGTTGTGTTTATGATTTGTGATACTTCATGATTGACTAAACGTATTTGACTGCTGTTCATGACTGACAGCAAATAACTTTTTAATTATATATATATATATATATATATATATATATATATATATATATATATATAATGAGAACTAATACCTTGTGTTATGCAGTTCCAAACCACGTTTTGAATTTTGAAGTTCCAGTTATTTAATATGTAGTCTAAAAAATTGACAGGAAATATATCGATAAATTAAGAAAACGGATGTAGTCTATGTCCATCTATTTAGCCACACATCAAAGCAAAAATGAAGTTGAGGATTTAATCATGTGTGATTCTTTGACTTGGTATCCATGAGGGGTCATGCACAACTTTCAGAGAAACACCATAGAGGCAAATAGTTTTATTGAAAGATTTCGTTGTAGAGCTTACACACACTTGGCACTAAAAACTATATTGATTGATTGATTTATTCGCTTGATAAGTGTATGCACATATAAAACCTTTTTATATCAGGGACGCATAACGCTGCAAATATTAATTACCTATATTGTAGACCCTGTTTTTTTTGCCCTTACGTGTTGAGCACCTTCCATCGGGATAGCCTCTGTTTCGTAATCTCTACCTGTGACTTTTCTGCATCCTTGCCTAACCCTAGCGCCTCCCCTAATTCTAAATCTCTAGTTCCTCCCACTATATGTATATATGCAAAATATGTATATGCATGCTTATGGAAGGATGCAAATTATGTACGTAATAAGACATTCATATTCCGTTAAACATGTTAGACGCTTCAAACGTTACGTTATTCCTAATTACAACAAAAACTGAACTTAGCGAGGCCATACGCACAGAAGTCATGTCATTCGTACAAGGTGAGCATGACCGTCCAACAGAATCCTGCTGCACACATGCATGCCCAGTTCAAAACGACACGACGACAGAAAAACGAGACAAACCGTCACATATGGAACCGTTCGGCAAAAGTCTACATGTCTAACACGTGCTAACCTCTGCGTCTATGCGAGGGCGACCGTTGAGATGAGAAGGCCTGTCGTGAACGTCGTGTCTCACTTACAAAAATCAATTGGAAGAAAATGCGCAGCGGCAGCGGTCTCGAATGGCGAAAGCAGACCTTGAAGAATGAAAAGTTCTTTCGTGGCACCATTTGGAAAGTAGTTGCACCGATGACGAGCGATTGTGTGGCAGCACCGACCTCAATAGATGTCTCTTTGTGTGACCCTCTCGACCACACAAAAAGCGGTCCGGCAACGCTGCTGCTGCGGCTGCAGCTGCCGCCGTCACTCATCCATTCAATGGAAGGTCGCGTCCACTTGTCCAAGGATACGTCTGGACAGCTGGCCATGCACAGGCTCGCATACGCACGGACAGGCGGTAGCATTACTAACAGATGGCCTACTCACAGCGCTCTATTCTAGGTTCTACAAACGAACGATAATGCTTTGGATGCGGTGGACGAATACGACGAAAATAAATACTCAAATGAACGTTCAGTTTGAAATGCCTAGGAAATACGTACGTTCTCTGTGTAGCATAGTGACAAGCGAAGGTGCCCCGCTCCCGCTCCTGTGAGTCACCACCCGCCACCAGTCAAGTATGGTGGTGCCAAGAGACGACAAAATCCCCACCTAAATATTTGTTAATTCTTTCGACGGATATAACTAACGTATAAACAGCGAACATACATTCAACTCAACATGATTGAATATGGCGATTGCACGCAATATTTGTCGCTATAGAATAGCGAATTTCGTGGACAGTTTGTACCTTGCTGATGTAGTTATTTAACGCTATAGTAAATAAAGTTTGAATAGTAGCTGTGCTACCGCCACCAAATACGTACATTATTTATCTCCACATTTGCCTTTATAATGTGAATATTAAAATGTAAGTTATAATAATAGGAATCGGATAATGGCACAGTCAATATTGTTGAAACGTTGCTGACATTTTAGTAATTGTACGATTTTTTGTACTGGTGGCAGCTCAGTTATTAGAATTTCATCCTATTTTAGTAAATTGATTTCATGGTATTTTAAAAAGGTGCGCTGTTTGTATTCCCATTTACAGTTTACCGCTAAATCGCATATATTTTTTATAAGTGTATATAATAAAGTGAATTTACGCAGTCACATACTCATTTATACAAGTATGTACACAGTAAACGAGCGATCCAGCTCTTTAGTACGATGCAGCATTGTAGCAAGGAAACCCGACATTACTGTCGACCCCTCGTATGGCGGCTCCTATAATTTATGAATCAATTAAACTTCCTACAGGTCTTCACTTTGCAACACTTGCCAATACCCCCATCGATATAAAAACACTCACAGGGAAGAGATACCTTACGCGGCCAGGTAGCGCAGTCTAAATATGCGGCAGCCGGAACAGTAAAGAATGACACTTGATTTTTTTTCTGGTCCGCGGTACAACAAAGAATGTCGCTTTACGTAGCCGCCGCATCCATCTAGGCACCAATAGTAAAAAGTCCGTCAACCCATATCTGCCTTAACCTCCTTAAAGTTGCAATAACGTATGGAGTTTGGTATCAATTGATCTATGTGAGAATGCCGTGATATATACTCATGTATCACTAAACCGAGACACCTTACCGCCGGAGAACAATCTACCGTATTGGCACCCAATAGAAAACTATCGGATGAATATGATGCTGGCAAACGTAAACATCTCAATGGAGACGTAAGCTGCTGGAATACATTTAGGTTGCAACAAGTTGTTAGAGTACTTTTTGTCGAATATCATATTCAAATAGTTTTTTTCGGAATTTCTAACAACGCAGGACTCAGACAAATTCAAAGTCTCTATTTCGCTTGTGCATTTTGATGTGAACTTCTGGAAATCATAATCAATACTTACATTTATAGTAACGTTTTCCATAGGCAGTAAACGCCTTTACTTATCTAAACTGCTCTATGCTTATCTCAAATGCGTATATATAGACTACCAAATTTCATTTCAAAAGCCATCGGGGCTCCTTTCGTTCTCCAATCCGCGGCCCCAATGTTCCAGTTTTGCTGGCAAACTTCCTAAGGGCTCTTTTAAAAACTTCATTCAGTTCCATGGCCGTGAAACACTTCCAGAGCTTCTTGGACTGCTCAATGGGTGTAGACCGTAAGCATCAACCTTATTTCTGCATGCAGCTCAAGGAAAGGGTTCGCATCTTGGAGCTTCTGTTCCGATAGCGGCAGCCATGCAGAAAGTGGGGCCAGCATGGTGCCTATATAGTATAAATATACGTAGTATAGGAATGTCTCTATCAGTGCATGCAAAACATTTTTTAAAAATATTTGTTTTCATTTGGATACACCATTTAAACCAAGTGACACCAGTCTCACCCTAACTACGACGCAACTAAACACTTCGACGCTCGTAGATACGCTCATGTCTTTTTTCTTGTTTGTCTGACAGCATCTGATGGCCAGGCATCCCTTTCAATAGTAGTAATACTCAATCGGTGCTGCTGGAATAGAGATACTGCTGTTGCTACTGATACATTCTTTGCGGGTGTCCAGATTTCGTCCGGACGTTAGCCGCCTGTTGTGTTGGTTGGTGGTCGCTAGATTCGTCGCTATAGGGCACATGGCTGTGGCGATGCTGTGGGCGCCAGTGGGTGGACGCGGATGGATCCGAGTAAAAGGATGGGCAGGTATTCCATCTTCTGAACGAAGAACAGAGTCCGCCGGCTGTCTCGGGTGCTGCCGCCCACATCTGAACCCGACTGCAAGACAAACAGGCAGCCAGCCAGCCATGCCATCTGTCGTCTATGCGAAATAATGCGTTCCAGCCAGCGGGGGCGGTATCACGGAGGCGACAACGGCGACGCCGATAGTGACAGCGGCGGAAAAGAGTTACCAGCCGAATCTCGGCCCGAATCAGCGCAATCTCATTCATCCATCTTCATGAACAGGTGATAGTGATGATGATGCTGGTGGTGGTGGTGGTGGTGGTGGTGATGTTTGTGTTGGTAGTGACGGTCCTAGTCGAAATCGTACCAGTCATCGGTGTAGCAGTTGTGGCAGCAGCATCCCACCGTGGTAGCAACAGTGTAGCTGGTTTCGCCTCTCACTCCGGGGGGCGTTGTTGGCCCCTGGGGGGAACTCCCCGGCTCAGGGCTGGCTGAGGCTGCCCATTTGAACAGGCCCACCGATTTATCTGACGACCCCGCCGTCTGCTCGCCACACTAAGCCGTTCTGATTTCCTTTTGCCAAAGGGAACTACTAACCATTCCAACATACGAAAATAGCCTCTTCTCGACTGCAGCGTCAGCGAATGATCGTCGTTGCACTGGGTTTTGTTCCGTACGACCGTGACAAGGGTATACATGAAACTGCTACTGAATGATCTGTTAGAACTTACTTACACCTGAGACGCCTCATGTTGTTAGCAGGAAGAGGCTTTTTCGGCGACCTTTACACTAATCGAGAAACTATTGAGATTTGTATTCTTCTGGAAACCTGCGTTTAAATTAACTTATTGAAAATTGCATGTTGAACAAAAGTCTAACATAACCAACGTTATTTCTGTTCACAAGACACCAAGGAACGCTCTAGATAATATGCATTAAGCCATTGCTTGCAAATATAGTTATCAGTATTCTAGTGTGAATTGTTGTGTCCACTGAGCTCATTTTCCTGAATACACCGAGGGGTCAAATCGGTTTTAAAATCTGCAATAAACTTTAGTATTGTTCTTAAACCCCTAATCAAGAGTTAGTTTCTTGTTTAAAGAAGTCAATTGAGTGAAGCGGATGCTTTCACTACCCTTTTATTCAATAGCTTGGGCACGCTTAATTCAGAACAATTGCTGTGTTTTATCTGGCGAATGAATGTGCACTCTATCATTCACCTGTACTGAGTCGATAACTATAGATCAAATTCGGGAGCAGTTTATCCTCAACGTGGACAGCACGTTGACTAAAGCTAAATAAGACAAATGATAGCTTTATAGTTAAGTTAATTACGCAGGTAATGTAACAAAGGGTGCACACTAGTGTAACAACTAAAACGACTGTCACGACTACATTTTTGTTATTTAGTCAGAATACTTCAATAATCGTGTTATTGTTGTTATATTGGTTTAAATTGTTGAAATATGTACATGTAATCTCGTAATATATATATATATATATATATATAGCGTCGAGGTAATGTCCTGTTCATTTACTGAGTATGTAACGTGGCGCCTACTGTAGTGCTACTTCGGACAGCTTTTTGACGAACCACAATGCATGCAGAACAAACCAAACAAGAGAAAAAGGGAAACCACTTCACGCAACCAAAACTTGACAGGCGAGAACAGGCGGTGCTAAGGTTTTTTTTGTCGTGGACGTCCGCACGACCATAGCCTGGCTGAGCGTTGATTTACTCGTCACCACCAACTTTCAAAATGACCGTAGCGGCAATCAGCGAGCTGCTGCCGCAATGAAGACGACGACGACGACGACGATGATGATAACAACAATAACAATAACAGAATCAACATCAACACGCCATGACGACGACGACGAGGATGACGACAACAACGGCAGCAGCAACAACAACAACAGCAGCGGCGACAAGAGCCTTACGTACGCAAAGCTGCAAGTGACTCAGGTCTAAGCGGCGCGCCGCGCAGAGATGCCGTGGTTACGAGGTTGGTCGGCTGGCCAGATGACTGGCAGAATGACTTGTACGGCGTTTGCAGGCAAAGCACGCCATTCAACGACGAGGTGGTAGCAGCAGCAGCGGCAGCAGTGGCACTCGCTATGGCTAACGCATGAGTAAGGGTCTCCAGGGAACACTGTCTGTCCGATTGGCGGGCGGGCGGGCAGGGTGAGCCCAAGCAGACAGGCCGACCAACCGACCGACCGAACGTGGAACTGACAGTTTGTTTGAAGAAGACGTGGCCACCATACGGGCTTCAAACGGCAGCAGCAGCAGCAGCAGCAGCCGCCACAGTGACCTTTCGGCGAGTGGAGTGGCGGCGGCGACCGCCGCCGCCGCCAACAACGCCAATGACAGCATCTAATCTTAAAGTTCTTGTCGGACGGCTCCCGCGCGGCGAAAACAACGGTAAAAAATGAGCCCGTGACAATGCGAGAACAACAACAACAACAAGGCAACAACAACAACAACAGCAAGAGCAACAACAACAACAGCAAGAGCAACAACAACAACAACAAGGAAACAACAACAAGGCAACACGGTAAAGGAAAGCGAAAGCGAAAGATAATGGAGCAAAGCAGTTCCAGTAGGTTGTCTGGCAGCTCGCGACACTCAATACAGTAGCACAGCTAACCGGATTGTCGTCGCTACTTGCCGCTGTTTACTGGCCGACGGCGGGAGCACGAACACGAGGCCGTTCACTCAAAGCTCTCCTGTACCTCACTTATCCGACCCTGTGCAGCCGTGTATGTCGCATATAGCTTACACGATACGTGCAACAGAAATATACGCAACGGTGACGGACACAGAAACGCGTGTTAAGCATCCCAAAGCTTGCCCGGCTTTGCTGACTTATACAGTGCAAAATCCGAGCTTTGCCATGGCATGGAAATGACAATCGGCTCAATCATCATGAATAGCAAAACGCATATCAATGCCATTTCATAAACAGTTTGCTTTTAACAGTAATCGAGATCACTCACCCTGGACGTGGTACTGAGGACACGCAAGTCAGTTCCAGTGACCAATTTGTTTTCTATTTGATTTTATGTGGAATATTTTAGGATTGGCGAGAAGGGTTATAATTTCTGGAAGAGCGTCTATGACGTGATCAGCAGTTGATTTACCTGTACAAAATGGAGAGGCTTGTTTTTAAATTGTGATACCGTTGACTTGATGTATAATGCATTTATATACCAGATACACACATTAACTAAAAAGTTTGTACCTATAAGAAATGGAAAGTAAACACATATTACCAATTTACGCAAACATGTTCGCTCTCTGTCTCGCTCTCAATAGCTTATTGACCAGTAGCCAAATCTACAGAACGTAAAAACTGCGAAAGTCAACTAGAAGACTTCGTAGAGTGTAAAAAGTTAGCTTTCATGTCAATAATACAAAGTCGTTTTTTAGACAAGCACATAAACGAATAAATGGAAAGGAAAGCATTGCGGCTTCAAACATAGATCAAAAGGTCCTGATAGAAGACGATACAAATTATGCCATTATAGGCTAATTCTCGTTGGTGGGTTATGTACCGTAGGGGGATTTAGTTTCCGAAGGTTTCCCCGACGATGTGACCTTACAGAAAAACTGCCTATACTTATTGACATTAAAATACAATGCTCTTACTAAAATCAAACAACTACACACCAAGTTTACTTAGTGTGTTCAAGCAGGTTCACTTCAGATTGTATCTCATCCATATTTTCTAAAAAAAAAAGACGTATCTCTGGTAATTTAACCCCTTTCTTTTATATTCAGTATGTCATATGAGAACGACACTGTGCCAAATGTTTTTCGGCAGTCAATCTCAACAGTAGTTCCTGGGCATGAGAAACCCTGAGGTAATTAAAGACCTGTAGCACAATCATCAATCGTCATCATTTTCTTTAAACTTAGGACCACGAGAGGTGCGCCAGGCGGCCCTCCCCACTTTTATGGGCAGCTTTGGTCTCCCCTCGGCTCGATCCTTGGCGGGCCCGGCCGTGGCTGCCTCGATGCATGCTACGTCGGAAAATGTCCAGCGCCTGCTCCCGCCGGCATCTCGGGCAATGTTCGAGGCGGCTCGTGACGATATAGCGACTGGACTTCAAGCTTTATCGCCTGGTCCCGATATACCTGCCTGTCAGAGGGCCTGAGCCGAGAAGGCCTACGAAGCTTCGCTTAGTTCGCTGCTTGAAGAATGCGGTGATGACCAATCCACCCGGATATGCGTTGGCCTGAGAGTGGGAGCTGATTTGGTTGAGCCACACAGATGCTCTTGTGGCGAGCTTGTCGGGCGACTCGCTAGACACGGCCTGTCTTGCGCTCACACAGCGGGCCGGCGCCCAAGACACACTGCCCTCAATGAAATACTTGCACAATCGCTGCGGAGAGCGGGGGATTCTCTGCGTCCTGGAACCACCTGGGCTTTCAGGAGACGAGGGTAAGCGCCCCGACGGTATGACTTTTATACCCTTCTATAAGGGTCGTCGAAGGCCCACGAAGTTTCGCTTAGTTCGCTGCTTGAAGAATGCGGTGATGACCAATCCACCCGGATATGCGTTGGCCTGAGAGTGGGAGCTGATTTGGCTGAGCCACACAGATGCTCTTGTGGCGAGCCTGTCGGGCGACTCGCTAGACACGGCCTGTCTTGCGCTCACACAGCGGGCCGGCGCCCAAGACACACTGCCCTCAATGAAATACTTGCAAGATCGCTGCGGAGAGCGGGGGATTCCCTGCGTCCTGGAACCACCTGGGCTTTTAGGAGACGAGGGTAAGCGCCCCGACGGTATGACTTGTATACCCTTCTATATGGGTCGTTCCCTGGTGTGGGATGCGACGGTGACCAATTCTCTGACCCCTTCTCTTGTCGGTCCCGGCGCGTCTCGCCCGGGGAGTTCCGCGAGTTGAAACCTCAAAGATAAGAAAGTATACGGACCTAAGTCGGGCGCACCACTTTTCGCCATGCGCGTTCGAGGCGATGGGTGGCCCTGGGCCCCTCACGGTAACATTGATCTCTCGGGTTGGCGGTGCGTTACAGCAAGCAACGATGGACAAGAGGGCGCACGCCTTCTTCTCCCAGCGACTCTCCCTGGAAATCGAAAGAGGTAACGCGACCTCAGTGCTCGGAACTATGAGAGACTGCATGGACCCGAATATTCGCGCCAGGGGGCGGGCAGGACTTCCTCACGGGCATGAGCGATAGAGCGGCTACGGCGCGCAGAAGGAGCAACTAGGTCGACTAGCAGCAACGTTGTGAATCATTATATATATTCTTCTAAATTATAATAATTATAAATTTCGGGGGGGAAAAAAGTTGACTGTATTAAACGCGTTCTTAACGTTCAACAAAATAAGAAGAACATAGTTGCGTGTTCCGCGAGATGCGGTGGAGCGCCCTTGCCAAAACCCAAATTAGGTGTCGGAGAGCACTCCGCGCCTTTAGCGCCGCGTTGAGTCTGTCAAGGGTCACGTATTTCACCATCTTTGCCGCTGCGTCGACGAGGCAAATAGCTCTGTACGAAAGTGGACCCCCAGGCCCGATGAGGTCGTAGGGACGAGTGCGGGTCGGGAGGCGTTCTACCTCTCAAGGAAGCGCCCCTCTCTCAAAAGGCATGTAGCCAGATACGTCAGGACCTTGGGGTGTTTTGTCACTATAAGATGCCATAAGCATCCAAAAAAGAGGACACCAATGCTGCTAGAGTCATAATCTCTACAGACACGTTAACATCTGGAGAAGATACCGCCAAAGCACAACGGACGAAACACCCGCCTTCACCAGCCGAGCCTGTGTCGACTGAACCACCAACAACGTCTTCGCCGCAGCTCGATTCTATCTAAAAAGTTTTTCAGCAGGGTTGGACTGTATTCATCCGAGACTACTAGCGTACTTACGGTCCCTAAACCTTGCAAATATTGGTAATAATGTTGGTAATATCGATAGCCAAAGTTGGTAAATATTACGATTTTTGCATCAGCGGAGTTCTTGCCAATCCGTTTTAGCGCCAAATTGTTTGCTTTGAAAAATAAATGAGACTTAATCCAACCAATAGTATGCTCATCATGATGACCGGCAATTAGGGTTCTCGGTTAAAGCTGGGATAAAAACAGCAGTCGCTCTCGCCTGGCCTCCAGAACTTGTCCTACGTACTTGCTTAAGCTAAATTTTTTAAATACTTTCAGTACAGTACAGTGAGGGCACATGCTAAGGACTCCAGCCTAACCATGTACCATTAAGTCCTCCTATATATGTCCAACTTTTTTTTGTCACGCCTTACATAACAATACCGTCTGAAACAGGGTTAGAACAGGGGGACCCCTTTGATCTTTGATTTGCCTAGGAGTTAACAATCTGGTCAAATTGCTTGAAAGCCCGCGTAACGTGTGGTACTTGGACAATGGAGTATTGGCATCAAACGCCTTCAAAATCGCTAGCGACTTAAGTATAATTATAGATTTCGAGAAAGTATAACTACGTATAAAAGATAAGTACGAAGGTCAAGACAGCCGTACAATTATATTTCATTGGCGTCCAGCAGAGCACGCAAACTCAGTTCAGTAATTACCTAATGAATGATGCAGACCAAGGTTATTTTAGGCTGAAGGTGAACACATTCACTTAGACAAAATTGTAATATGAATTGACAGAAAAAAAAAAATATATATATATATATATATATATCCAGGGTCATTCATATTATTATGTACTTATGTTGAGGTTTAGTAGAACTCGGCAGGAAAACAATGTTTCCCAATAGAAGGGGACGCAGAAATGTCTTGTTTAGGAGAGAGAGTGAAATTTAAATAAGTAGTTATTCTGCCTTTTTCCTTAATCTGGTCATGCGCTTTTCGCTACGCAAGCTAGTGAGGTGTCTTCCGTTGTGCAGAATTTTCCTCCGAACACGCCGGTATGATCGGTTCCTTCATGCGTGATTCTCCCGTAAACGTAGCTTTTGCACGACTATGTAGGAGAAAAAGGCAGAATAACTACTTTTATTAATTTCACTCTCTCTCTCTCTCCTAAACAAGACGTTTCCGCGTCCTCCTTCCATTGGGAAAAATTATTTTCTTGTTGAGATCTACCAAACCTCGCAATAAGTACATAACGATATGAATGACCCTGTATATGACTGATTTTAAATATTTTTATTTCCAGAAGGTATTTGATAAAGTAACTCATGCGAATTCGTACATAAATATAAGTACTAAAATGTTAATAATTATTTTTTATATTGGATTGCCAGTTATCTTACCTTTATAGAGTTTTGTGTTTGCATCAACAATAGCTTTAGTGAGTTGGTAACCCTCTGGTGTTCCTCAGGAATCAAAATTTCTCCCACTTGTATCTTGTGTATTGATTTCAAATATTAAAAACGATATTCCCAAACCCATAAGCTATAAGCTTTATGACCTAAAATAATACAAGCCTTTCAACGCCACTGATGAAATATGTAGATTGTGTTAAAAAGAGGCCTATGATTATAGGCTACACGGATAGGTTATCCCTATTTCAAATGACATTCGAGATACAAGCGTTACTGTAACGCCGGAACTGTATTATAGCACTTATACCAAACAAGTCATCCAGTCAGCAAATCTAATATGTATTACACTACTTCATTGTTTTATTATTAGACATTTCAGTTTTTACATGCAATTCTATAAGAATTCGGTTGTTCTCAAATTTCCGTATTGTTGTGAGGTTTGACGCCTTACTTGAACAAACACATTAAAGACAATGAAAGTGTACAGGAATTCCTTCGTCATATCTCACTGATGTGTAACATTGGGGTCCTTGTATGCCGACGGCTTTGCGCGGTGCTCACAGCAAAGGAGCCAGAACTTTTCATCAGTTGCATATGGAGCTTTTGCTCACTGCGGTTACGACTTTTAGTGGCGTTTTTCATAAAAACGGAAGTCACTGCTAAATGGCCGGGAGCGCAATCCAGTTTTCGGGATTGAGTTGAACGGATTCTCGATCCCCGTCCGGCCTACGGTGAAACATCCTAACATGATCCTGGGCCAAAATCTACAGACGTTCTAGATTAACGTTAGGGTCTGTTACAGTAACGCAGACCACGACCAAACTATGTCACCTCTCTCGCGCTGAATAAGGGTTGCTCGCAATCTTTCGCAAGCGACATCTGACTAATGTTGTAGATAGCATTATGCTAAACGCTGTCTCCTCATGGAGACCCGCAACAAGGCAATCCACTATCAGGCGCGGTTTCAGAGGAAAATATGCTTCATTACTACCCAAGCCAACCGAATAGAGAAACAAAAATCATACAGGTTCCGGCTCGGCAGATCTGTGGACCCTACGCCTGGACGGACCTGCGGTGCTTGCCGGACAGGATCCTAATACCAGCGCGGCATCAACGACATTCCAACGCACTGCAGCCATGTGTGGACCACGACGCATGTACGTAAACATCATCCTTAACGCCAGGGTGTGGTTTTCAAGCACTTTTGTAAGATTTACTGGAAGATGCGATCCGCACATACAGACACTACGTAGGACGCTCGTCTGCAGGGGCATGCATAAAATCTCTGTCATTCTATATATGTATATATATATATATATATATATATATATATATATATATATATATAACTACACGTTTTCTGCTGGCTATGTCTTTTTCATGCTGAAGACGGATACTTTTCATAGAAGATGGCCTGACGGGGTGGGTCAAATCCTCAGAGAGTGGGGTTCAAGACGACTTGTGACCCTACCCTATTGGATATCATACATGAGGCAACGTTAAACCTCTTTCTTAGGATAGAAGTTAGAAAAAGCGGTACGAATTGGTCATACCGAGCGTGTGGAATAGCGGAGCCGGTTTGCTCAGTGTTAAAACAACAGCAGCAACAGACTTTCTTAGATGTCTACTGATGACCAAATGGCTTTTTAAAATATTCAAAATATACACAATACACGAGTGTTTGCACCAATCAAAAGTGTGCACGCGACAAAGTAATAAAATTGAGCATAAGCAACACAACAGAAGTCTACGAGTGCATGCACAAAAGCAACTTTGTCGCGCATACACTTCCTGTTGGTGCAACAAAAAATTAGCATAATTAACACAACAAAGCAAGCCAAAAAAACGAACGCAGCGTACAAAATAGCCTAATTCCTGCATCAGTAGCTACACCTAAGTAAACCATCTTCTGCTCACAAAGTAATAATAATATGTACACCTTTTACACTACATAGACACCATAAAACGCCGATATGCGAACATTCGCAACTCGCACTAACAGAGTACTGTATGCTTTTTAGATCAGCTTAAAATCTCACGGCTTAATTAATGGCTGTGCATTTACTGCCTGCGCAAATGTTTATATTCCCAAAGAGCGACTGCAGGTAGGTCTAAACAGGCGACATTGTTGGAAACAATCGTCGCTCTGGCCAGTGAACTTGTATTAACACATATTGCCTCTCCTGGCATACGTAGCCTTGCGAAGGCTCATTTTGTACATATACTCACAGGTGCTTTAGAGCACAATAAAAGCTGGTTAATGTAGAAGACATATCTTACACCATTTGCTTAGAGCTACCCATTCCATATGTATGCTAATATAACGGACAACTCAAACTATGTCAACCCAGTTTAGATACTCGTGTAGTTAGTAAGCTAGTATGACAGAGTGATACTAGCTTACTAACTTAGGTTACAACTTAGGTTATGGAATGTTCCACATACCCTAACCTAAGTTGATTTCGTTACTTGGTAGGTTTTTGGAACCTACATACAGTCGTTACCTGGTAGGGTTTTAGAGCCTACGTGTGTTTAAGCGATGAACAGGCTCAGGAAGTAACCTGAACCAAGCCGGATTGAAAACGCATTTTAGGACCAAGTAATGTGTTACAGCTTCTCCGCTATAGGCCCAGACCAAGCGGGCCTTCGGTTCCGCTGGCGAAGTTTCTTGTTGTATCAGCGGCCTCATCGGGCAAGTACGGCCTGACGAGTCCGGGGCCCAGTGTCAGAGAGGCCTTTCTGCACCAGCAGTAGTTACAGTAGTAGTAATAGTAGTAGTAGTAGTTGTTGTTGTTGTGGTGGTAGGAAATGCTGTAGTAGTAGTAGTAGTAGTAGTGGTGGAAAAAAGCGGTAGTACTCTAACCCATGAGAGTTGCGCCACCTGTGACCCGCCGTCAGGTGCGTGGCGCAGTCTTTACGGTGCCCTATGGCAGCCTTCGATTGATAATGGATCTTTAACGACCCAATGATGGACTTGTGCTTCTGCTCAATAGAAGGCGGACTAGTCAGTCGGAGGAGGTTATGGGGATCGCCTACAAACCTGCCTTTCACTACGTTCCTAGCCCCCCCCCTATCTGATGGCCAACACTGAGCGCCAGCCCAACGAAAAAAGCGTATGCCTTCCTAGTATAGTCTAGCCTCACTTGACGTCCCCTCGTGACCGGGTCGCTGCCTCTAACGTCGCCTTCCAACCAAGTCAAGCAACAGCAGTAGCTGGCGGCACTGTCGATGGAACCGAGTCGCTCGATGGCCCAGCTGTGGCAGCGGGTGTTGAGGCCGCGCGCGCCCCGCGGGAACTCGACGACGAACCCTCATAGCTCTACTGAACGACACGGTGAAGGAAGACAGAGGCCGTGCTGCAACGACGGGACAACGTAACGTGCACAGATCCGCCAGTCTCTGTGTTGCTTGAGAGAATGAAATCAATCAAGCTCTATACATATGTCTACATGAGAACGTGTCGTAATCAAATAGACCACCGTTTGAGGGAATTGTAACAAAAATTCCGAACTAACTTGGAAAACACTAGAAGGAAAAGCATAATGCGCGTTTGTGGTTGAGCTAACGAGACAGTGCCGTGGCATAGGCAAACCTTGCATCCACACATAGATAGGCTAGACGAATTGGAATAACAAGTTGCCATAACCGGAACTCATGCTGGCCCTTATTGAGAACAATTTAATGTATGTTTTGCCTCCAGCTGTAATTTGTTAGGTTAATGTTAGGTTGCGCGAATAACCTAGTTTTGAAAAAAGAAGATTTCAGAAACGCATATAATCATATAGTAGACGACGCTATTTAAGTTAGCTATTTGGGCGGACATACTGCGTGTACACGCACAGACGACAAGCGCAAGTGAAGTATAATAAAGAAATAATGTTTTTTTTTGTTATAATATTATTATTTGTTTTATTTATAATGTTATAATTCACAAACAAATGATCTGGTTTATTGACAAGTCGACTCGCTACTAGGAATCTGGCAACTATCTTTGTTTAGGAGGGCATATTACGATAAATAAATAGCCATGACCCTAGCGTAATTAAGGTTTGGCCAGTAATCGACTGTGCAAGAGAGTACACAACGAAGACGAATGTTGTACTTGAAAAGGTACCTAAGAAGGTCGAAAACGAAGCTTTACTGACTATCGTAACGCCCACATAAATGCATTGAAAGCCATCGTGGAGCTACCTGTCTGCTTTATTTCTTACCTATGCTAAGTTAATAAGAGTATGTACTAACGACTAAAGCATAGCGGAATGCACAACGGCTTAATGGGTGTTGTATGGTGAGGCTTCGCACAATAATTCTGTTCATAGTGTGGGAGCGTGGTCTAAGTGCGCTAGTCTCTTCTTTAAACGATTTTAATTGAGAATAGACGATAGACCGCACTGCTGAGAGTCAGCAGCCATACTGCCACACGGACTTTTAGGGAAAGTTTAGGTATCTCAATATGCCCGGTCATTCGAACCAGTGCAGCGCGTAAATGATTGTGAGTTCAAAGGTCGAAAACATATATAATTGCGCGCACTAGACGCCTTTGTTGGAAATGCACATTTTACTGCATTGCAGTGTCCCGCTTGCGTGGAATGAGGATTTAAATAAGCAGCGAAGCTATCCGGCAATTCCAAGGTCGATCCGTCTTATCTTCATCCATTCAACCTTGTAAGTGATGTGTTAAACGCATTTTACTACGCTGGTGTTGTGAGCTTTGTTTCTATTGTATATATTCCTAACACAAAGAAGCACAGCGCAAACATTACTACTCAGACGAAAGCACCCCCAAAGTTAGTCCTTTAAAATCCCCCACTTTAATGCAAACATTTTCCCAAAGAACAACGTGCCTTGTACACAAATGTACGGTACGACAAAAGAATTTTAACAAGTCGGCGAGGGTACAGTCCAATCTTCACACAAAAGACGTAACCTGACTAGTGTATGCAACTTCATGTTAAAACTAGATTAATCTGTACCTATACCAGACACTCTATTCCTTGAATTATGTGAAAATTAAACAAACTTCAGCCATTAACGGTAGTTTTTTTTAATGCCAGTCGTTTATGTTGCTATAAATCTGTGCACTCTCAAGCATACACTGATACTTAATTGAAACCAGATATGCTTTAAAAAAATATGTGTATGTACTACCAATTTCCATAAGTTACCAGAGTATTTATACTAGATATTATGGAGATATATAATCTGTTTGCAAGCATGGTTTCGCACAAGTGGTACAAAAAAAACACAGGTTTTTCATTTAATGTTTGACGAAAATAACGCGTTTAGAGACAAATTAAATGCACAACAAATATGTGCTTTAAAGTTGTAGCCGCACCCTGAATGTATGAGTAAAGCGCTTTTGCAAGTGCGCATAAAGTCATTCGCTTAGAATCTCTGCGAGCTATGCTAAAATACAGCGTCACTAGAAAACAGCCATATGAACGATTCCGCACGACCTTTTGTCGCGCGTTTCTCTCTCATTGGCCGTTGTTGTCGTGACGTAGGATCGTCTTTGCCACTAGAGCAGGCGAGAGCGTTCTCTTTGATGCCTGATCAAGCTGGTTGAAGATTAGCGTGGACAAAAACTTAAAGATCATCTCGTCCCGCTGGGAGCCTGATCTAATCAAATGGTCGACGCCATCATGGGGAACCCACGGCTGGCGTTGCGATAGGTTCTCATCCTCTCGAGAACGCCGAGCCATTCTTATTATGGACATTTTCAATTCCCTCCGCGGCATATCGTTCGCCATGTGGCCCAGGGGATTTAGGCGGGGAGATTGGTTCGAGCTATGAGACACGCCTGGTTCTTCGCGGCCGAGCCAGTAGTTAGCTCCAGAGGAAATGCGTTGATCCACCCGCTAGAACAGAGCGGGAGTTCAAGGTCTCTGTAAAGCACCTTTCAGCGATTCAGGCTCAAATTCTTCGGTTATAACATGATATGCATTATATTCATAAGTAGGCTAATTAAGCAATTCGTTGGGCTTTGACTACGCCATAACTGATGTTTTCTAATTACGTCCTACGCAAAGTCAGTAACGTCCTAGTTAAATGTTAACTTTGAACGCTAATTGTAGAATCCAGAAAACACCTTATATGAAAATATAAGGTATTTTCTGGTGCCTAGGTGTCCAACGGGATCATATTCTTCTAACCGCGGCACGTTATTGTTAAGCTCAGCGCAGGTAACTTGAACATCATTTGGGTTTCAACTGGCAATTCCCGAAAGAATTCCCGCCAGCAAGCGGACAAACGAATTGAATGAGTAAACAGGTAACAAACGCAGTTTATAATAGGAGAATCGCTGTACGTATATTGCTTCCAAGAAGGCTTACCTAACTGACTCGAAAATTCAGATGTATTCTTGTTGCAGAAGTAGTCCGCACACGTTCACAGATGCATTCGGTCTCAAACGCTCTCTCTCGCCTAGAGTGACATAGGGAACGCGACGCTCTAGTGGGTCAGTTGCAGCAATGCTAGCTTCGATATACAAGTATATGTCTCTGACCCGCGAGTTGCACAAATAACGTGTGCTCTCCTGCACTAGCAGATACATATTGTACGCTGTTGACCAAACGATGGGCTGCCAAAACGGGAGCATGTGGAGCAGCGCTTGTCATAATGGCGGAGAACCCTCTGATTGACGTTTTGCTCATTCGACCCTACACTAGATCCTGAAATCCAGGAATGAGCCATTGTACAGTAAAGGAATCTCGGCTTGAACGTCGGGCCCCCGACGTGCCGTATTTAGGCTTTAATTCCTTCAGCCAGCCAGGCCCCACTGCTTTTTATTTCTTCTTTTTTTTCGAAAGGGACACAGCTGTTCGGGTAGAATGGGTTGCTATTGTTGCTGTTGCTGCCACTGCTGCTGCCACAGCAGCCGCAGGTGGACGACGATAAACGGATTCTGCAGTCTCCGCCGTGCAAGCACCTTTCACGCTGCCTGCAGAGCTCAGCAAGCTATGCTGAGCCGAGTCGTGCTCGCGCGTGACTGTACCAAAGTTATGTCTTTTGCCCCTTTGCAGAAAATAGCGCTGCTGCGCCAGCGGCCGTCGCCAGCCAGTGAGTCAGTAGTCCGTAGTGCTGGAGCGGCGGTACGCGTGCTTTCGTGCTTCTTAGTCAAAGCGGCGGTAACAGCCTCCCTCAGTCAGTGTATCGACTTCACGGCTGGTGGCACGGACGGCACGAGCTGTCAAGACTCGCGGTCGGACAGAGACCAGCGGGCCAACGGAGCATGAGCTTCTTCCCCACCATTAAGTCTCCGAGCTTGCCCGAGGTTGTTTGAGGCTGCAGTCTCGGCTTACGTCCGCGGCGTCGCCATACAGTCGAATTCAGACCGAAGCTCGTAAGCCCCCTCCCCGGCCAAATCGCCTCCATCTTTGTCGTGTCCGCGAATGGCTGCTGAATGGAGGGAGCAAGAAAGAGAGGAAATCGTGTCCCCATAGGAAGTCCAGTAGGCGGAGGTGGTCGGAGAATGCTGGCTAGCGGAGCCGGAGAGAACGTTTCTAAATCCCACAAGAGAGCAGCCGACATTCCGACGCAGGTTTGACACGTTTTGTTATTTTATTTAACGGCTTATACTAAACGTATAACGAATGCCGTATGACTATATATAGCTTGCGAGAAACCTAAAAGCGTTAGTGCGGTGGATAAATGCTATTCAAGGAAAAAAAGAAATATATATATATATATATATATATATATATATATATATATATATATATATATATATATATATATAGTATCTCGCTGCATCACCAAACTGACATATCTAGCTAAACTAGGTTTAAATATATATATATATATATATATATATATATATATATATATATATATATGATAGGCCATGGACAAGTCACTTGCTAGCTATTACCCTGAATGAGATTAGCGAAATATGAGAAAGGAGTACGCTCATTGGATGGGAACTCTGTCGTGCAGCTACTGAAGGTCAACTGAGGGACGCTGTATAGCCACGACTGCAAATTCGGAGGCAACTCGGAGGCAGTAACACTGGTGAAGGGCTAGTAATGTTCGTGTTCGTTGGTGGTAGGCGGATATGTATTGGTGAAATGGCGCGTGAATCGGTAATGGTTTGGGATGGCACCCCGTCCGGTAAGACCGAAGGGGCCGCTTTCCTCCTCTTCACCCCCGGGGGTGCATCCGCGCATGACGTGCGAAACAACGGACGCTGATCGTCCTGTACTCCTCTCGCTCGCTCGCTCGCATAGCTACGCATGGGCCATACCTCTCCCGGCAGGACAGTCTAGTGGACTCTCGTTCGACCTGCACAGCATCCTCGCACTGCGTTCAACGGATACACACACAGCTCCTCCAAACGAAGATAGCATCAGGACCATCCCGCACCTCGGTTCCTCTGGGAACATGGAAGGTCGTCAGGGACAACTAACGAGGCGGCGTTCAGTCGGTCTCTCCTACGATCGCCGCCACCGCTGTCGTCAATGAGGACGGTGCCCAGAATCAAACTAGCTACCGAACAACAGGAATGCCTACGAGACGATCTGCGATACCCCCGGCCTAGGGGGAGACCCAGAGCAGCCCATCTTACTATAGGTGAAGGGGAGTGGAGGGAAAAGCGATAATCAAACTGAGTAACCGCGATGACAGGCGAGAAAGAGCAACCGTATTACAATTACCGTTCGAGGCGAGCTTTTTGCCCTAGACGCTAAAACTGCTCATCCGCTGGCGATAAAGCGTACGAACACATGTAGATACGAACATTCTCATATAAATGCACTAAAAACTGCGGTCTGTCATATGAGCGCGCTATGTATCCCAATGACAATCTCCTTTAGTTTTACATAGTAACGGTAAACGCTAACAAGCGATAATAATGATAAACCCTAATTACTTAGTGGAGGAAATTTGAACGCTACAGCTTTTTGTCTTAAGCAGATGCTCTTCTCCATACTTTCGCCCTAAGCTAGCGTAGTCTCGGTCTGCAATCTATGCCAGCTTCCTGAGAGCATTTTTAGCTCCTCAAAATATCTGACTCATATAATCTTCTGATCAAGCAAAGAATGAATAACCAGCCCCACATATATTATTTTGCTATATATGAAAATACGCTATTGTTTCAAAAGAGACCCTAGCTGTAGGCTAGTAATCGTAGTATTTTTCCTAAGATTTAGTTTGCTAATGAGTATTTCAAATTCCTAATTCGTGATATTAGAGCGTGTACCCTTCACGCACTAATACATTTGGGCAGTGTCGCACTGGGAGCTTTCAATGAAGGATCGTATATGCAAAGTCTTTGTATACGCTCATTCGGGTTTCCGGTTTCAGAGGTTACAGAGTATTGCCCCGCATCCGGGATGACGTGTCCATGGTCCCAAGGTGACCATCGGAGGATAGAATAGGAGAAATAGCTGCTCCCATGGTTTACCAAATTATGTGACAGTATCACTCTTTTGTATCCTGAGGATGCTGCTTGAGCAGCCATGCAATATTAAGGAGCCTATCGAGAATAATACAAATAAGGGATCGCTAACAGGAAGACTTGTTTCTTTTCATGCCGTTTTGTGTTAAACGGTTTACTTTTTTAAGAGCATCTTAAATGCGCGAAGAAAACAATCGTCAATGTAGGAGAGCCGGAACCTGGGAAAGACATTCGGTAATTTCACGCCGGGTCTAAAACGTAAGTCAACAACTCTTCCCGGGCCTCGCATGTGCCTGTTAACTATTTTCAACGGCTGGCCCCCGTCTTCAACAACAACTGGACTTCAAGGCAGCCATTGATTGTAGCAGCAAATGGTTGGTTGACGACGCCCCACTGCGTTCATACGTTGCGCTGGAGGGCGCAATTCCAGCTGTGGACGGCAGCGCCCACCGATAACGAGAGCGGCAACGACTGTAGGGAAGAGTGGGGTAGAACGCGGCTGGCTAAGTACGCGTATGTTCGGACATGTCATGGCGTCCGCTATTCGAAGCATTCAGATGCGCCCCCGCGAGCTGACTAGGCTAAGAAAGGGTAGAAAAACGTTATCAAGGCAATGTGAAATGGGCAGCCGGGATAAAGCTAAACGGCTGCTCGGGAACGCTCGACTCGCCTTGCAGTAAGCGGACCGGTGCCACTGCGCAGAGGTGATTGGTTGGGCAGAACCAACCACTTTCAAAACAGAAACACAAGGGATCGTCAAAGGCACTCAGGGTAAGCCGTGCACCATGCATAGTGACCGAGCCCTATCTTCATCTTTACGCTGAGAATTCCATTTCAATTTCAAGTTAAATCAGGGGTCCGCTGTTGTAGCGGTTGCCATAGATTTTGGTGAAAATGAGGCGATTGCTGGACGAAAAATAGTAAATTATAAATGTGGCCGCTTGAGACGTTTGAGAATTAATCAACGCATGAAGAACCGATCTTACCGGCATGTTTGGCGGCAAAAGCTGCATATTCTAAATGACACCCGACGCAAGCTAGCGGAGAGCGATTAGCCGATATGTTGTTATGTCTTACGCTAAAGCTTTTACGTGCAGAACCGTAAAATTTTGCACAGCGGTAAAAAAATTGCGAATATCCTTAGAAAATAGCACATTTAATGCCCATCATCTTACCAAAGTAATTGTCAGCGTTACTTACTTGCCGAGTAACTAAGCTTTTTCGAGAGCCATAACGAAAGTAAGGGCATGCATACTTGCTAGCATTTTGACCTGCTTCAGCAAATAAACCACTCGCGCTCGTTCAGAAACACATCCGCACTTTTTGTATTGTTATAAGAAGCACTTGAAGCTTCGTCCGCCAATCATTAAACACGTTCTGTAGCGATTGCATAGCCTTTCTAACACGCGTGTTAATATGTTAAGCATTGCCCGAACAATGTCAGCAGCGTTGAATATACCGCCGACCAGTTCTTCACGCGACTCAACGGGAGTTTCGTACACGATACCTTTTAGGTAGCCCCACAAAAAAAAGTCGAAGCTTGGTCAATCGGGCGATTGAAGTGACCAAGCGATCGACCCGCCTCGGCCAATTTACCAATTCGCAAATGTCCCGTTTAGGTATTCCCGAAACGTAGCAGCAGAGTTACGTGGCGGCGCGCCGTCATGCCGGACCCGCATTTTCAGACAAACGCTTTCCGGGACGCCTTCCAACATTTGTTGTAACATATTGTTCAAGAACGTGCGTTAGGCAGGTGCATTTAATCTTGAGGGAAGTATGTGGAACCTATAAGGTAGTCGTCCACCATGCCCACCCAGGCATTCACCAAGAAGCGACTATGGCCTCTATGCTCGCGGGTCATATGAGGATTCTCGTTGGCCCACCAATATGTATTGTGTGCATTAAACACATCATAAATATATATATATATATATATATATATATATATATATATATATATATGAGGGTTCTCGTTGGCCCACCATTGAGTGTTGTGTGCAATTAACACACCATATTTATATATATATATATATATATATATACCATCTACATGAAGATTGCGCAACAGCGTATTGAGAACCTTATTTTCGGAGGCAGAACGAAGAAAATGTACATACACATATATAAGCTAAGTTCATATGCCATTCCAGCATGGCTCCTAATGATATTCTTAATTATATGAAAAGATGCACGGAACGTTAGATAACCATTCAGATACACATGTATGTATATATCTTCTTCTTTTTCTCCTTTTATTCCCAAACCCTTGTACCACTTTTCATAACGAGAACTTAAGCATGTGAATGTATGCAGTTCCGTAAATAAACCACGTCTGAATTGAATATATATATATATATATATATATATATATATATATATATATATATATATATATATATATAAATATTATATAAGCCGTCTTTAAATGAAATGAATGAAATGTCGTAACAATGAAATCAGTGAGTTGTACATTCCACTTTGGGATAATAACAGAATTCAGACAGCAAAAACAACGAATCAGGTCACTTTGCGAAGCTCTCGGGGATTCGGTGGTCGTTTGCGCTTACATAAATATCTGTTTTGCAAATATAGCAATACATAGTTTCTAATGAATTGCGTATTTAAAGGAGAACCCAAAAGTTATCTACCCAGAGTCCAGGCCTCGTGCGCCGGACGTGTGCAATATTCTTCAAATTGTGCAGTAGTATTTCTTGATTACCATAGAATCCGGGGGCAAAAATTATTGGAAGACAATTCCCTTGTCGTTGAAACTGCAGTCCTTAGTGTTGGATCCGATCTGTCGGAATCTCTTCGATCGACCCTCTTTAAAAGCACAACTGGGAGAATTAAGTTTTGTCTCGATGTCGTAGCCGTATACCCATGACTTGTTTCCTGATCACCCTCTAAAGCAATCCAAAGTTTTTTGCTACCCATGAAGGTTTAATTCGGACATTTCCTGATAGGCGTGCGCTGAAAACTCAACATTCTTAGGACGAACTTCGCTGCCAGCCTTCTGACGCATAAACTATAACTCAGGACTATTACAACTGATTCATAAGATATTTCAAAATCCTCAGCCATATTCATAAAATAATTCGACGATTGTTGTGAACAATATTACGAACCTTTCCAATATTTTATTTTGTCATTGACATCGAAAAACTTCCCGAACGAGGATCACTTTCGGTGTTTTCACGCCCGTCGCGAAATCGAGGATACCACTTACTTCGGGACACATAGTACTTGATTGCCATAAGCAGTTCAAAACAATTCCATCGTTTTAAAATATATAATTTGGTTTTTAACACAGAACTTAATGCATTAATTCTCGGCTTCTTAAAAATCGAACGATCCTATTCGTGGTTACAGAAAAATTAAGGTTTTCTACAAAGGCATGTTAAGATTGAGTACATGCATGTAGTGGCTCTGTTGTTATGTCCCAGCAAGCTTTGTCAATATTATATTGATGCGGCCTCTGAGAAGGTTTTTTTTCGATTTCAACAGAGAAGGTGAACCGTCAACGCAAAGACTTTTTTGTTTTGCACATTCATATTTGTTTCTTGTCAAAACTCTTTGTTAAGGTGATCGCGTATTGCAGGAGTGGAGTACGGTGGTATTCCGTTATGCTGGAACAACATGCCCTTGAAAACACCTTCTAAAGCGCTTTTGAATAGTGTAGTAATGTTTCACTCAAAAATGTATGGCATTTGTGGCACAAATGCTTTTCCATCCATTTGCTAGGAAGCATGTGTGAGCCTATGAGGTAGTTGTTCTCCATCCCAGGCCACGCCTTCAAGGAGAATGACGTCCACGCTAACGAGTCATACGTGGGTTCTCGTTTGCCCAACAATGGGTGTTGTGCCTATTAAATACGCCGTCTTGTGTTGGCTTCTACATACTACTACATATCTGTACTTGCCGCAAAGCAACGGGTTTTCTATCGCGACAACAGACACCCTGTCGCCCGTAACCTGGATTCAGCAGAACTTGAACTTGTTACTGTCGGTACGGATAAAGTCGTTCGGCCCTTTGTGTACTGTTGGCGGTAATGCGACTTGCATTAACGCTTCGGACCTCTTCCCTCGTGCCTACTGAAGGACCTTAGCTGCAAAAAGAGTGGTACTGGACTTATCCGATTCGTGTGCTGGCACCCGAGAAGTGCCAGACGACGCTCGCAAAAATTTGTTGAATTTACATTGTTTTTTGTTTGTTGTGTGTTGGAACACTGGTTAATCGGTAGATTCGGAGATTGGGCCGTTTCGAACGTTTCTGATTTGAATATTCCACCGGTTCTCTTCGCTGATTGGCCAAGGTTTTTATCAAGATTGCTTCTTGTCACACTATGCTTTTGTGTTAAACGCGAACAGTTGACTTGGCCGCTGCTGGTCGATCATTTCTATTCTCACGGTAGTCAAATCGAATATCGCATCTGTGCGGCCTCCGAGAGGGTGAAGCAATAGTATAAGCGGAGTAATCTCGATCAAGTTTGCCGAATAGTCTGCGCAGGCTGCAAAATAATTAATAGTTTTATGTACTTTTTGAGCTATGAAAAAGGATGTATCTTATGGAGTAAGTACTTTATGCATGTGCTCAATATACACATGCCCTTCAGAAAACCTTATCTTTTCGGCAATCATGGCTCGGATCGCCATAGATTTGGTACTAAAATTATCCCAATGAAATCAATTTTTTTTAGCTAGATGATTTTAAGGTATTGAACGTGAAAGCTAATAAAAGATCTTCAATTATTGAGAAAACTCTTCTAAACGAGAGTGTCACATCTTCCAGCCGGCGTCATGTGTCCTTCATAGGAAGCGGAATTTTCTCTCGAAAACGGCGGTTGGCTAAGTTTATCTATAGGAGAATTGCGCGTCTCACAGTATACATGTTCTCGGATGCTCCTATCCAGAAATACCACTGTTGCAAATTTGTTTTCTGCATTTTTACTCTCACTCCGGAGTTCCAAAGTTTTATCGAAAAAAAATCTTCGAATAAATACATTAAAAGAGAAAACAATAATCCTCTGCATTTATTCTTCACATATATCGCATTTGCGCTCGTTGCACATTGGTATTTTGTGAAACCCATTTAGTGTACATATCTTCATACGAGATCCATGTATTGCAAATCCGCTAACGAAATACCTATGTTTACAACGTAGACCCTTTCTGTAGTTAGTTGTTGCTCTAGTCTCATAAGAACGCCAATTAACATCCGCAAACCCATATTCCCGCTTAGCGAATTGGCCGGCGAAGGCTTCCGTTATCGGTAAGACATAAGTCGTTTTAATGTCCTCAACAAAGATTGGGGTCTAGAAGATTGCAGATTGATAGCGGACTGCGGCTAGTGCGCTAAACTACTAAAAAACTGGCTTTCTTTAAGTACTTTCATATTTGCTGTTAATAAGTAGGGACATATTGCTTATATATCGTAATCAGCGGTCGGTGCAAACTATAAATTAAAAAGGCTGAGAGCGACATTCAGCGACAGCCGATGAGGCTATGAGATACTATTAAATTCCCTCGCGAGCGAAATGTAATCCTTGCACTAAGAAGATACCTCCAAAGTTTGCTCAATAAGTTCTATTGATACTGAACTCATACGAAAATTACTGTTTTCAGCGAGCTTATCTCCGCTACGAAAGTTCAGCGTTTTAGTTTTTGATACATTTATTACTAGAGAGTAAAGGTCAAAATACTCTTGCAGTGATGCAAGCGATTGCTAAAAGTGAAATCAACTCTGGGAGTAGAGGACACGGTCATTGGCCTGCACAAGTGTACTCGTTGGCAAGTGGGGTTGCTGGATTTCATTCGGCAGCTCGTTTACCAATATTGAGAACAACAGCGGGATGAGGTCATCGCCTTGTGCGACCCCTGTAGACTGATTAATTGGTTACCCCGTCGTCGAGGATTACGGATCCCTCCTGTAGCATAGTATGTAACAGCTTTAGTATTACCAGGCTTTAGTATTATGGAACACCACATGACGCTAACTTTTCGAGGATTATTATTATTATTATTATTGACGCTGCATCAAAAGCCGCCTTAAATTCTTAGCAGATGGCTAAGAGAAAGTTGTGCGTACCTCGGAGGGCATTCTAATGCTGTTAAGGAAAACAGCGCAAGCAGTCGTCGTCGCTCCCCTTGGCCTACAACCGTATTGTTGCTCTGGAAAATATTCGGTACTTTCTAAAAAATCTTCCAGGCCACGCTCTATGAATGCAGATAGAGCTTTGTACATAATGCTTTTCTTTACTATGCCACGTTGCAATGAAGGTGTCAAGGCATCCCCCTTTAAGTTTATCACACTTAAGGTGCTAACTTTCCATTCGTCAGGCAAGTAGTAGCGCTCTCATAATTTGTAAACATTTGTAAAATATAGTTAACGGGAGCAGCGGGGCAAGAAGCCAGAACAACCGCCTGTCGCAGATGTCCATTCCAAACGAGGTCCGAACTCGCAGCTGGTATCACTTTTGATACCGCATCCACTACTTCCAAGATATCAATAGGGCGAGCCAGCTTCTGGCGGGCTTCGGCTCCCCACTTAAGCCCACTGGCCCCATACGGAGATATACATCGGGGTACAACTAGAGACCGTAGAGCTGGCAAATATGTATCGAGCATGACAGTATAGCGTTTCACGTGATACTGGACAGGCTGTTGGGCGCGTGTAAGAGCTTAATAATTTGTATACATAAAGTTGTGACATTCTGAGAAGCTTGTTTTGTGGTTTTATTATTTTCTCTATTTTAGCTTGCCGCACCACCAGTTTTATACAGCTGACTGGCATTCGTATGCAGAAACGGTATTTCCGGTATTTTTTGCTGGGATATACGTTTGAGTCATATAGTAATCTAGAGACCGACATTCGTAAGTATACCCACGGGAATATCGAGTCGAATGCGCACGTTATGTAGTATAACATTTCGTATTAGTGTTGCATAGATTTCATCGTTCAGGGGCTTAGGGACAGGTAGAACCTTTTACGACGGCTGTAATATGCGTTTAACCGTTGCCGTTTTCGGCTTGCTTCCTGATCGTGTACTGTAAGCGTCGCTGCAACTGCGTGTGGTACCGAAGGCCAGACTGTTTATATGTGGATATTTGTAGTTGATGCTATCATGTCTGGCGTTTATAGTAAATGTATCTATCGTAGACTTTCCTTACGGAGCTACATAGGTAGGTTGATCGGCTGAGCAGACCACCCGCATACTGCGGAAGGCTAACGTTGCTGATAAATACGCGATAAAAAAATTATATATATATAAACCCCTGCTCTGGAAAGCAGCCTGTTAGCAGTTGTGGAGTGCGTAGATGAGCGAGTCTTGTTTCAAACTGATCCATTTTTGGAGATCAAACAGTATTGATTTTGTGCACTATCCAGGGTGGCCCGGCTGGGTTGCCCCCCTGATGCTAGCAGACAGTGCCGAGCGTCGAATGTTTCTCATGTTCTTGAAATACCTCTTCGCAGCTCTACTGAGACTTAAGCACCTTTTTTGTAGCATAACGCACGTGAGCCCTAGCCAGAATCACACCCAGGTACCTAACCATGGGTGTTGATGTTACTCGGCGTCCTTCCAGGCGTAAATTTAGATTTGGTAGACTGCGCTTTAGACCACTTTGCTTTTAGGCTTTGTGAAACAAATTCAAGATCTAGCATGTAAAGGTATTTTCGGACATCCGGCAGGGCTCTATTGGTTGTTCCTTCGAGCAGATCTTTGTCACGGGCGGTAACCATAAATGCCAGATCTTTCACATAGGCAACGATTCTTGGGGGACCCCGGCTGTGACTGCATGGTTCACGTCTTTTTGGGTATATGCTCGGTCTTTTAGGTATGACGCTAGTATACGCTGTAACTAGGGGGACACGCCTTTGTTTACAAGTGCTGTGTGTATGGAGTTCCACAAAACCGTACTAAACGCGCTTTTAACATCTAAGAGTGTAGTCAGTCAGTACGACCGGTTTGCTCTTAGCGAATTTACTTGTGTTTCAGCCAAGCTTAAAACTTTGCTGATAAAAAACATAGATATCCAAAAGTATCAGGCTCGGAAACCGTACCGGTTTTCTGACAGCGCCTACTTGTCTTTTAGTTATGTCACCAGTCGTTCGTTGACAGTGTGCTCAGCTGCTTTGAAAAGACAGGGGGCAAACTCATGGGCCGGTATGCTGAGAGGTTTCTTTGCGATTTACCGGGTTTCGGTACAAGGGTCAAAAGTCCCGTTTTCCAAGGCTTGGAAGATATTTTGCTGGTGGTTTTATTTCGTCATGCGTTTGCATACATTTGGGGTGTCTTGATATGTATGCGTAGTGCTTACCAAGGGGTTTTTAAAGGTTTGCGTACTGCTTACTCCTGCCGGAAGGACGGCACCTAGGCCCGATGCTTTCCTTGGGCGTATGCCACAAATTTGATATTTTAGACTGAGATTTGGACTCGATGTGTTCCAAAACTCGTTGCGCGTCTGCTAATTCAATGTATTCGCCATTTGCTTTGACAAAGTTTCACGTCGTGGCCGAGACTGCGCGCAGACCCGTTGCACCCTGTCCCGGGAATTTTTCAAATGTTAACAAGATAGCAATGCGCAGTCAAGAAGTGCTAAGATGTGAAGACTTGCTAGATCCTCGCTTAAATACGTCTAACACAAAGACATCCAGATGATTTAAATCTGGTCTGCTTGATGGTCAAAAGTGTTTTGGCCAGAACATGTCTAAATTCTCGTCAATGTCGCAATTGGCGTTCGCTTTGTTGATGTTTGTTTTTATTAAATTTATATTTATTTTATTAACACCTGGGCTGGGTAAGTGTGTTTATGTTTCATCAGAGTGTTTTGACATAACCATTAATCTAGCGTTTCACCAGTTTCGCTATGGGCCGAACCGCCGGACATACCGCGGCGTGGTGTCAATTACATTTGCTCCAGCATTGTTTGCATCGACATTCGTCCTGTAGTTCATAGAAACCCTCCACGTTACACAGAACGTGATGAAATCCGTGAGCTGCAAAGGTCGAGGTTAGATGCCGATTGTTTACCCCGCTAACCCTCCACCTAGTGCTCCTTATTGCTGCTGTCCCATAAATACCTATGTGTACCTCATTAATTTGGGTTTGCCAGTTCAGCATGTAAACGGTTTTCGACTCCATCATTTTTTTAGATTCTCTGTTTACAATACGTGGACCACCCTATCTCTGCACGTATTTAAAAGCGCAAAAATCATATTCAGAAAGAAAATTACCTCAATCAATTAAACGCAATTCCACTTCCACCTTATCCCATATTTGTGAAATACCATATGTGGCGATGGGTGCTATCTATATCCCGAAAAAAGCGGTTGCTACATGAACTGAAAGCATATGTGGGCATTTAATTGCCGCAGCTGCGTTGGTGGCCTTCCTGACCCTTTCCTGGATATGCAGTCGAAAGCTGCTGCCCCTTGTTGATAAGGTGAGCCCTATGTATGTAAATTTGTTTACACATTTTAATTCATTTTCCCTGATTTGGAGCACATCACCGATGGCCAGACGGGCACCCTATCGACATTTCATGGCTACTGTCTTTTATCAAACAACCTTTGTGCTCTTTTCATCCATGAATGTAACTAGTCGATTCATGGCTTGTTTCACTATGAAAAGGCTGCAACTAAAGATTACCACATCATCTGCGTACAGTAAAATGTTGGCCCACTCTTGGGTTCAACTCGTCCTTGTCCGTTCTGGCAGGTACCCAAAAGTACGGAAAACAGCAGTTGACTCAGCCGCGCGATACCTGTGGTTTGAGCTATCTTCCTCACAATGCCGATCCCGTCGTCAATCAACACCGTGTTTTGTTCTAGAATGCTGTTGAGCAATCTCAGCATTGCTCCCGCAACTCCCATTTTAGCCAGCTCTTCAGCTATCTTTGTCAAACGCCGTCTTTAAATCTACGAACATAGCATATAGGCAACTCTTGGACAGCGTATTCCAGATTGCTCTGAGCAGCTCCCTAATTGTTGAGTGAGTTGAACCTTTTCTAAATCCGTACTTCTCCTCTGGTATTACACCTATTTCCTCCAAGAAAGACTCTAATCTCCTGGCTATAATTTCTGAGAATATCTTGTACGGGCAGCTTCTTATTGCTATTCCCCTTCAAGCCTCTGGTTCCGTATCTACACCCTTTCCTTTGGAAATCACTATTAAGGTCGCTTTCCTCCAGGTCTGTGAAATTTCCTCAGTGTTTAACATTCAGTGAACAGAGCTTGTTAGCATGGAGCGAGAACTAGGGTATCTTTCTGGTGTTCAATTTTTATCAAATTATTCTCCTTTGTTTTTTCGCGTGGTGCCCTGTTGATTGCTTCCATCACTTTCCCGGGAGCGATTGCCCTCATTACCCAGACCATAGCTACCTCTGTCGTCTGATCCCAGGGGCCTTCACATTCTAGGAGCGCTTTCGGGGTTGTGTCCGACCCGGCCAATATTCTCCCGAAATGTTTGACTGCCTGCTCGTCTCTACTGAACGTTGCCTCCTCCCCTTCCGTCTCAGCCATGTATGTGGCCGTTCTTCAGCCTTCCTTATTCCAGGCCTATATGCCAGCCCACTCTTTCTTTTTCCAGTACCTTTGCTTTTCTCGGTATATGTCTTCTGAGTCCCACACCTTCCTGTAAAGGATTGTTGTTCACTGCAAGTGTTCGGTTTTATTGTGTTTGTCAGAACCGATAGATAACATTCAACGCAATCACAATGGCGAAAACACATATCCCAGGCCCGTAAATGGAGTGATGAGTGGAAGTAGTAGAACGCTTGGACAAGATCGTTTCCTTCTTCAGTTATCCAATAAGTTGACTGTTATTAAGCCCTGGATTGGCCGCGCGTTGAATGGAAGGCCGTACGTATTTCAGCAAGACGGCGCCTTGTTGCACAAAGTGGACTGCCCAGACGAGCCCTTTGGTGCACAACTGGTTAGAAGACAATTTGGACATGTTCTGGTCATAACACTTTTGGCCGAAACACCAAACAGTCCAGGTTTAGAACATCTGGATTGATTTGTGCAGGGCATATTTCTGAAAGGCTCTAACAAGTCTCCATACCCAAACCCTTTATCAGGACGCACCACGGTTACTAAAACAAGCGGCGAACACGTTGACTAAACAGACGCGCGAAGAGTTGCTAAATACAACGAGCCAAACTTATCATTCTAGGTGCCCTAATAGCAAACATATGACGGTTTTACTAACAATATCTCGTTTACACGCCCATGTAACGAGTATAAGTCTAATGCCGAACATATTAGAACATAATATCGCTTCATGATAAAGAGCGGTAGCCTCTACGGCATACGCAATTAATACCTCTCGACACCTCTGGTCAACATCGATTTTCAGATTACTCATACGTGGCAGCAAGAAATTACTAGTTTCGTACTTCCTAGTGTAGCGGGTGGCAATTCAAACAGCACCACGTGCAAATTCAAACTGCCGCTACGTACGACGCACCGAAACAACGCCGCGTGCTGCAGCAACACAAGCGTGTCCACGAGTGATAACTCCAGAGCGAAAGCGCACGGAATATATAAACGTTGCAAAACATTTTCTACTCCACAGAATAGCAAATGCGTACATTACTCGTACATTAGCTGACTAAAGGACGGGAATATCACTTTGCGGACTTAGATTGAGTCTTGGGCCCGACAGGTAAACCCCCTACACCACTTTCCGCTCATCCCAACGTCTTAGCCTTGCCCCCAGCTTTTGCTACCCAAGAGTACGGTGACAAGACACTAGCATGATCGATAAAGCATAGATAACTGCGTCAGAATTCAGTCAGCACCGAGGAGCGAACCCCTGGTTGAAACAGGATAAAAAAACAGCCGCCTCATCTGTACATTATATGTCTGAGGAAGTAACACCTCCAGATGAAGCCATATACACCCAGAACGAGGCAAGATCTACCTCCCTCAAGAAGAAAGCTAGCTACACCTTACGCACCACAGGCCGAGAAGGAAACTCCTACTAGTCCTACATGAAAAGAACCTTCTGCACCTAACTATGTAGACGAGAATGATCTATAGCTCCTACTGATAGCAGTCTGACAGAGAAAAGCTAATTAGCAAACACGGAACTATGCACACACTAATCTCTAAAGCAGTATAATATATAGGCCTCAGTATGCGTAAAATTTGGCGCAAAGCGCTTGAAATAGGCTTTACCCCCACTAGAACAAAAAGACACTTCGTCAGGGTGAATACCCACCCGCTCCCAGAGCTCCCCCACCACCAGAGGGATCTATAGCTGCAGAGATACAAGGCCTTTTCCTTCACGAGGAGCTAGCCGGTAAAAAAATACGCAGATCCTACGAAAAAAGAATGGCCTGCGCGCACCTATACTGCCACTAGCCTCAACAAGGCCTAGATGATAAGGCTCCAACAAGAGCCTTATTGCTGTCACGAAGGACGGACGCCTCGTCAATTGACTATCACTACAATTTTCCGAACTGCAGGATGCACTGCCAAACTTCAAGGCAGGCTCTTCTTCTGTAGAATCGTGACATCCTGGCAATTGAGAAGTTTTAAATACTCCAGCATTAACGCATACTGTATATGGTCCCGCACGTCGAAGGCAACAAAAACGATTTCTCCACTCAGGCCATAAGAGGGAGTGGTGGACAAAAACATGTCACAAAAAGCGCCACTACGACGTTGTGCCCAGCATACAGACCCTCGAGAAAACCACAAACAAAATGACCAATAACACTCAAATACTGCAATAAACTTCTGCATAGTCTTTAGAGCATCCGCTGTGGCGTTATATTCACGGAAAATGAGATAGAATCACTACTACTCTCCGAGACCTTTGTAGCACAGCTTTGTCAACATGCAACCCACGCTGGCAATTAGATCCTTCAATCACGGGTTTCCCCACGCAATCATTCCCCACCTCAGTGGTAACATGCGGCTGGTGGTTACGGAGGCGACATCGAGAGGGGTCTATCGGAAGGTAAGCGGCTCTCGTTCGAGCGCCCCTTCCGATGCCCGCAAGATTCTGGATCTAAAGTGGGTACAGCTAGGATGGTCCTCGAGCGCCATCACGAAGTAGATCACCGTACCGACCTGACGGCGGGTGTCAACAAGTGGAGCACTGTGTCTCCTCGTGAACTTCCGAGGCAGTGAGCAGCGTTGAGACACTGAAGCACCTCTCCAAAGAGTGCAAAACTACACTTGCCTGCAATAATTGTGGCGTCGAGGGGTACGCAGCCAACAGGATTTGTCCAAAATTTAGAATGCAGATAAAAGAGGCCGGCCGTGGCCGTCCTAACTTCCTACCGGTACCCGTACCCCCTCACAAGTTTAGGTTCGGGCCCTGACCGCGGTGACCCGATGGGTACACCACGATGTCCAGGAACCGACGCAAAAGAAGTCAACGTTTACCCCCTGACGACCAACAGGCCGAAATAACTGCCATAGAGGCACAATCAAGTGATCCCAGGGCCCTGGGCACTTAATTTAATAATGACCCACACTCTTAAAATTATACAGTTAAACTGCATTCGCAGCAAAGGAGCCCACGTTATGCTCCAGGAGAGCAGCCACCGGCTAGGCACCGACCTGTTGCTGCTCAGCGAGCCTAACATCCGGTGGACAGAGAATTCTCTACCATATTGGACTGTGGACTGTCATAAAGCGACCAGCATTGTACTTGACAGCCGCTGCCATCTTCCAATATCTGGGCACAGCAGCGGCCACGGTTTTTCAGGGATTGATGTTGCCAACATTGGGCGTTTCTGCTCATGCTACTGCAGACCCAATGTTTCACTTGAGGTTTTAAACAATCTCTTAAACGACTTCTATTTCTCTTTTAGGCAAGGTGACGTTCCATTTTTAGTCATAATCGGAGATTTTAAAGCCATCGCTAACACATCAGACTCCGCTGAGACTAGCCGGAGGGGTATCGCAGTTCTCGAATAGATGGCGGCGTATGATCTGATCGTTCTTAACACTAGTGCTTCCACTTTCCACAGAGGTGGGCACACCTCGTGCATCAATCTAACAGTTACGCGCTGAACAAAGGCCCAGCGGATTTTAAACTGGGCATTACTACAGGACGAAGAATCCCTCGGCAATTTCTATCTCAGCCAGTTCAACGTGACTACCCTCCAGCCAGCGACATCACCTTTCCTGCTGCGTCCGGCACCAGGGAGCCGACAAGCTTCGGGGGTCGCTAAGAAGTCTCATCGGATCAGAAGGCCTGCCTAAGACTGCGGCAGGCCTGCAAAAGCTCCTGAGAGAAGCGTGCAGCAAAGCTTCGGAAATAAGCTGGTACGGGGATTTCCACTTTAAAGAAGAGGGTGAACCTAACACCAGACGCCACTAAAGATACAATTACAGCGCTGTTTTCACAGCACCCTTTTCTTGACCGCGGCCCCTACCAGAGGGTCCTAGGGGCTAAAGAAGAGCAACCTCCAGTAGCAACACTGCAGAAGATACACGAAGCGTCGAAGCTGCTCAAGCCGGGAAAAGCACCGGGCACGGACGGTATCCCCGTTTCTGCCGCCAAGCCACTGGTGAAGGAGTATCTGGAAGCGATGGCCGCTGCGGCGACGAAAATGTTCGGCCTGGGCTCGTTCTCTACCGAATGGAAGGCCGCAGATCTGTCCGTTGTAATCCCGAAGGGCCGTACCTTATACCGCCTAATATACTTACTAGGATACCTGGCTAAAGGTTTTGGGTCCATCGCGGAGGCACGCCTTCGAGACTTTGCGGAGGGAATCGGCCTTCTGTACGACTCCCCATACGGATTTCGGAAGGAGCGCTTGACAATTTACGCCATTTAGCGGGTTTCATCCAAGGCCAAGCTCCTCTGCAGGCTTCCGCCAAAGAAACGCGATCTACTAGTGGCCGTTTTACTCGGCGTCAAGAACGCTTTTAGCAGTCCTCCGTAGAGAGTCATACTCGAGATACTCATACAGTAAATAAAAGCCAGCTTTATCTTTGTAGAATTATATCTGACTACCTACATGTTCACACTATTTAATCCCAAGGAGTGACCTTCAATATGACTGCAAGAGTGCCACAGGGCTCTATACTTGGCCCCCGCTATGGCACCTATTATAGAACTTACTTTAGCAACTGCCAAGAGCGAGCCAATTTTTTTGGTGGCCTGGAGAAAGTGCTCAGCTCTTTACCTACGCGTCAATAACGAATAGATCAATATGGTCAATACGGCAAGATACCTCGGAGTATTCCTTGATCGGGGTCACCGAGGCACCTATCACTTGCGCCGAGCAACGGACAAAGACCTCAAAATTGCCAATAACTTCGCACGGCTCATGTCTAATACCTATGAACCTGGCACTTCAAACGACGCATCATTATGTCCGTGGCCAAGTCAGTAGCCCTCTACGGGGCTCCGACCCTGCGTGCGTTCACTGCGACAATGGACTTGATGACACCCCAGAATACACGTTAGAATGGGCAACCAATTTCTCCCCCACACACAATAGCAATGATTTTCCACACTAAATTATTTCTGTCTACAGAAGTCGTTGAAAAAAGTTCATCTTATAGAATGCTCGACAGAGGAAATCTCTGCACTACCGGGGGAAACCTGCCGAGAATCCACCTCCCGCCCACATCTTGCGTCTGCGACGAGTATGCACGCGCCGCAGAGCAAAGCATTGGTCAAATCTATGGAAAGAGTACTAACAAGTACAAAGAGCCGTACATAAGCCAAATAGGAATAATAAAATAGGCCACTGGAATTCATTATGCGAGAAGGTCGAAGAAAACCATTGGGCAAAGCTTACAAGATCGTGCGCAACAAAATAAGCCATACACAGCCGACCCTAGTTGTAGTAGTAGCCCGACCGTTTAAAATTGCGCTATTTCCGCAAGAACCCCCGCCGTAACAGATACTCCTTGAGAAAATGTTAGACCTTATCTTTGAGCCAATTATAATCCAACATATCAGAGTCGTGGCTGAACACGGACGGCTAAGAAAAGCATCGGGCCCATATGCGGTTTCCCTGCAAACAGTACGCCTACTTCTAAACAACCATAAAAGTAATATTTTCACTAGCGGAGACTACCCTAACCTTTAACTCTGGTGCCAAAATCCCGCAATCCACAATAAGACTTCACGGCATATAGCTCTATAAATATTTGTGTGCTTTCGTGTCTATCCAAGACAGCTGAGCACGACATCAATAGACGTGTAGTGACAAAATTAGAAGACAAGAAAGCACTGTTGGAATACTAACACGGCTTCCAAGCCGGATGCTTCACAGCAAAGTTCTAAACATCGTTAAAATACCGAGAGCCCCAGTCGCATTGTCTGTATATCCTCTTAGATGTCAAAAACGTTTCATACGCTTTCGTGTGACTGGGACCAATCCTGTGGAATTTAGTCTACGATAATGTACTTAGACTCTCACATTATCCAAAGGCTAATTCGTCGCCTACGCAGACGATCTGGCACTAATCGTTACCGCCAGGACGCGGATTTGCTCAAAGGGATAGCTAACTGAGTCATGGCTTATATCCAACAATACCTGCATACGCTAGATCTCGAATTGGCGTCACAAAAAACGGAAGCAATTTATTTAAATGCTGTAAAGCATCCTCCAAAGAATTTGACCTTATGTCTGGAAGGGCACCTAATATTACCTACACCTATAGTCAAATACCTAGCGTCATTCTGGATAGGGCTCTCACAGGAACGCCTCATGTGCGCTACGCAGCCAAAAAAAACAGCCTTAGTAAAGCTGCAAAAAATCCTCCTCCCAGGGACCCTCTACTGCAGGATCCAATTTTTGGCGCCGTCTCTTAGCATCAGTAATAGATAGCATTATGCTATATGCCGTACCCTTATGGGAGCACACGACCACCAGGGTTACGACACGCCGGTTCCTCAACAAAACCCAACGACCTATGACGCACGGGCAAGTTGCACGGCTCTACAGATGAAAGAAACACTATTCTGCAGAAGAGACATTCTAAGCAAATAGAGCCAGCAGTAGGGAGCAATCCAGCCGGGCCAGCCTGGATACTGGACAAAATCAATACTCCCTGATTTAAAAAAATATACAGCCCTATACACGGCTCGCTTACCCACGCAGTCGCACAGCTTCTATCGGGCCATGGTGCTGTAGCTACACCGCATTAGTAAAACTGGCTCCTCCTTGTGCCGTATATACAACTCCGGGGATGCCGACGATGTGAGGCACTGCTACGGACGCTGCGCCCTTTTCAATACTGAAAGCTAATATTGCAAAACCTAAGATTTAGAAATTCCCTGATATGCCAAGCCCTTGTAGAGGCGTCCCTTAAGAAACACAAATCCTGGCTTACGGAAGGCCAAGGCGAAAAAACGCTGCACAAAGTCGTAGAGCCTTATTGGCAAAATAAAGTGACCAGGTGAAGTAACATCGAGAAGGCAGTACTGCGGCTACGACAAGTGTTAGACAAAGTCAGTGGGCTTGTGAGTTCAACACAACCTGGCTTTTACAACGACGCCCAGTGTGCATCATACAAATTACCAGTTAATATATATATATATATATATATATATATATATATATATATATATATATATATATATATATATATGTATATAAATATCTACAATTTGTATTTAGGGTGTCAATTATGCACCACTTCTTCTTTTGATTTTCGCCCAGCGCTCTCTCAATCAAAACTTTCATCTTTCCAGAATGTCTTGTTTTTTTAAAGCATACGAAGTGGTTGGGATGGCTCTCGATATCGTTTAAGCGTACGAGAAAGTCGATCTCTCTCTATTGCATAATAAGGGTTTTTTCACTTTAAACTATTGAGATGTTTACATAACTATTAGCATTTGCGTTGTCTTGCAGATACTTATGTGGCACTTGCGTGTATATCTATGTAAGGGCCTGTCAGCTCATCGCTTTGAGGATGACCGTACGAGTTACATTAAAGTAGAAAATCTATTTTACATCGCAGGTAATCGCTTTTTTAGAGAATAACGTTATTTTTAGAAATTAGAGCGCAAGTGTTTAAGCAGTTAATCGTGTTAATCTGAAAAAACATCCATGTGATGCGTTCGGAACTCGGCCTTTGTAGGTATAAGTTTGATTTTAATCACAAAAAACACGCTGATATCAAATTCAGATACTTATGATATAAGAAATGATTTGCTAAAAACATACTACACCAGTAGAAGGCAACCCTTAATAAATGTAAAAGCACATTCACAATCACGTGTGAGCATATGCGGATATATGTATTTAAACTTATAAATATAATTATATATGCACATGATTGATTGATTTATTATTCGCTTGGCATGTATACTTAAAGTCACATGTCACCTTTTCATATCAGGCTCGCTAAGGGCAACAATGTATTCTCAAATACCTACTGTATTTGCCTTCCATTGGGATAACTTCTTCTTTGTAATATTGACCTGGTCCTTTCTAACATTTGGCTTTAAAGCTAGGGCCGCCGACAGGTTTATTCATTTATTTGCTCCCCCTCAACAAATATGTACATAGTCTTTGTAAATTAAGTACGCTCATGGGGGGAATGTATATTTAGAAGTGAGACTGAAATTACTACTATATGTTATATTGATGTTGATGGTTAGACATTGCTTTACAAAAGGCGTCATTGAGGGTGAACAAATTGTTCGTTGGAGAAACTATACATACCATCGTGCTCGATAGAATATTCTTGTTTCTGTGAAATATACTCATGCTCAGGCAAATAGTCAAATTGAGCAAACAAACAGTTTGCAAAATTTAGGGTTTTGGGATGTTCATTATGCCTGCGGCACTGAAGCAAGTAATCAATTATGTAAAAGGGAATTTTAAAAGATTTTCTAGGCAGAGGTCGACGACAATCCCTGAAATTAACCCTACAAGATAGTGCGGAGCCAAGTGAAGAGGATAGTAAGACAGGATGAAAACAGTAATTCTTTGCTGCTTTCTCTGTGTCGCTTTGTTACTCTGGCCATCAACGGACAACTACAAAATTTTATATTGCCAATATTTTACGAAGCTTCTCTAATTGCTCTCCGGAAGAAGGACGGCGAAATAAGACCTATTGCAGTGGGGCTCACTCTACGAAGACTTGTCGGCAAAGTCCTCGTCAAGAAATCAATCAAGGATATTGTTGAGTTAGTTGCCCCACTGCAACTTGGCTGTGGTATTAAGGGGGTACCGAAGCTGCCGTACATGCCACCGCTGCATACATTGAATCACACAAAGCCGCAAACCATATTTTTTAGTAAAGTTGGGTTTTCAAAATGCCTTTCACATGATGCGAAGAGACCACATTTTAAATTCGGTTAAAAAGCGAACCCCGGCGCTGTACGCCGCTATCTACCAGATGTATCGCTTCCCGTCTAATCTCTATTGGCAAGGAAAGACTAAACTGTCGAAGTGTGGGGTGCAGCAGGGCGACCCGTGTGGGCCGGCTCTCTTCTGCATAGGATTATATGAGCTTCAGGCACGATTGCAGTCAGAATTGCAACCGTGATACTTAGACGATGAACTTCTTGTAGGGTTTTGCCTGCTGTCCTTTCCGACATTAAGTAGGTCCACGACTTCGAGACGGTCTCGGACCGGAAGCTCAACGACAATAAATGTGAGCTCCTCGTTTTATCGCACAACGACAGAGAGGAAACTGCTGCCGCAGCACAAGCAAAACTACCCAATATCAAGTGGCTAACGGAGGAAAACGTCGAATTGCTGGGTGCACCGTTAACTGACGCAGCAGTTGTGGGTGCCCTCCAAAAGAGGCTCACAGATGCGAAACGGTGGTGCAGTAGATTAAAACATCTAGACGTACACCCAGCCCTGTATTTTCTACGGCAAAACCTTTCCACGCCTCGTTTAATTTATCTTTTACGATGTTTTTCCTCGTACAAGAGAGATGACCTGCTCTACGTTTTCGACGAACTCTTCTGAACGACACTCGAGTGCTTATTCAATGTGCGCCTAGGAGACAACGCATGGGCCCAAGCTACGCTGCCAGTCAGCGCAGGTGGCCTCGGTGTCCGTACAACTAAAGATATGGCCCTGTCGTACTACGTAGGCTCAATCACAGATTTTAAACGTCTAATTGCTTTCATAGGCCCGGAAGGTACTTCGGAGGTGATCGAACGAGCTTCGCGTACGAGCCTGGACGAATTTAAAGCGCGGTGGGAGGCTCTACCGGTTTGCCCAACGCAAGAGTCTTTCGACCGCATTGTCGTGAAGCGGAAACAAACCTCTCTCCTATCTCAGGCGCAAACCACGGCTGACAAGGCTAGACTACGAGCCTGCTTCGATCCGATGAGTGGCAAGTGGCTTCAGGCCTTCCCCTCGCCTCAACTAGGTACGATGCTGGACAATAACACACTCCGCATCGTGTCTGGTCTGCGGCTGGGGGAGACGGTCTGTGCCGCTCATCTTTGCAACCGGTGTCGGTTCCCCGTAACAACAACAGGGGAACACGCTCTATCGTGCCGATACAGCGGCGGCCGCCACCCACGACACTATCCAATAAACGACGTCGTCTGTCGTGCACTACATAGTGCACAGGTGCCGGCTGTGAAAGAGCCACTAAACCTCAGCGCCAATAGTGGGTTACGACCGGACGGTAAAACTAACTCCTTGGGAAAGAGGTCGTCTACTTGTATAAGACGTTACCGTGTCGTGTACATTGGCCAGGAGCTACGTCGCTCGAACAAGCCAGAAAGCTGGTGCCCCTGCTTGTCTTGCGGAGGACCGCAAGTTAGCGAAATACAAAGAACTCAATCCGCAGTTTACCGTCCAGCCAATTGCCATAGAAACTTACGGACCCATGGGTGAAGTAACGTCAAAATTTTTCAAGGAGCTTGGAAAAAGACTAAACGCAGTCACAAAGGATCCTCGTTCTAGAGAGTTCCTACTGCAGCGAGCAGCGATCGAGCTTCAACGGGGAAACGCGGCGTCAGTCGAAGGGTCCCTTCCCTTCGCCGAAGGGTTCCCTGAGATCCCGTAGGAATAGAGATGTTCTTAATACTATTTTGACTAAATAAAAACATGTGATCCACTACAGATAGTAAGGCTGGATATGCAGGAGCAAGAACAAAAAGACTAAAGGAACTCTTCCCCCACCATAATAACTTTTCGAGAAAAGGGTTTGAAATGCCAGAAGGATACGAACCGACGGAGGACGGTGTGCCCCCGGTCCTAATGCAGAAAGTCGTTTAGGCGGTCGACCGCATGAAGACTGGTAACTCCGAGGAGTAGACAGTATTCCGGCGACGCCCGTCAGGGTGCTTTTCAGGGAGTGCCTGCGGTTGTCGCTGGCGTAGTCACCGCGATTTTTCGGAGAGGGAAAATCCCGTCTTTATGGAAGGCTGCGGAGGTAGTGTTGATTCCGACGGGCAAGGGTGGCTACAGACAAATAAGTCTCATTAACACGATTGCAAAGGGCTCTAAGAGGATCATCGAGAAACGGCTCAGATAATTTGCTGAAGAGTTCGACTACTGTTAGCGACCTAAGAGGTTTTAAAATCATAGATCCGTCTATACAGCTATACACTGAGTCCTGGCAAAGGCAGAACCTCTACACATTTCCAGACGAAGGATGCGCCAGCTGATGTCTGCGAACTTCCTAGATGTACGAAACGCGTTCAACAGGCCGCCATAGGAAATCATCCTAGAATACATTAAGAGGAAGCAATCACCCCGTACTTAGTCAGTGTGATCTCAGACTACCTGAAAAACCACAATAATCGAGCGCCGGAACTACAATGAAAATTACGGCTGGATGATACCAATAAGACTTTGCAATCAATTAGCGAATGGATAAAAAACATACCGACGCTTGGATTGGCACTGGAGATGAGCGAGGCGGTCTTACTCACCGGTCGGATCGTAATCGACCCAGCGAACTTTTCATTGGCAGAGAAGGGCCTCAAGATAGAGCATCTTCGCTACTTAGGGGTCTATCTAGACAGCGGAGAAGTGAACACATTAAAATTGTCACGGTAACGGCAAGGAAAGCAGCATACGATATTGCGCAGATCTTACCAAACATTCACGCGCCTAAGTGAGCGGATGGGGAGAGACTGGTAATGTCAATGGCCGGAAAGATAGCCCTCTTTGGAAGTTCTGTCTGGTTCAGAGAGCCAAGCGAGCTTAGGAAGACCCAACAAATGATAGCGCCTATAACCATAGAAGCATACCGTACGGCAAGTACGCTGAAATTCTTCTCCACACATGCCAAGAACAAGCAGGGAGGATTTCGTTCAATTCATCTGCGAAACAGCTAGCGACTTTGAAGTTAAAACCAAAGCCGCAAAAGAAGTCTTCAAAAAATAGGAGCGGCTCGCCCAAATACGTCCACAAAAATTCCCCATCATAAAAGGCGACGCTGAAAGAGAACGCAGTGTTGCCGAACGGAACGGTTCTGGTCCAAAGGGAATACTTTCCGCAGGTGACCCCGGTCAATTGCTCCGATAGACATTCACCGCTCGAACCTACACATAGTACTATTAACCGAAGACTGGATGGCTTGGAACGAAGCTTAAGGACGGCTGCGTTGCAAAAATTTTCAGACCATTAAAACCCCTGGAGTTTTAGCCGGTAAGGTGGGTAGTCTTGCAGTGAGTTCGACACAGTTGGGCCCACATTTGAAGGTAGTGCCCGTTTGCACGTAATGCATTTCCCGCCATTTAAGAAAATTTTCTAGAATACTCACTTCAAAAACTTGTCAACTGAGTAATACGATAAACGTCCATAAAACAATTAGACGAATATACTCATTGCAAGGATACCGTATGGATGGTGCTCCGATCTGTGATATAATTACCAAAATCGTCATACTCTCCCCACCGATGTCGGACTCCCGTGGGGTCCCGTGTCAACAGGTGACAACCGTTCGATCTTGTCAGCCACTTATGCTATTAGGGGGTTACGCTAAATCTCCATTTGTCATCTACAAGACATATAATGGAAAAATGAAAATAACCTACCACAGCTACGATACTTTTACAGACCTCGACATGAAAACGGACAAGACCCTATCTTGAATAATAGGACCTCCCACGTAACGCACCAACCACACTGATCCTCTAACTGTGTCGGGAGAGCGCGCTTGTAGAGTTACTAATAGAAAACAGATACAGATTTGAACAAGAGACAAATAACACAAGAAACAAATTTGAAGAAACGGTAGACCAATAGGATACACTGACCAGAATACACCGAAAAAAGGGAATATAAATTTTGCATTAAACCACTTTACAGAAAGCCTAGCCTTTAACAGCAACACCTAGCAGAAGTTATTGCAAAGTAGCAGATTAGTGCTGTGTAGATTAACGTGGTACGTTATGCCCAAAGCCCAGTTGCACCGAAAATGATGATTGTGTCTGCAAATGTTGCGGTACACTATATATTAAGAGGTACCATTTCAACATATCCAGCATATCTAAAGCAATAGGGGATGTTTTAGACATACGCAAATAATGTGTTTGGCAAAGGTTTTGGCGCAGTCTATAAAGAGTTAGCATAAAAATTGCCTCCGTGTTTTGCCACAGCTCGTTCTATCTCTGACTGAAGCACATAGATTGCATCACGCGCTTCCGACCGCTTCGGCACCAGAGTTGCTCCGGCGGAAGGATCTGATCAACCACGTATTCAATCCGTTTTATAACCAACTTTCAGAAGATCTTCTTTAGCGCTCTTCAGATCGTTTCTAGTTTTGGTACGATAAGGCCCCCTCCATGTGCCTGGAAAGAGCTATCCAGACGGGAGAACTGTGATACCATCTCTAGAGTTGCTGAAACTAAACAACGTTCTTTTTAGATGTTTCAAATAGTTCATGCAGCCGTGACGAAGACCGCGTTGAAGTTTACGAATACGGCAAAGAGAAAGGTCCTCTAGAAGTTTTCGTTTTAAGGCATTCAGAAGTATAGCGCATGCTGTCATTGTTGACCGACTTTTTCTAAAGACATGTTGTCACTCAGGCATATTTTTGGTAACTTCCAAGAAATGTTCTAATCGACGGGCTGGGAGTGTAGAAAAATTGGGTACAATAAAAATCGCTTGTCAGAGACGACGACGAGGAAACGATTTGGAACTAAGTCGAGACCAGGGGTCTTCCCGGACGGCGCTTTGTTATCGCGTCGACTACTTCGGAATCACTAAAAGGCCGCGATAACACTTAACGAGCTTCATCAACGCGCTCATTCAAGAGATACTATCTCTGGACGAGCTTCTGCTAGTATGTATGCTTGAATCAAAAAGTGTTTCTAAGAAGCCCGTCGCTGATTGTGTCATGGTGTGTACGGTTATGTACTGATTCAATATGCTGATTATGTGGTGCTCTACCAAGAAAATTGCTTCCATATTCAGCAAGCATTGGTCTTTCTTGAGAAGTTCGTGACAGATACTTCGCTGGAGACAAGACAAAGGCCATTAAGTTCCGTCGTTGAGGACGCCTTGCAATAGTTGATAACAACCTATAGATTTTGTTAACTTTTTGTCATATTCAGGTATAGAACATACGCTAAACGACACTTCGTTCTCTAGACATATAGAGCACGGTACACGTAAGACGTCATCTAATCAACCAACTTCTTGCACTGCAGACGGCTTTAAAATGGTTTAACCTAAAAGTTGCCTCTAGAGCAGGCTATACGATTGAGTTTGTTTGGGAACATCTCAGAGCCTTGAGCTTTAAGGAACACGACCGCCTAAGCGCAACGTAATTACAACACGTAATAGGTTTTTACCAAAGCAGTCGCGACCTATTGGTGTACCTGGCTGCAGACACCCTACCTTTCACAAAGAACCTCCGGCGCCGCTTCAATGTGTGGTTAAGCAGCGAGTACAAAGAGCATTTGCTGAAGTGAGAGGTTAAGATGTCTTAAGTTGATAGGGACTTCTACAGGTCGCAAGCAATGTTAAACAACTCGTAGAAAGATGCCCAACACAAAACTCGCAACTTAAGTATGTGTTATACAATGCACAGCTTTCATCGCGCAGTGTGCATAAAAGTCGGTTTTCCCGAGGCAGACAAGCAGTGCAGCTGTTGGAACTGTGGAAAAAGCTTGCTTAATTTGCCATTGTTTGTATTGCCGAAACCTACCACCACTCCGCCATATTCGTATTTAACGCTTATAATATACACCCGACTTGAGCAATAAATGATTCATTGCTTTAACGGCAAATGCAATTCAATCGCATAAGGCATGAACTTCGCATGTCCTTATGCTCGGCTGCATGGGCAACATTTGGCCTAAGCCTTGCAACCCTTTCTAAGATGTTCCAGGGAATCACATCTTCTGCACTATGGTTTAAACCTTAGAGTCTGCGGCAAAGTAATTTATGCTATAGCATCTAAAGCACTGTCGTTACTGCAATGTATAATACAACCCCATGCTGTTTACGACCCAAGCAGGTCTTCCGTCGAAGTTTTGTCTGCGAATGTTATGATGGTGCGTTCAGTTGCTGACAAAACGTTGATCTTCAGATTTTTTGTTTTAACTCGAGTCACCATAGTTGCTCCTGGTGACTTAAATGCAGCTAGGAGGGTAGCCTCTGAGATGAAGGGGTGCAGGCCGGACATTGCACATACATTACTAGAAGTGATTAAGGTGGTTCGAGTTAGAACCAAGAATCCGAAGAGCAATCTTGTGTCGGCAACTGAACGTGCCATTTTAACATGCGCAGGCAATCACATTCCATTGAAGGTCCGCATTAGTCCAGCGCAGCTTGGGGTTGTGTTATACCGCGACGCAATGCGGTGTTTTTGGGTGGTACAACATGGATATCTTTCCCGCAGACTGCAAAGTTTTAAAACCAAAGTGTAGAAGATGTGGCTGCCTGAAACATGTTAGGAAGGTTTGCAAGGCTCATGCCAAATGTTGTTGTGTGTGTAGCGACAAGCATGACGTCACGTGGGGGTTCTTAACGCATATGAGTCGTTCAAAAATTTTGAAGCAGGTCTTGCGAAACGTTTTTTAGAAGCAGTCTAAGGCCCCGATTTTGCCGTCCTGTGCCCTGGAAGAATGCGTTTAACCGCCTAACAGTCTGAAAAAGTGTGTTAAGCTGAATAACGCCGCGGTTAAAAAAATCCTGTGGACCCAGGGACAACGTTAGAGGAATAACCGAATAGGTGGTAGATTTCATGGATATCGCCGCAGATCTTGTACAGTGTTTGCTAGACAAAATCGTTATTTGTGTCAAAGAGGTCTAAACAGCGGTCACTAGTCTATTTAAAAAGTTGCTTCCTTCTCTGCGCTCATGAGTTACCGGGAGACAGATGGATATTATGTCGAGTAAAGACGTAAAAAGGACAACTTTGCGGCACTTCATTGAAACTCTTTTGCGCAATGTATTTTGCGAGCTTTCACGTAATTAATTAAGGTGGAGAAAGGAGCAAAAGCGGCAAGCCTCCTGGAAGCTCGCAGCCAGCTTGCATAACAGCAACCGACACACGAATATTAAGACAAGCGCAACATACTCAAGATAAGCGGCCGCCACTTGGATTTTTTTAAGTAGAAGTATGAAAGCTTCAAATCAAGTTTCCCACTATTTTCCTTACTAGTAGGACTTATTGGTCCTTAGTGAGACATGGGCCGTAGAACCCACAGTCGTCCCTAGTTCCTGTATAAAAAAAATGTCTAGCTGCGCAAACAGAGTGATCGGGTAGATTAGGTGGGGACGTTTGTGTGTTATATGATAAAGGCGCAAAAACCTGATTTTAAAAGATAACTACGTAGTCCTTACAGGAAACGTGATAGCAAGATATTCTAGTTCTTCAGAAGCCATTGCTAGAAGAAGTAACACTATAATACACCGATATGGTGGACTTTCGAAAAGTGACAATACCAAGTGGTGACTTTAACTGTTCGCTTGATAAGCGTAAGACTTTCAAAAACAGTGTCAATAATCAACGGATTGGCGTCTCGCCGTATGTTGCTTGTATCTACAGCTCAAGTCTCGACCTTCGTCGCGCCTCAGGGACAGTCTACAATAGATATGTTTGCTACCAAAATAGACACAAGAGGGAACAAGAAAAGACTGGCGTTTGGCACGTGCCAGTTGTATTGGATACATAAACTCAGCCGCAATCTACATATTGCGGCCGGCCCCGTTTAAGTCGCAACCTTGAGATCACTCGTTTAAGCTTTACTTTTGGAAGTGTGCTTCCAGTGCTAGCTGTGATCAATGTTAAGCTTTATGTTACCAGCATTCTAGGCATCACTACCAACAGCGCTCCGTCAAGCGTGCAAAGTACACACCATGGCATAATGGGCAATGTGCTTTTTGCAAACATTATATGATTGCAGCATACATCCTAGCAAAAATCCGTCTAGTTATAATCTCCCTTCATATTCGATTAAGCCGCGACAATAAAGCGAAGAAAGCAGTGCTCCTTTAAAACAACAACCTCAATCACTCTACACCATGGCAATAAGCTGCTGTCATGTTGGAGGGCTGACGCGTCACAGTGCACACGTTCATATAGGTCAGTTGTCCTTCCCCAGTGAAAACATTTTGAGCAGTGTATATATATATACAGGGTCATTCAGGGAGTATTGTACTTCTTTCGAGGTTTGATAGAACTCAGCAAGAAAATATTTTTTCCCTATAGAGGGAGGACGCGGAAACGTCTTGTTTAGGAGTGAGGATGAACTTTATAAAAGTCGTTATTCTGCCTTTTTTCTCCTACATAGTTGTACGAAATCTACGTTTGCGGGAGAACCAGTCAACGCATGAAGGAACCGATTACACCGGCGTGCTCGGAAATTCTGCACAATGGAAGACACTTCACTAGCTTCCGTAGCAAAAAGCCAATACACAGGTTGAAAAAAGTCATAAAAAGTCGATATGTTGTTATGTCTTTCGTTAACGCTATTTCGTGAAAAATCGTAAAATGTTTCCAATATGACCAAAACTGTATGTCCAAAAGAACTCCCACGCAATAGCAAATTTAATGCCCACCACTTTCGTACCAAAGTGATGATGCTGCGTTACGTAGTTGTCAAGTTACTAAGCTTTTTCGATAGCCATATCGAAAGCGAAGGCATGCATATTTCCATAGGGCGTATGAGAAAGTTAGGTACATATTTTGAGGTTTGGTAAAACTCAGCAAGAGAATAATTTTTCCTAGTGGAAGGAGGGGGCGGAAACGTCTTGGCAAATTTTCACGGTTGGTTCTGAACGTGAAAACATGCACGTAAAACATAACAACTATGACTGTCGAAAACGCTTAGTTACTTGACAACTACGTAACGCAGCACCATCACCTTGGTACGAAAATGATAGGCATTAAGTTTGCTATTGCGTTAGAGTGGTCTTTTGGACGTACATTTTTGGTTGCAATGGACAAATTTTACGATTTTTCATGAAAAAGCGTTAACGTAAAATATCGACTATTCATGACTTTCCTTAATCTGGGTATTTGCTTTTTGCTACGCAAGCTAGTGAAGAATCTTCCGTTGTGCAGAATTTTCCTCCGAACACGCCGATGTAATTGCCGACTGGTTCTCCCGCAAACGTAGATTTCGCACAACTATGTAGGAGAAAAAAGGCAGAAAAACTACTCTTATAAACCTCACTCTTTCTCCTAAACAAGACGTTTCCGCGTCTTCCCTCCATAGAAAAAACTTATTTTCTTGCCGAGTTCTATCAAACCTCGAAAAAAGTACAATACTCCCTGAATGACCCTGTATAGTCACACACATACACACCTGCGTCTATCTCGTGGCTGACATATGTAAATTAGTAATTATACTACGTAAAAGAAACGTTCATTCAGTAGCACCGTGCAGCGCTTTGCGCAGGGGGATTTTGCTTCCGTATTTTGATACATGGCTATTTGTCAACTGCGTACGCTTCTTCTCTCTCTGCACCGCAATCCAGACTGGCCACTAGCCCTACTTTGCTGGCTAGCACTGGGACAATCAATAATCGACACCCAATTTCCTCCGGCCCTTCTGTCAGTTTATGTTGGAAGTAACTATGGCCAAATAATAACATCAACAACTCCTAGAGTAGTTAAGGCGACGCCCAGAATTCAACAGTAGTGACAGCGACATCAACAGCAGAGAGCAGCAGCAACGACAGCAACAACAAGAACAACAACAGCAACAACAACTACAGCAGCAACAACCACAACGACGGCAGTAGCGACGCAATTGGCCGAGCTATGTGGCTGTAACTCCTCAGGTCTTCACTGTTTGACAGTTTTTCTCAGGCCAGTCTTCATCCTCTGCTGAAGTATTCTTGTTGGGATTGCGTTCTAAAGGTGTCGACATGTGTCAAAGACAAGCAGCAGCGGAAGCAACAACAACAACAGCCGCAGCAACAACAACAACAACAGCAATGACGTAAAAGGCACTACAATGCCTATCCGAGCGACAAAGTCACTCGCCTGGGCTGGCTCGCGTCGCTAGTGGCGGCGTTTTTTCCATCCATCCTCCTCTTACCCCTCTTCCAGCCATCGTCGTCATCATCGCCGTTGTCGTCGCCGTCGTCGTCGTTGCTGCTGTTGTGAATTGTTATTTTATATTTGGCAATTTCCGGAGCATCGGAGTTGCCGTCAGATAGTTGCTATACGCAGCACGGCCGTTGCCATCAGAGCCGCCATTGGTTTGGTCTGGTTTGCTCGGAGCTACAATATCGCGACGACCATTATCATAATATTAAGGGACAGTGTACTAGGAGGCTGCTCGTCCCGTTGGTGTGATGATGAAGGAGACAGAGCTTGGTCGGCGTAAAGCGCCGGAGGACTGCCGTCATAGACATGGGCGGCGACGACGTCAGCCACGACGACGACGACGACAACGACAACGACTAGTACAATAACTACTACAACGATACCAAACCAAACGACACCAGTAGGGCAACCGCAAGGCAGACTAAACAGGCAGCGGTTAGGAGGCCAAAAGGGGCAACAAGCGACCAGGCCGGCCGGACAGACAGACATATATAGATAGACGTATATAAAGAAGAAGAAGAAAAAGAGGAACGCTGGGGACCGCATGATCAAGGGGCAAAGTAGGGGCATAATGGGTTACAAGTAGAGCGGCGGTAGTAGAGCTGAGCCATGAGGGTGACGTGGGATGAGCGGGGCGAGCAGGCGGGCAGAAAGGCAGGCAGGCCGGGAGGAAGGAGTGAGGCATCGCGAGATACGGCAGCAAACTAGCTAGAGCTACGGACGGGGTCAGCAGTGGACGAGCAGCAGGGGATTGAGACCGACTTGTGGACGAACAGGAACCGCGGCACTGCTGCTCCTCGTAGGCAGCCCAACCCGGTCCAGCTAGGCGCGATTCGGCCTGGCCGCAAACCGCCCGCGGCTGGATCAAGGGGCGTCAGGCCAGCCAAGCACGAAGAGACGCGGCAGGCAGCGGGGGTTTGGGAACGTGGGGGCGTGGGAACATAGGGGCGTGGGAACGTGGGGCTGAGGGTGGAGGGGGAAATGGGCAGATCGAGACACGGCCGGAGGGTATAGAGACAGGCGCCCAGCCCTTCGTCTTGCCGCAGCCAGGGCCCCGGGGACTGACTGGCAGAAATGGTCAGCTTCGCCACTGCGTCTGTCGCCGCTACCCAGTATGCCGCCATTGCTTTTGTTGCTGGTGCTACAACAACAACAACAACAACAACAGCAGCAGCAACAGCAACAACGCTTACGCCATCGTCACTCTTCTGCTTAGCCGGGCGGCTCTAGCCCGCCGTCTTTGCCATAGCAGCGGCAGCCGCAATAACGGCTGCCACGGCTCTCACCACCTCTGAACTTTAAAGACCTTCGTTGCCACTAGCCACCAGTTGTAGCAGAAGTTCGTTCTCTTTGTATCTATCTTTTCGTTCGTCGCTTTATTCTAGCACCACTGCCACGACTACTACAATTGGCACGGCTACCGTACCACAGCACTAGTAGTGGGTAACCACCGTCGCCGTCGTTCACAAAGAAATAGCCGCTTCGTGAAGCCTGTGCCGTTCTTTCTTTCAATCTCGCTCTCTTTATCTCTGTCTCTCTCTCTCCATGTCTTGCGTTCAGACTTCAGAGTCCTTAGTTTACTCCAATTGCTCGCTTTGTGACTCCGTTGTTGGGACCGCCGCTCGCGGCTTCGTTTACTTGAACCTGCTTTTTATGTTTTGGGTAATAAATATAGCACATGAGAGTCGAGCAGGAAGGAGAACAGGCGACGAAGCATAAGAAGAACAAAGAAAACATGAGATGGTGTAGAGGGGACGAGGCATCACGACTCCGGCATTCCGTCCAGCGACTGTACGGGTCGCTGTACGGACGACGTTGTTGGAAGCAAAAACAAAGAAAGCTAGCCGACTTCATTGGCTTCTTGCACCTCGGCGACGGAGCAAGAATGAAAGGCCAAGTCGGTCGCGCCAACCGGGATGAAATCACCATCCCGAAACGAACATGCACACACTCGCTCGTCTATACGGCCGAAGCCAATGCCGATGCGATGCGGCTATTGGTTGGTCTCGGCTCTCCGACCCTCCGACCAGGAATTATGATAAAGAAAAGAAGTGTCGCTGGACGCTCATCCAAGGGCAGCTCATTACTGCCCACCCGACACAGAGGAAGCAGACAGGGTTTTGCCGAAGATTAGTGCTACTACTAGAGTCAACGAGCAGTGACAGTGTGGTAACAAGACGCACAACGCGAGACAATGCTGCTGCTTCTGCTGCTAACTCCCTGCAGCTCGATATCTTCATGCTCCCTCCACTTCGCTCCGTCCTCTCGTCTATGATATGGACTTCTCACATTCTTGGATGGCAGGCGTGCCGTGCTAGTATTACCAAGAAGCAGCCAGACCAAGAGGAAGCGAAACGAGCGTCAAATCAGATTATCTAGCCGCCGTTAGATTGACACTAAAGGCGCCTAATCTATCTGCTCACCGGCTCCCTCATTTTGTTCGGCAAGACTTCGGCTGTGCGCCGAGGACTGGCCGCTAGCAGCGATGCCATAACTTCACGCTCTAGCGTCATTGGCGGTCGCTCTAAATGATAACGAGAGCCTTTCCTTCTTACATTCGTCGACCTAGGAGCTGTTATGTCCAATCATGTCTAACTCGTTTGAGAGAGTAGACATGCTTAGAGTATGTATTTTTTTAATATTTTTTACCCCAGCTTACGTTTGGAACACCATATTCGCAGTGAGGGGAAGGTAAACATACTGTTTAGTGTAACCTAAGTCGAGTAAAGTCTAAAAAGGTCGAGGTTCTACAGTTACCCTGAGCTGTCATGAACCACTGTAGAGCGTAACATGTATGAGAAGCTGTGAACTTTGTGACTGCTGATAGCAGCACTCACTTTAGCAGAGTATTTAATACAAGGCTTTACTGAAACAGTACATACCCTATTTTAAGTGTTACGATCCCGGGTTTACGGAAAACGGTGCAATGGATGGTTAGTTTGAAACAATGCAGACAAACAACCCCTTTTATTCTACAACATATAATGTCCATCTTGCTGGTCCAACTAGCATCATATCAGCTAGATCAAACCATCTCAATGGCACAAAAGCAAAATTTACGCTCCCAAGATATTAGGCACAGTTAAAAGATTGTCACATGCAATTAATATATGCGACACATACGCATACGTCTGATGAAGAAGAAGAAGAACGCCTTAAAGCGCAAACGCGTTTGAGAATTCAACATTGTACCACTATCCAGATGTTGGTCACAAATAATGCTCCCGCTCCACACAGCTTCAGCAGAAGCCTATACTCATCGTTAGCTGAGCGAGACAAGTCCGCTCAGCTTGGCCGGGCCAAAATTTTATCTATAGCAATAGATGCATTGCCTACTAGAATATGACGTGGTGAAATCAGGCCAACTGTGACCTGAGTCTATCAGTGTTTAGTTGCGTGGACTACTACGGGCGCTGCTTTTTCGTTGTGTTAATTCTACTCATATTTGCCATTAACGTTGATAACCGCGCCAATACTAAGTATTGTAAAGAGCTGTTGCGACAAAGACTTGTGGTTGACCCAGCGAGCTCAGACACCACTGACCGGTCAAAATACCAGGTCAAAAGCAGCAGTTGCGCCGCTCTGCATGTGTGTTTCTTTATTAGTTTGACTATTTCTCTTTTTCCCATTTTAGTACTCTCCACTCACCTTATGCTTCTATGAGGACACGAAGCCTTTTCGATGCGTGACCAATCTTGATGTTACAAGATTCTTCTTCTTGTGTGGCACAGGCAACTCTCTGGCCGGATCTTCTTCGTTTTCCTTGAAGAGCTCGTGAAGAACGGAAAGTGATTCGCCATCCTCGAGCGGTACCCCATTTAGAACGAGCTCCACTGGCATGCCAGTGTGTCGGCGCGCGATCGCCACACGCGTCGGGTACGCGAATTGTGCATACTGCGGTAGAGGCCATTGTGTCAGGCGGACCCTGCAGAACTTCACCAGAACACAAAGCTTATGTGGTGTGCCAAATTTCGCTACATAGAAAACGATCATACGATTGCTCGCATTGTCCATTATTTTGGCCCGTCTCTCTATTAGCCGCAGCCTGAACAGCGCTGTTCGTATGGCCTGCGTAAACCTAGCTGTCGGCAGGCGATGTTTTTTTACGAATCGAAACAACTCTAGAAACTGCTAAAATTTTCTTAAGTTTCTAATTTGTGCGCGCACATTGGCTTGGGGTAAGTGGCTCGGGCGGTATCGGTGGCGACGGCGGCCGCAATAATGACAGAATTGGTGGTTGTGGAGGTAAGAAAGATAATCGTGTTCCTACGTCGCCTAGACATACAGTTTAGTGAGTATTTGTTACAGTTACATTTATATCGGAATCACTTTCGTATTACTTCGCTGAAAATGGGGGGACTGATTTTCATGCCGCTCCACCATGTAATGAAAGCGACGAGTATACAGGGCACTCCTAGCGAGATGTTCCAATGGCTCCCGCTCAGTTGACGAGAAGTGACGGAAGGTTTTCTATCCAACATTTTATATCTCTCTTTCTTTTTCTGTTAAATGTTATTTCTATCTTTCTCTCTTTTTGATGGCAATGAAACACTCTAAAATGGCAGACATGGAGATATCGAGGAAACAATGGCTAAGCGAGTTGCATAAAAGAGAAACTTCTGCCCTATTATAACTGTTCTGCAAGGTTTCTATCGAACAAACCAACAAGTTAACCAATCTAACCGCAATGGCCTGACCCGATGGTCGTCACACACACACACACACATATATATATATATATCAGGGGCGCTTAGAGAGACCTGATACGAGTATCGTATATATTGCCTACGCATCCATCACATCAATGCAATCCTTTCGATACCTACTGAGTATTTGCCTTCCATTGGGACAACCCCTTCATTGTAATATCGACCTGGTCATTTTTAATAGTTGATTTTAACGTCCGTATATACCTGTCAAGCTTGATCTGGAACCATCGTCAATTTCAATTTGCCCGTGTATGACTTTTTACCCTCAATTCAACAATTGTTCTCCGATACCCTTGCTCTTGTTCATTGTTGACTATTGTACCCAATCTCCCTAGCGGCGAACTCTACTCTACGATCCCATTTCGTTTTGATCCTAAGTACCGTCTTCACCAGCTGCGTCTGTTTAACCCATATCTCTTTTGTGACATTCTTAATCCTAGCACTAAATCCTAGCTTATTTTGTACGTTCCTTTGCATACAGTTTGACATTCCCCTCCCCCCTTAAGAAATTCTCTGGCGCAATTGAAGGGCAAACCGATGCAAACCTTATTATTTCTTTTTGTATAATTTCTAACTTACTTCCTAATCCCGCGTTGGGAATCAGAGGGCCATTAGCAAAAGTCAATTCTGGTACTAACTCACTTTTCATATATTTCTAGTTTTTATATATTTATTGAAGCCGTACAGACTCTTACATCTTACTGCAAATCTTCCTCCTTCAGCCTTCTTCCTCCCTAATATTTCTTCTTCCTCTAGATGATCATTCCCTGTAGTCATTGTCACCCAAGATACTTGTACTGACTTAGATAGTCCAAATGCTTCCCGAGTAATACGAGCTTCTTTTAACCCCATAACTCTATTAACTACTAAAATTGCGCTCTTTTTTCATTAATTACCATTTCTAGTTTCTTTGCTGCTTCCCTACATGCATTCAATATATGTTGAACTTCGCTAGTGCTCCGCCTTAACACTACAGTATCGTCAGCAAACAGCATTACTGGTGTCTTAATAAATATACACCATCTTCCTCTGTCTGCCATCCGAAACCTGTGCTATTAATAATTCGCACTGTTCTGTATTTATGCGACATCCCGCCGAAAAATCCTTATTGCTCCACAATCGCGGGTCGCATTGACATAGGTTCGGTACCGGAATTTTCGTCATGTGCATTTGCCTGAAGGTGCTAGTTTTGAGCGCTGTGAGTGGTCGTATGAATGATTTTGAATAATTTCGAGGTTTTTGCTTGAAAGCTAATAAAGAACTTTATTTTTCGCGAATTCTATTTTAAGCGACCATGTCGCATCATCTGACCGGCGTTATATGCTATTCACAAGCAGAATTTTCACTCACGAACACGACGGTGTGTTTAGTTTCTCTATAGGAAGGCTGGTTGTTTCGCCATTGCACATTATGTGCTCCTATGTCGGGCAAGAACACCAGTGTCACAAATTGTAGTACTTTCACTCTCACTCCGAAACAAAACTTCTCAGAGACCATGTTCCATTGAAAAAAATTGTTTTAACGAGCTCTACAATTTCTTATATCGCTTCCAAAATATTTCTGGGAGACCCCGTATATATACGTTGGAGCAATATATACAATCAATTTTTATCTGGGCTTGCCGTCCTCATGTAACATGCGCTTAGGTTAGGTTCGTTATGCTCACATTCGTGCTACTGCGCTCTCCATACACACCTCCTTAAGAATGCTTTCCGTCGTTGAGTGACGAATCAGCAATCATTGGGACACTCATTTGCAACTTGCGTTTCCTTTCATCTTGTTCTACGTTACGCCCTGAGGGAAACGGTCGCTTGCTATGATGGATCTCTGTCCGCCGCGCAATCGCGCACCGTCAAAGCACTCGCAAATCTTCAACGAATGAAAAAAGCCCAGGGCTACAAGCAAAATGCTCAGGGGCTACGAAGTGATGCAGGGGTACTGCTCCACTCGCTGTTGCTCGAATCTCGTCACAGCGAACGCTGTTTTGATCAACGCGGTGCCGAGTCTGGCTCTCGAGGCGTGCTAAAGGCAGAGACGCGGGCATCTGCTGTACTAGGATAATAGCTGTTGGTGCAGTTGTCTTAAGTGTCGTTATTGTTCTTGTCGCATTGGCGCTATCGTTGCTTCTGCTGCTGTTTTGTTAGGACTAGGGTCAAAAGTAGACCGCCGAGACAGCTTTGGGACGAAACTCATCGGTTGAGATACGCACTTGCTGTGCATAAACTTTTTTTAAACAAATTTTGTTAGGCCGCTTGTTTGGTCGCTTTGCTTTGAGTTAGGATCATATATTACGTATTATAATAGTATTAATAATAATAACTTCATGGAATAAAAAAAACTTGATGATATAGCAAAATACGATTGGGGGTTATGCTCTTATCGGTTTATATTAATGCCACTAACTGTATCTGCAACCTGGGCGGAATCGTCTTTCAGTAGATTCTAAATTATAAAATGATTTTTTTGCGATGACTTTAGAGCGTCTTATGGCTGTTTGCAAATAAATGTTGCACTAATGCACTAGCCTATATTATATATGTTTAGTGTAAGCCATTAATAATTTATATTCTACATATACCTTTACATCTATGAGAGGCTTTCTAGCAAACTAAGGCGTGAAATATTATGTGATGTATGCACACAGTTAGATCCAGATATGATTTGACTAAACGTCAGAACTAACCGCAAGCATTGCTCAAAACAATATTGCATTTACTTTTCTTTCAACTTGCATCTACCCCGCTCCACCGCCACCGGACAAAATATAACCCTTTTTGAGTTTTGCCACATGTCCCGTTAGCCTTATTTATTACGTTAACGTACATTTGAATTTTATTGTAGGGCTGCCCCACACAATTCTTAATATATACATATTGTTCATTTCGCAATGACTTTGCATTTCAAGATAATACATAATTAAAATACAGTTGTTATTATATACAACTTAAACACTTCAGCTACCATCCCACTGGGCGACAAAGTGCAAAGACCGCCGTGCAAGAACATTGATCGCCAACTTGTTAAAATCCTTGAGTCGAACATACCAAGTGATGATAGCCATGCACAATGTACCTTGTGTCACGTGCCGGTTAGTGCATGCCATTACATCCCAAAGCTCCCTGGCCAATTTTCCCTGCCACTCTAACAAAAAATGCTAAAGTAATTCTGTAATAGGTGACTGAAGCTTGACTCTGATTGTTTCCACTGCCGGTCCGCAACCCGATAGCAGGTACACAAAGCGGTTTGTTGCCGTCCGCGGCAAGCAAAGAACACGCCTCATACATATATTTGTGAGGCATCTTTCTAGCTGCGTAAAATGTGCCGCTGAAAGATGGCCCCACATTCTGCCCAGACTGTAGCTCAACATTGACACAATCTTAAGCTTAAAAAATGCACTGCGGCACATAGAGACAGTCGTCGAATATCTCGGACCTCTGTGTGAATAGAAGCAATAGCTGCCCGACACCTGTCGCCGATGTGCTGGGTAAAGGTCGTTTTCGTATAGTGTAGTCTCAGATACAAATATGGGAAAGAGTTGACAGACTTCAGCGGTTGGCCACAACAGGGTATCAAGTCTGCTGCAGCCCTTACGGTAAAGGTAACTTTCTACGTCGCCGACAATTCGACGGCGACGGCGTTTCTAAACTCCTTCCGCACGGGCTAGGTTTGTAATGAGCAAAGAGAAGGTTAGGCAACTGAGAAGGTCCCTTTAAGGGGTCCCTACGTTTTGATTCAGCTGCAAGGTGTCTTCGCCCTTTATGTTTACTTCAAGACGGTCTTCAGCAAAAAAGCTGGAGAGCACTCGTAGAAGCTTTTATCGAAGGCCTTGACACAATCAATAAAGACGGCGTACAAGTGACCCTCGGGCACAGCCAACACCCGCTCAACTTCCGATTGGAGTACATGGATCGCGCCTGTGTACCTGGACCCTTCCTAAATCCGAATTGTTCCGGGGGCAGAACCTTCTCCACAGTTGGAAACACCCTCGAGATAATTAACTTAGCAAAGATTTTCTTAAGAGTGCGTTCCGACGCGATACCCGATATCCACGTTGTCACCATATCTGCCCTTGAATAGCAGAGTAAGTCTGGCCTCGTGCCAAACCTGGGGTATGTGTCCTCGGCTAAGTATCTGATCAAACAGATTACACAGTTCCCTTGCTAAAACATCGGACGACTCCTAATGTTTGTAGGAGATCCCATCAGGACCACTACTCTTCTTCTTGGGCAACAGGCGCAAGATCTGCACCACTTCTTCCACCGTAAACGGCGGATTCATGTAGTGCTGCTTCAGAGTGAGCGGTTGCTCAATACCTAGGTTAGGCGCGGGGGCGCTTTATTTAGGTTGCTCTATGTCGGCCATAAAGACGTCATTTCCTGCTGCCGGCGCCAGCTTCTCCTTCTTCTCCTGCTGTCGTTGCTGCCGATCGGCCGCTCTCTCTTCTCGCCGTTGCTGGCGCTGTTGACCGAGATCGACAACACCCTTGGCGGCGCCTGTGAGAGACGTCTGCTGCTTTCCCTGGCTTTCTTGCTGTTGGGTTTGTTTACAAATAGTACGGGTGACGATAGACACATTTGAGACGTTCGCATCAATTACGAGATTGACGGGAAGTTTTGAGCTGCCGCCAGTGTCCTGTGCCACTTTGAGCTGCTCCACCTGCTTTTTCGTCTTGTTTCTACTCTCGATGTGCTTACGTTGTTCCCGGCGAGACCATTTGTTCAAGCTCCAATTCAATTTCAATTCAATTCAGACGTGGTTTATTTACGGAACTGCATACATTCACATGCTTAAGTTCTCGTTATGAAAAGTGGTACAAGGGTTTGGGAATAAAAGAAGAAAAAGAAGAAGATAAAGCAGCAGATAATACCTATACCATATTATTGGCGATACTGACATACAAGGCAAAGGAGCACACTGAGTTATAACTTCATAAACATTATAACTCGAAATGACAGGTGAAAACTAAGAAATTAGATCATCGCTCTCAGTAGATTCCCTTTCTCCGTCATGTATTCCTATTTAAAAGCCATATTTTGACGTCTCGGGTAAAGCAGGTCAGGGACTTCGAGTGACGGATTTCATGCGGGATACTCTCCCATACGACGGGCAGTCTATATACAAGAGATTGGGTACTAGATCTTTTCTGTACCCGAGGTATCACAAAAGTGGTGGCCCGTCGCGAGGTTTTCCGCCGCTGAGGGACTAGAGGGAAGGCAACCTCAACAGGTACTAAACTACGACTGATCTTGAAGCCGAAAGTACCTACTTGAAGACGATACAGCGAATCGATGGATAGGATCTTATAATCACAATATATATATCTAACAGATTGGCTACGTCTCATCCCAAATATAGCCCTCAGTGCATCGTTCTGCATGACCTGAGCCCGATGCAGAACGTGATTATGACCACTTCCCCACAAGAGAATGCCGTAAGTGAGTACCGGCACAAACAGCGTTTTGTAGATCAATATCAGTCCATCCAACGGAACTCCCACCCGACGCAAACGTCGCAAGGCCGATATAACTGCATAACATTTGGGTGTTATATGATCAATATGAGCGCGCCAACTTAAACCATCGTGTAATATGAGGCCTAAACATTTAATAGTTGACGAGAACTTCAGACCGAATTCTGAAGAAAGCCGATCAAGATCCGCCCGCAACTTTAGTTGAGGAGAGCGAAACAGAGTGAGACTAGTCTTGCTAGCATTAACAACGAGGCCGAAATAATTAAAGATTTTGATTACCTCCTTCACTTGAGATAGTGAGCGCGGTATATCGAGGGCTGGAGAGTCAACCCTAAATAAAAGTGAAGTATCATCGGCAAAAGCTAGCGGTTTACCAATGCTCTCTTTTTCAATATTAAGCAGAATGAAATTAATTAGAATCAAAAAAAGAAACGGTCCTAGCACCGATCCTTGTGGGGTTCCAATATTAACAGATCTCCACGAGGAAACCACTTGCCCTATACGAACGGACTGCAATCTAGAGGATAGAAATGAATTAAACCACTCTACTGTACCTGCAGAACACCCAAGGTTTTGCAAGATTTGAAGAATGAAAGAATGGCGAACGCAATTGAATGCCGCAGTGACATCGAGAAAAACGCCTAGACAGGCTTTTGTCGATTCAACGGAGTCGGTTACAAACTGCCAGAGATGAGCGAGTGCCAGACCCGTGGACCGACCGTGACGAAATCCAAATTGATTAGGCGAAAGAAAGCTGCAGGATTCGAGGAAGTATTCCAGCTGCAAGAGAGCAAGCTTCTCGAATAGCTTTGAAATGCAGTCAACCAAGCTGATAGGTCGGTAGCTTTTAAGCTCCGCAACGTCGCCTTTCTTTTTGTAAATAGGTGTAACAAAAGAAGCCTTAAGGGCGGTTGGAAACACTCCAGATGCGAGTGAAAGGTTCGCTATGTGCGTAAGAGGACCAGCAATGTATGGAGTACCAAGTTTTAGAAGTTGAGCAGGAAGTCCCGTTGCACCGCAGCTCCAGCTCCGTTTCTGCTTAAGTAATATCGAGGTCACCTCCATTACTGTTACAGCGCGAAAACTGAAGGTAACGTCATTACAGGACCAAAGGTTCCTTAATCGCGGTCTAATATCGTCCTCAAGACGCAATGAAGAGACCGTCTCCAAACCCACCGACACGAAGTAGCGGTTAAATTCGTCGGCTATTAAAACAGGATCTGTGGAAGTTTCTCCTGAAGAGGTGACAAGAGCAGTAGGCAACTCGGCCGAGCCTTTATGTTTACCACAGGACCTGTTAATGAACTGCCAGAGACGGCGGGAATCACCACGTAAGGTATCAAACCGCTCCTTATAGAACGCTGAACGAGCAATACGAACAGCGGTTTTGTACCTTTTCTGGCTCACCAGATAAGCATGTTTACTTTCTGGGGAATTAATCTTTTTGTGCCTAATGTACATTTTGTTGGCATGCTTTCTTAGGCGACGCAGTCCTGGCGAGAACACAAACGTGTCACCTTTTGACGCCTTCATACGCTCTATGAGACGTAAACTGAATGATGTGTTATAAATACCCCGAAGGGTTTGTTGAAAATTCTCGAACGCTAAATTAACATCATTTGAGTCATAGACATTGCTCCAGGAAATATCACTTAGGCGATTTAAGAAGGTACCCACACCAGCAGCGTCATGAACCCGGGTGAAGATGGAAGTAGCGGCCTGAAGCGTCGTTGAAGTTTCTCCGCATTTGAGCAGGGAGACAGCAACAGGGAAATGGTCCGAGAATGACAACGTATTTAAAACCACTGGTTGAACTTTAGAGAATGAAGAACAGCCCCTAATTGCAATGTGATCAATGCAAGTTCCAGAAAGAGGTCTCGTGACACGATCGATGAGATGCATTAGGTCGTTGCTAGTGAAGAAGGATATATAGTTCAACGGCGGGGGACTAGCGAGCAAGTTAACGTTCGAATCACCAAGGAGCAAACACGGAAGTAAAGAGTTAGATGGTAGAATATCATCTAATAGGTCAAGGAGAGTATCCCTATGTAGGGTACTACTCGAGTAAAACCCAATGATAAAACCTTCGAATTCGGACCCTTTCCGAAGATGTATACGAAGAGCTTGAACACACCCATCAAGGCTACTAAGCACTAGCGTGGATACAATCACACAGGTGGTACGGACATAGATTCCGACACCGCCTCCAAGCTTAGGCTCCGACACTCGGATTGTATTCGCCGCCGCGAGGGCTCATCCGCTGCAGAACCTCAAGCAGGGCGTCGTTTGCGCGGGCGCCTTCCAGTTCAGGACATCCAGGGCACTGAGCGGGCTGGTTTGCCTCTACATCGTTGCGCGGTGACAAGACAGGTAGGACACTGGATCCACTCACACGAGCTCTGTGTCACGGAGCTACATACAAAATACAGCGCACTGCTGGGCGCCGCCATCTAGTCTTCACACAGTTTTTAAGATGTCTCCAAGACAAGTAGTTAATACACTAACGTATGTAATAACAAAAACGACACGGATGGCACGAATACATTTACACATGTTGCGGCCAACGCCTCTAGAACAACTTATCAGATCTCCTAAACGAATGATATCCCTCTGCTACTATGACACAATATGCAAATATTCTAGTGTCCTGTTTGTCAATGTTTATTTGACAGTAACTCCCTAGAGGTTGTCGTTTCACCTCACATGCCGGAGAGTAGTATTTTGCAGTGGCATCTTATTACTATACTCTGTCCGAAGAAGCTTTTAGTAAAATCGGCGTTCATCCTATTTAACCTTATCATGGCGCTAATAGCTGCCTACAAGTTGTCTGAAACTACGTCATTCCTACTCTAGTTGAAGCGCTGACTAAAGCCAAGGCCACGTCTCTAAACGGTGCCTGTAGGAGATATGCTGCAAACTGTCTAACCTACACAGCCTGATTGGCGCAAAGCCATCTTGGTAGTCGATACGGCTTCCAAAACACGCTGGTTTTTTGACAGTTTCGAACGAAACATAAGGAAAGCGAGGGTGAGCGAGGTGCTGCCCGGATTCTACAAAACTCCCAAAATGTTATAAGGCAGCTGGAGCGAGCCTCGAGAGCGGCGACGCATACGTACCAGATATGCAGCACGCGGGTTTTACAACACAAAATGCGTGAGTAAATACTACGAAGATGAGTGCATTTCATACCACGCTAAAGCTAGTCATTCCTCTCGAAATCTGCGAAAACTGGCTGCATAAATTGGGCAAGGTTGAGATGTTGAAACGCTGCAGAAGTGGTTCAACTTTGATGAAAGCATACATATTGTCCTTGGGAAAACATACTTATCTGAAATGTCAGAGAGACATTCTCAACAAATTAGAAACGTTATGTATCGATTTAATTAAACAGGATTTAAACAATACAGTCGAGTTGTTAACAAATGCATAGTTTGCATTTTAGGTATCCGTTCAATATACGGCTTTTGGCTAATAAAGTATACATTTCCCAAACAAATTGTCGCCTAACGTCACGCTACAATTTGGTTTTCTCATTTCGAATTCGTGATAATCGATCACCGAACGCTTAAAATATATGAGTTGTCAACAAGTACGATTCGCTAACATTCATACGTTTGATCTTTGCCACAATGGAGCAGGCAGCCCTATCCGATCGGAATCCGGCGAGAATTTTTTGTCCGCTGACGAGACTGAAGAATTATTTCTGGAATTCCTCTCCTTGACACAGCCGCAGCAGGAAACAATGCGAGTAAATATCGCGCTATTTGTGCAATGGCGATGCTTAAATGAATTACCTGCCAGGCTGAATAGTTTCTTTGAGAAAAGTTGCAAGACATAGCCAGCAGTAAGTTGATTCACCGCTGACTGCATATTTCTCTAGCACTTTTGTTGTATGCCTGTGGAGCCCTCGTATGCCTTGTATGATTTGAAAGTGTACATGCAGTCTACATACAAGAGTATCGTTGATGCACTTTACAGCAGCAGCGATGATCTTGTGTTGTTTACAATGTGCAACCCTCCATGTCAAAAAGGCCTGCAATAGGCGATCATCCATAAATGTATATGATTCCTTTTTTGCTCGACTTCTGCAGTACATACATCCATAGCCATCTGCGTTACTTACAACATTATAGACGTTTTAGCACTAGCACACTGGTGCTACTTTACTCAACGGCCATCGATCCTTTTACAAGGACTCATATATATATATATATATATATATATATATATATATATATATATATATATATATATATATACATATATATATATATATATATTATGTAATGCTTCCCTTTCACAACGTTTTCGGGATGTGCGCCAGTATGAAGTGATCGCGTGTGGTCTTCTGTCAAAAAGAAAAGGGGTAGAGAATATCTAAAGAACGGAGGCTCAACATGAGTCGATGGCGGAGTTAGCCGGGTTATTTATTTTTGCAGATTCATGTACAGGCCTAATGTACAAAAATCACCATCTAGTCATGTTATCCACAGGCTCTTGCTGCCGGCTTGTTGCTTTTAGGATCGTCCCGCCGTCAATGACTGTACGCTGTTGATTACGCCTCACATCGTAGGGGTGTTGGCTGCATTCGCGGCAACAGGGCAACTACGTCGTGGATGTTAGAGCCTTCCAGTTCCTGGAAATACCCTTGTCTACGCCATTTGCTCACGTTTAGTCGTCGCGGCATTCCCGACCCCCCGGCACATCGCCCTCGTCTGCCCGTTGCACAAGCGTATTTTGCTCCATCTCCCTGCCCAACTCACCAAGTAAACGGTTCCGGAGCAATTCTATATTCCCCGAATAGGCAGGCACACTAGCAAGGCAGGGCTCTTGCAAAATGCTTGTAGAGATGTTCGCGCGCGCGCCGTTTTTCCTTCCCCGATCCCTACGGCTTTTGGTAATTCTGCCTGCTTTTCCCATTTGCCTCATCTAACCGACAGCCCACATTCATACACATACATACACATACCAAACGAGAAGCACATGTACAGCCGAACATGCCGACACCATTTTAACTGCCACCGCCTTGTTGTCGTTGTTTAGCATTGTTCCGCGTCGTTCGCGTTCAGCGGCGACAACAGTGGAGATGACCATGACAGTATGAACAACAACATTAACATCAACATCAACAACAACAGCAACAACAACAACAACAACAACAACAACCCACACAACACAACAACAACAACAACACTACGCCGACGACACAACACAACAACACACAACAACACAACAACAACAACGACGACGACGACGGAGCGACAACAACAACACAACAACAACAACAACAACAACAACGACAACGACACGACAACAACGACCACCAACGACAACGACAACGACACGAAACGACAACGACAACGACAACGACAACGACAACGACAACGACAACGACAACGACACGACAACGACAACGACAACGACAACGACAACGACAACGACACGACACGACAACGACAACGACAACGACAACGACAACGACAAAGACAACGACAACGACAACGACAACGACAAACGACAACGACAACGACAACGACAACGACAACGACAACGACAACGACAACGACACACGACAACGACAACGACAACGACAACCGACAACGACAACGACAACGACAACGACAGCGACAACGACAACGACAAAACAACAACAAGACAACGACAACAACAACAACAACAACAACAACAACAACAACAACAACAACAACAACAACAACAACAACAACAACAACAACAACAACAACAACAACAACAACAACAACAACAACAACAACAACAACAACAACAACAACAACAACAACAACAACAACAACAACAACAACAACAACAACAACAACAACAACAACAACAACAACAACAACAACAACAACAACAACAACAACAACAACAACAACAACAACAACAACAACAACAATAGCAACTAAAATCGCAGCACCAACGGTAATGTTAACAATAGTGATAGCGGGGGCGACGCCTATGCTAACAATGATATCGATGATGATGACAGCGATGTCGACGACGATGATGACGATGATGCGACGGTCGCAACTGTGGACGCAGTTGTGGATGCTGAACCCAGCTGAAGAACAAGAAACCGGCGCTCGAACAATGCGTGTTCGACGTTTGTGTACGACGTGCCGTTTAAACCAGACAGATTATTCCGCTAACAATGCATACGAAAACCGAAACAATAAGAGCCCGCTAAACGGCTGCCTGTCTGCTTGCCTGCTTGCCAGTCAGACTTAGACGAGCCCAAGACACACCGACTACAGGACGACGATGACACGGCCGCACGACCGGATGTTTGCTCATAGCCGCGCAATGCCACGCACAGAGATACATGCGCTTGACACGCTTGGTGCCGATTCAGCGGGACGCGTCCTACTCGCACACAGCAGCGGTTACGACAATGCACACCGACACCGATGGGACATGGGGCAGTCGGGAAACAGCAGAAGGGAAAATAACCGACTTACCCTTTTTCCTTCTCTTTTGGTAGACACCGTGTCAGACATAACATACACCGCGGTGGTCTACAATCCTCGAAGCATAGCAGACGACAAATGACGCTCGATGTGTCGTCGTCGTTGTCGTCGTCGTAAACAAACAAACCGACCCCTAGCTGCCGTAACAGCTTCGGTTGATATTTCGCCATGCATTTGCGCATGCATACGCAAACAAATATTTGAGCGCACGCCTATTCGTGCTCAAATACACGCAAATAGCAAACGCCTAGGAGGCGCCTGCTAGAACGCCACGCCGCCCGTATAGACGCAGACGTGGATGTAGCTTGCCCGTAGGGGGCGCGACCCTAACCTTACAATATTTTCCTTTGCTTCTGTGATTGGTGTACGCAGAAGAAGAAGACATATTGACTCGACTACAGAGAACAAGTCTGGCTCTATACTCTACCACACTGGTTCTAGAATTAAAAACACATTTTTAAGGAGATTGTTTTTAATTCGAGACTATCCTTCGTCCCCTAGTTACTAACCCTAACTTAACCTGAGGTATATCTTCAATGCACCCATGACCGCTGACTCTCAGCGGTATGGTTTATCATCTATTCTCAATGAGCATCGCTCAAAGAAAATTCGACCAACAACAGGGATCGAACCGGCGACACCCCGGTAGATGACAACCATGACTAGTGCACTAGTCCCCTAGACCACGTCGCCACTATATCACACTGGTTCAATCCATAGATGCGTTGCGATCCATAATGATTTTCGTTCACGTGTGATTAAATCTGGTGTTAAGTCTAGTAGTGTTTCCAAGTTGTAACTTCTTAGATGCACACCGAAACCTCACGTTCTACAATTCAAAGCGTATATATTATGCTATAGCGGGTCCACTTTTTCTTTCTCTTTTTATGCATATGTTGTTGTTGCAACGTTCTATACATGAGTACATATAAAACGCCAATTATGCTTTTTCTGCATCCTAAAATTACACTAGCACTACAAATAGTACATATAACCACTTAGAATGTACACAATTCTAGTACGAGAACGCAATGACGATAGATGCATTTAGACGATATCGTGCCACGTCCAACTTAGCCCATTACGAGCGTCTAAAATGTGGTTGTCAGAGGGTTAAAAAAAGTTGAGTTATTCGAGGACTACTTGTGTGCTACTCAAGACCCCTTGAGAACTCCGAAAAATTTTTCGGGTATTCCAATACTTCTTTTCCGTTCTGCCCACGAGGATACTAACTAGGTTAAGTTAGCGCCTATAAACTCGCCGCCATTGCTGACAGTTTTATTCGACAAGGTGTGATCCTTATCAGTCATCCCGGACTGGTATTTGGCGTACAATCACCTACGCGTTTGTCAGTTTTTTTCGGGCCTGCTAACCTCAGCTCGCTGGTAAAAATTTGAACTAGTAACGGGCAGAAGCGAAGCGGCCCAGGAGTGAGCAACAATTGGGCACTCCCACATCGAGGAGGAGAAGCACAAAGGAACGTGCTTCTAGCCCACTTGACGGATAGTTGTCCGATGATTCGCACGCAGAGCGAAGCCAGTCTAAAGTGGCACGCTGCGTCGACCAGTCTGTTGTTGTTGTTGCTGCTGCTGCTACTACTACTACAACGTACTACTATTGTTGCAGTAAGCCAGCCGCGCCAGCCATGCAAGCCGCACCAAAGCCGCTAACAACACACGATAACGGCAAAGAAGAAGAATACAAAGACGAGGTACGTTCTGAGTCGCGACTCCCATTCTCCTGCACATACATCGCGCGAACCGGCAGGATGACAATAACCATAACAAGAAGAACTGCGATATGAGTAAGTAAAGCAAACGCTTAAAACAGTCGGCATCAGTTGGGTCAAAGCGGCGGGATACGAACGTTGTCGACATGTCCAACAGGAAACGACGACGACAACAACGCACGGAGTCGTCGAGATCGACCACGAAGACTACGCCCGGGGAGAACGAGCGTCGACCCAAAAGCAGCTCAGATGAATTCAAATATGACAACGGCAACCGCGACGGCGATACTTGCAAAACACGACTGCAGGGGGGCGACCCGTAGAGACTGGCTGGCTGGATGACGGTGCGGCCGGTCGGTGGGTGGATGGGGCAAAATTCCATTTAAAATCCAGCCCCAGGGCAAAAACGAAGCAAGAGACGAAAACGAAGGAAGGAGGGAAAAGGAAAAAGGGACAGAGAGAAAGAGAGAGATAAAGACAGAGAGGAGAGAACGCGCGAAAAGGAAACAGTGAGTGGCTAAGAGAGCAAGGCTACGAGAGACAGCTACAAATTTGCGTGGCTCTGCCGGCTGGTCCTAGTGGTCGTGGTGGTCGTGGCGGCGACGGCGGTAGTGGTTTGCTTTGCGTCGCTGCACTCGGGCAGGGCAGAAGAGAACGAGCTTTTCTTCGTTCTTTCTATATGTTCCATCGTTTCTTTCTTATCCACCCGTGCCGTTCAGTGACCCAGCTCTCCTTTGCGTCACAGCTTCCTTGCTTTTTCCTCTCTTTCAGCGTACCCTCCCCCCCTCGTTCTTCTATCGAGTCCCGTGTGTGCGTGTATCGGGGCCAGCCCGAACTGCAGGAAAAGTACTGCGCGCCAGTTCAATTCACTTGTGGTGGTGGTGCGAAGCTAGTCAGTTGCCATTACTACTACTACGCTACCGTCACGCAGCTTGAGATGCTCCACTGGTAGTGATCCTGTGGCTCTGACCACAGCTTCAAACAACAACGATGGCCGAGAGTTCTGCGATGCGAGAGCGAGAGAGAGAGAGAGGGAATGAAGGAGTGGGCATACTTTATGCGTCTATGGTCGTTGCCCTTCTCGGCTCGTCGACTGCCTGCATAGCCATTCTGGGCTCTGGAGGTTATGGGTCAGTCGGGTCAGTTGACTGTTGGTCTTCCACTTGGTCTTCCTTTTTATGCAATGCTTTGTTATTTGCTCTTGTCGTCTAACAGCGGGCAAACGAAATCACCAAACGGTGATTCCGCAGCTCTAAATGCTCAGAGTTTGGCATGCTTATACCAAATTATGTTTCGTTAACGTTTCGTATGGTATGCGTTAGCGCGGAGAGATATGCACACGACCATATGTTTATAAACATACATATGATTTACTGATATATCCCAACATAATCTACCTATCGTAATTCTCGCTTGCACCTCTTATATTAAAATATATATATATATATATATATATATATATATATATATATTACGGTATGCATACCAAGGTTGGTTACATGTTATTTTAAGGAAAAAAATGTAATTTGAGGAAAATGTTGAGAAAAACTACGTGGCCGAAAATGTATGAACGTTTGAATGTTTGTATTAACTTTCTGTCAAACCTGTGAAGGTCAGCTGAAATCAAATGCGCTTTACGATAAACGTAATTGAATGGCGAGGTCGGGTTGCTTTCTAATTAGGTGGCCATGTGCCTATCGTATGCTTGCAAGTTTAGGTAAGATATCAGCGAATGAGTGCAATAATTACGTCTGACGCTTACGATAGCTGTGACTGTCGCAGCTGTGATAGGCTCGAAAGTTAAAGCTGGCACATCTGCGCTTAACAAGAATAACTCATCTTGTGCGTCACTGCGATCTAGTTAAGAACAAAGAGCGTGGGCTTGATGTAGGCCTACCATTATTTATTCGCTGTGATTTACAGCCAGAAGGCTACGATTATGCATCTGTGGTAGTCGCCTTTTCTGTACCTTGCAACGTGTTAATAGCCATAGCAGTGGCAATAGCAGTTTTAGCAGTGACATGCTTTTTGGTTTCCTGCTATCAGTTTCACTTGCCTGGAAACCTCTCTCTTTTTTACCGACGATGATTTAACCATTCCTGTAGATCGTTTTCAGTATGCTCTGAAAGCATTATGAAAAGTGAGTATCGCAGCAAAACTTGCGGTGATTCCGCAACCAAACAGAGCGACTTTCTAAAAGGTGATCGGCGCAATGTCATCTGGATTCCTTAATGGGTTATCTACGAGAAGCTGGTTGTTGTCGGAGTAAATGCTGTGTTAAATTCTAAACGAGCTTTTCCAGTAACCTCGGATGCCCTCATAATAATACTTTGTTCACGTATATTTGTGGCTGAATTAGCGCTAGTTCAGCTGTTTCCTGTTCCTGATCAGTAAAAATAATTTATTTTATGTCTTGTAGACGGATATCAGCCGCGGTATTAGGCGGCCTCCTATTCTTACGTCATTATCCGCTCATATTTCTTTCTCTCTCCTTCCTGATATTCAACGAGCTTTTGTGACCTTTTTCCTTATTATAATGCATGTCACTCCTGCAGTCGCAATTTCACCTCATTAGCACTTGGAGTTATGTCCTTGCGATAAATAGAATGCCTTTGTATTTTACATAAGCATCACAGACATGATGTCACCGACACTCGAAGTTTGTATTAAATAACAGTATCAGTGTAGTGTTCTACTTACGTCGCAAAATAACCTTAGAGGTACCAGCGACATACCTTAACTTTCGGGTACGTCTCATGAAAGCGAATCCAACGTATTTGTGATTGCTAAAGTTTTCTATTTGATCCGAATGCGCTTTGTGACGTTGTCCCTTTAGATGGGTGTTCTATTTACCTCGCTCAAAAACTCGTCAACGAACTTAAACTCGAATAGCTTTCGAATGGCTTTTGAATGGGGTTATTTTATTTCCTTATTGAGAAGACTCCTAAAATCACTAAGAATCGCTAAACAACCAAGGAACCGAAAAAAACTGCATGGACGCTGTTGGGCGTGAAAACACGTTCTACAAAATCAAATATAGGGTTATTCTTGAATCTTGGAAAACGGAGGAATATTTTCATCTCAAGCGATCGATGTGAGGGGCATTAAGTAAGACGTGGCGGCGAGAATTCCTCAGAGGTTTACGCTGGAGGCCTTGCGTACGTCGGAGTGCTCGAGATGGAGAGTTGCCAAATGATACAAGCACCATTGCATTCGCCGACGACTCAACGTTGATCTCAAAGCAAAAGGCAAGATGCCCTGGGGTACAATGCCAACGAGACACTCGCATTAATATTAGGATGTATAATATGTCACGCGTTTACCCACGCCCTTGACTAGGTTGAGGCAATCTTGCATGTCAAGCGGAAAATATGCTGAGATATTTTGCTGTGTATCGGCCTGGCAGGAGCCCGGGGGACGTTGCTCTCGTCAACAAAACTACATCAATATAAAAGCAATGAAGACCGTGGATGTCTGGCTTTGATCATCCCGATTATCTACGGAATGAGGAAATAAATTATGAAGCTCTTGGCTGAAGTGGCAGACCCCAGATCTTGCAAGTATCCTACAAATGCTTGTATATTGAATTCTTAGGTTCATTGCTGTAGTGATGACATAAATGTCCACAGTGTTAGTGGACATTTATCGAAGTTATATTTAAGAACAGGCCGATAGAAATTTCAACCTAGAGATAAATAAAGAAGAGCCAGGTGAAAGTCTTTTAATATGTGGCAACGAGCCTAGACACAGTCAAGTGACGCAATGGGCGATCGACGAGACAGCTGATTTTAAATTTTAGGCTTGGTACGAAAAGACTTACGGAGAGCTCGGCTGCTACCTAACCCAGCTGTTCGTCAGATACGATGGTTTCAGCACGCCATGCAAGGATCGAGAGAATGTCTTCCCAGGAATGTGTTTTTTGAGTAAAACATAAGGACAACTAAAACAAACACACAACTATATCAAACACACATTGCCCACCGGCCTTGGCAGAGAGCTAAGGGCAAAAAAAAATGATTACTCAATAGGTCAAGAGTGTATAATTGACATGCTGCATGGACAAGTAGGGTAGGCAAAGCGTTCCGCTAGACAGTCGAGAGCGCCTGGACTCATATAGTGAAGTGTGCCAGAATGTTAAATTGTTATTAAAATAAAAATTATATTATTTTTAGAAAACCGAAACAAAGACCCAGCATTTAATTTTAAGAACGATTTGCAAAGAAATATTGTTGTGATTAGGTCAAACAGAGAGAGAGATCTTTGTAAACCAACCAAACTCTGGATAGAAAAAATATAAGCATTAAAAAAATTATATTTTTATTCAATTTTTCGGTTTTTCCCTACAAGTGTGGGACCTAAACGTGTACCCGCCTAGGCTCACCCTCACTCTTCAATCCATAAAGCCGATGATAGCGGCGGCGTTTCCCCAACACACTGCGAGGAAGAGTTGCTGACGCAGAAACCTGCCCTCGCGCTGGTCACCCGCGTTAGCATTAATTTTGATACCTAGGACTTTAAGGAAGCTACTTGTGCTTTTGCTGATTGGGCCCATCGTTTCCATGGCGACGGGTACGAAGTGGTATCAACTCTCCAGATTAGAGTATTTGCGTTGTTTTGTGATCTCAGCATGTTCAGCAACCCACCCTAACCGGGTGGCGCTGTGCATCAAGTAAGACGGAACCACTGTACACGATACCCGTGGCATCTCATACCAGGCATTTGTCCCTATACCATGGCGGAATGGTCTTCTGTTGTCGTCGAAGCCCAACCTGGGCTCTAGGGTGCTTGGTATGCCGGCTCTACGAAGAGCCTTTTGTAGGATTGCGTTGATTTCTGCAAGTCTGAGAGTCCTACCAGGGCTCTTAGAGTAGCTTAAAGGGTGCAGTCCGTCCTTATCGACTGTTTTTTCCACATGCCGTGCACTCGTATATCTGACATATGGGAGCGCCTATTCTTAGGGCAGCCACCATGCGGAAAAAGGTGTTGTCCAGCATGGTGCCCAGCTGCGATGAAGGAAGTGTCCTTAGGAAGCCACTGCTGAAGGTATTACGGGCGGCTATAAATACCGCTCTCTCTGTCGGAGTTGGATGTCATTTAAGATCTTGCAAGCGGTTGTTTGACGCCGATAGCCGTCAAGTATATGGTGCGTAGGGTGTTGCTCCCAGGGGCCAGGGCCTATCGATTGTCTAGCTGCCAGCTCAGCCTCGACCCTCGTTGCACGGATAACTGAACGAACATGCGGTTCTGGCAACGTCTCTGCGAGATAACTCTACAAGAGAAGCAGCGTAGCACAACGAAGCAAGCTCTGCTACGGACCTTAGTCTTAACCCTCCTTCGCTGAGAGGAAGTGTGGCCCTTTCACAGGATCTGTTAGTAAGGGCTACGTTTAGAACTTTACTCAGTATATCCTTTGCCACCTCGTTAAATGCTTGCAATTTTTTACAGTGTTGACCTGTGGGAGAAGTGCGTAGAATGTAGTTTAGCCTAGGTGACCCTAGGCTGTATCTCCAATGCATAATGTAGCCTGTGAGTACATCGTCAATAGCCGAGTTTTTATATACCGAAGGGCGTCCCTCTAATCCAGAATTGTTCTAGAGACCTTCCCAGAGCCAATGGGCTCTGAAGACTTCCCAAAATTTTTAAAATCGTCTCAATGATGGCCTACGCTACCTCATACAAAGTCAAAGCGACAACATTTCTTAGACAGCTACACGCCGCAGCCTTGATCTCCAGCTACAAAAAGCTATTAATAATATGCTTCACATACCAGCAACTGCTTTTGTTTTAACGATGTTTTTTATTTTTTAGATAACGTTTCGGTACACTTTATTTAAAATGCAATAAGACGAGAGGTCAGATAATTGAAAAAATACATTTATATTACCCATAACGCCATGTTTAGCAAAAGCGCTCTCTCCCCCACTCCTTACGTGCCCCCTCCGCTTTTTCTATAGTACCAAACACAGCCACCTACGGCTAACTAAAAAAATTGCCTTATACTTGCCTTCAAGCAAACGTTTTGTTTAAGATGAACTGCATGCTTAAGGTGATGATAATGACATACATTTGCTTTTGTTCGGGGCAACTATCGTGTGCAAGAGCAGTAATTATCATCTATTTTGTATAATACCTAATGGTGCAAGAAAATGTTGGTTATGGGTTCTTCGATTATTATTCTAATGTCGTTAAGTACTCCACTCTACGAGGTAGCCTCGATTAGCCGCTCCATTTAGCTTCGTGGACGCACAAAAAATGAGGGTATGTATGGGATACATTTGAACGCACCTGTACACGACGTAGCATTCAGAGCGGACGCGAGCCATGCTGACAAAAAGGAGCCCGCTCGGAGGTCAATAGCGCTTTAGATAACCTGGAAGACCGAAACCAAAAGCATGAGATGAAGCTACTCTCCCCTTAGGTTAAATAACGCCGTTCCACGGGTTTAAAGGTGGTATGTGCGCAATACCCACAAGTGCACATATAAAGTCGTTTACAGAAGAAGAAGAAGAAGAAGAAGAAGAAAGTAAAGCGCACTGGTCACTGGCATCATTCTTATTGTGATATTTTTGCGCCCTATTTCACTATATATGAACCGAGCCGACAAACGATTCACCGTATTCGGTGGCAAGCGACTTCTTCTGCTCTGACCCTTGACACACATTGATGGGTGTATGTAAATACAGATACGAGTGTTATGAAATCGTTATCTGGCAAGTCGGCTGTTTTGCCGATCAATCGCCGAATCATTGCTCGAAAACGTTAGCGCAATCGTTTTGCAACCATCGCTGTTCAAAAGGCAGGCAAACATAGGCGTCTTTTTCTCGTCGTCGTCGTCGGCGGCTGATGCGGTGGCTGAGCGAATTTTGGTAGCCTCGGCGATGCCAAGATGATCGCTCAGCTGTCGAGGTTTCGAGGGTGCTTGTCAAGCAGCTACTACTGCCTGCTTGCTGCGGCATCTCAATTGTAGATAGATCCGATAGCAGTTTACGTTCGTGCTCCACGTGACGGGGCCGCTGCATTCAACAGCCACCTCATTCGTGAGCGGAGCAAGAACATCAATCTTGACTTGTGGCGCCCCGTTGACAATCAGCGGAGTTCCTCCACGGATGAAGCTCACAAATAAAACGCCGGCTGTCGAGGGGCGGGGGGGAGGAGCTTTCGAGCAGACCCCGCATGCCCCTTTTTTTTTTGCTTGTTTCTTTCAAAGTCCGCACCCCCTTCATGCGTTTGAACGATGCCACCGCGGCGAAATGTCCTCTGCTAGGTAACTTCAATAAAAGCCTTCGTGTGTACTTTTCATAGCTACATATATGTATATATACATCGTTGCATATCATGCATCGTACATACATCTGGTAAAGTTAATTTTAGAGTAATTATAAAACGATCCAGTAATGAGTATGGCTATAGCCTTGTATTTTAAAACGCGCGTTAAAATTGTCAATACTTCTGTACGGGTGCCTTTCCATGCACTTAAAGACAACTCTTTTCCAACATGCTTCAATTCAATTTGCAATCCCTAAAATCCCTAGAAAAGTCGCTCGTAGGGAGTTTTCCATGTTGAGATATATATTATAGAATGAGCCTATTGCGAGTAGGTAAAATATTACTGCCTGTAGATGGTTTTCGACGACAATTATATTATTGCATTTTAAAACCATGAACAATTGCTAAAAAGTTCCACCCTAAAGTGTGTTGGTAAGCAAATCAAATAATAGTATGTGCAGCATGGCATCAATGTTTTAGAGCTGATTAGTAATATATATATATATATATATATATATATATATAAATATATTTATTGATTTATTCGCCTGATAAGTGTGTGTACACAAATCTATACAAATATATATATATATATATATATGCTTCCAACGATAGCAATTGTGGTGTAAGAAGATATTCCGAGGCACAAGCTTTGCGATATAGTATTTACTCGTCTCCCTGTCGGGGGTGGTTTTCCCACAATGGTCCGAATCAGTTCAACCGTAGAGCAGAATAATAAAACCTCGGCCTGGATGGACAGAAGTTCCATGCTGATGCCGCACGACCTACAACGACTCTAGGCCCTGGATACATAATGCACAAAGATGGAGAGACCGTACTTTGTTACCTTCCTTCACCAAATTTTAGAAAGAGTTTCGACCAAACTACTAAGCATCCAATAGGTAACCGGAATGGCCGCAGTCGAAGTCTCAAGATTTTTTTTTTTTTTTTTAGAATTTAAAGAAGACATTTACAGAATCCTCAAATTTCGTGAACGTGACAGCAACCATACATAAATGACCTTACAACCATCCCATCGCAACAAAGTTATAACAGATGAGGACTCTAGGCAAAACTCCTCACTATCCAAGACCCCTTACACCTGTACACACTGCTGTTGCTCTTTAAGAACCTTGCAGGGCCAACTCACATGAAAAAAATCCCAGGGTAATACCCCCAGGCAAGCTAATTAATGTCTGCTTTAATCTTTTTTGCTGGCCGTACTGTATAGAAACTGCCATAACGCCGCACTAACCACGATAATCAATAATAACTTAGCCATCGAGCAAAAGACTGGAAGGTCTCCTGCAGGCAGTTACGAAGGTCGACCCGGTGGCGTGGTGCATTCGTGTGCGTCTAGCGACTGGAGGAGATACATAGACGCACGGGTTTGAGCCCCACCGTTGCACATTCCTGTTTATGGGGTCCGTCTTACAAAGCAACGCGAAAGCAGTCCCGTGGACGTTAAATTTTGGCTGAGGGTCAGCCCGAAACAGTTTTAGACAGTTACGAAGACGCCAATTAATAGACTGAATGGCTCAGCTGAAGACCGCCAGAGAGTGTCTATGATTAAAAAAAAACTAGCTGAAGGCAGTGTACGATCTGCCGCAAGAGCCCAGCTGTCATAAGACACATATACACCACTAACTCCCGTACAGAGCGTGAATTACGAAATAAACGCCCTCCACACCCAGCCGTCTGTCAGGCGTGCTTAAAACCCTTCGTACAATCTACAGGTGAATCCTGTTAGAGCGTCGAAAATTGGCGATTCCAGGCGCAATTTACTTATTCCCAAATGCAAGCAGAGTCGGACTGGGTGGACCGCGACCATGTCATCTGCGCAATGTGTTGAATCAAACCGTTCCTTTGTCAGACTGCCTGCTAAATAATATGAGCATTTTCCTGGGCAGGTGTTAAACGTCACTTTATTTAAGTTTTGTCCACCAGTATTCTATGATGTAAATCTTACAGCGCTTGACGCGAGAGATTAAGTGTACGCTGGCGAAACAAGACCTGATGAAGTGACCATTGCACTATGGGCAATCCTTAGCTTGGGATGCAACGGCTCTGTGCACAACCGCGGCTTCCTACTTACGTCACAGCTCGATTGAGCTGGGGTGGGTAGCAAAGCACGCAAAAAAACAGAAAACGGAATAAATATGCTGGACTGGAAACAAAACATATCTCTGTGCCTACTGCCATGGAGCAACTAAGACCAATCAGCAAGGGAACCCAACTATTCCTCAAATAATTAAGTAAGCGAATTCAGGAAGTCTCAAGCAACCGAATAGAAGATTAATTCTTGAGACAGTCGTTATCTTTGGCCCTTTGCAGAAAAACGCGGCATCCATGTTAGGCGCCACAAAAAAGCGTAATTATAAAAAAAAAATGCGATTATGAAAAAAAATCGACTATTTAACTCACTGTAACCTTCATGAAGATAAAGGTAAACGTGCTAAATAATCCATTAAATAGCACAACAATGACTGGCAGGTAATTTTTTCTGTGTATCGTATTTGCTGATGATGTCGGCACATTCAAGCGATGTATCCTGGCGAAAGCCAGGTAATGCGGTCTCAATAAAAGTGGTGGTGCATTCATCCACCCCAATTACTATTATCCTCGGCCGGAATATGGTGGCAGCGACGACGGCTAACCTTAACGGGGTGATTGATATGCACGAGTGCAGATCAAGCTACAAGTTACGCCGAGACTAGCGTAATAGTATCTCTCTCCGTCTACGTCACGTACTGGCCTAAATACGTTTCACATATCGAGAGCGTCGCTAGGTCACCTCGAAGTGCATGTAGAGTAACGCCAATTGAGCTCCACAGTCATGCGGCTGGATGTCCGTGGCTGCTGCCGCGCTGCTTTTTCCGCTTGCGTAAAGACCCAGGAAACGGATGCGAGATAAAGGAAGCAGAGGGAGAGCAAAAGAGAGGAGAGCCTCAACGGAAATAATCGGGAACGAAAACGGTCGCCCTCGAAAAGTGGCGCCGTTCTTATAAGCATGCAGGGACCTATAAAAACGACTGAAATGAACATAGTAAAAATGCGTAGGCGACGCGTAACGCGTAACTGTATGCGTTGCGTTGCTGTCGTGCTGTAGCTTAATTAGTTAGTTAATTCATTAGTGTGGCAAATGGCTGATGAGTAGTCGGCGTAAAGCAACAGAGTTGGAGCATGCGACAGTGACTGTGGCAGCGTTCGTCAGGTCTTTGGCGCCAGAAACTCGTGACACGAGCATAAGGCTGTGCGCTGCAAGAAGAAGAAGAAGAGACATGAGATTCGGTGACGACGACGGCGAGACTATGAGGCGGAACCCAAACGCTTTGTCCCACCCTTAATGTTATGAAGTTCATACTGGAGTGAGTTCTGGATCGTGCACGTTTCGATGCTGATAAAAAGGCTGAACGAAACCAACAGCTGCGGTGGAATACAGCTCGGTACTTGCGTGTGTGTAATTATTACTAACGCAGGGTTCGGAGAGCAAACTGTGTGTTTTTCCGATTGTAACGAAATCAACGAAGATGAGCGTATGGATGCGAGCGATTTTCTCGCCACGTCGCGGAGGGCTGCTCATATAATAACGATGTCGTCGTCATTACATGCTATCAATCGACAGCTGATTGTCGTTAGCTGTGCGATCACGTGTTGTTACACAGCTAGCCTTGTTACCCACGACCCACCGCAGTAAATCCGCAAATTATAAATGAAGCAGTATTCCCGTTTTTCATTTAGCCTGATCGTAGTTTGCTTGCGACCATTTTTTCAACTCTACAATTTGCCAGCATAGTGGCATACAGAAATACCAATCGAGAGCCAAGGAAAATAACGGAGTTCAGTTGTGAACGCGGAAGAGTGGACTACCATGACAGAAGCTTATTGATGATTAGGAACCCATTCTTACCGAGGGTTGCTGTCCGGCCAGATATAGGGCTCCTGATAGATGGGTCTTAACGAGCATTAGCGCGCACGCTCGGAAGCACAGAGGCACACTCATTCACACGTTCACAAACGGCCGATTATTACCCACTAGCTGAACGTCTATGTTTCTCCTTCTATTCCCCTTACGCGTTCCTCCCTCTCCTCTTCACCCCTTTCGCCAGTAGTGCGTTGATATCATTGAGGCATCACTGTAGGAGAAGATCGAAGTAAGCCCCCCACGGTTCGCGGCTGACCAAAGCGGCAACCGGATCAGATTTCCGACTAGAGATGAGAGCACACGTTGTCTACGATAGGTCGTCGCCGAGCCGTCGAGGAATACTCGACGCCCGAATCATGATTAACGCTCCACTTCGCTCGGCGGTAGCTGGCAGGATAACGGCTTGCAGTTCTACCACCGACACCACGGTCTCTACCGCCAACGCCGCTCGCTCATCGTTGTCAACAGCACTAATGTCGACTGCACCGCCGACCAAATATCGATACTTCAGATCGAAAGCGATCCGCCGAGCGAGAGCCAATGAAAGAGATTGTCTTCGTTCACTGCTGCACCTTGACTGTAGTCCAGTCGACCAGGAATGATTCAAATCGATCTTGGACTATGATCACTAACAGTATTGTGACGTTGTAGCAATTCAGTGTATACTGCAGTGTGAGTATTTCGTCCGTTCGAGATTGCAGATTGCACAATAGTTGCTCCCAGTAGTATGATTGGATCGACTCACATCGCTCACATGTAATCTGTGTGGCGCTGTCGCGCATTTTCCGTGTTCTCTGAACAGCGGGTGTCTCGCGAGCTTGTCTGGCACGCCAACAAGTAGTATGTCATATCTTTCTCTTGTTGTAATCATTTCGATCACAGCATTGCTTGGTATTTTGGTGTTGCTAACGCCGTTCCTACGGCTGCTACTGCAGTCACCATAATTATTAACAACAAATCTTTGTATTATTGACACTAGTATGGCCTACGCTAAATTATTACTTATAGCGTAATATATTCGTCTATGAGTTATGTGGCGCGTTGCTCATTTCAGTTCATACTGAAGCGGCTTTTGGCAGTGGCATTTTTAGTTATTGACGGTCTCGATTCGGTCAGCTAATGTAGGTGAAAATCTAGAATCTCATAATGATTCGTATAGATAGCAGGGTTGAAGTGACAACCAATCTACCAGCCAAGTTACAAACTTCCCCTAGTACTCAATTTGTGACACAACTGTACAGCATACAAGTGCAAAGAGAAAAACGTTTTGGTATGAAGTTGCATATCTCTCCACTATTCTTACCTAGTTTTAAGACAAAAAGCACCGTAAAACAAGTGAGCGCACCTAGAGAAGTCTATGTTTTGTTTTCTAGTCCAGAGATTGCCAAGAGGTTGGTGAAATGGGCCAACGCGAAACGAAGCGATTCGATGGCAAAATGTGCACAACCATAAGATTTATGGCCATTCAAGGTCTCTATCGAGTATAGCCAGACCCATCGGGGTCACCTTTCTTAGGTGACCTCTTGGAAAAAAAATAATGGGAGGCAATACTGACCAACAAAGATCGACAGGTTGAAATAGGAAAAACACATCAAGGTTTATCGCCGAGGTTTGACGCTTGAAGAATGAGATGAACGACGCCGCTCTCCGTCTCAACTGTGAGCTCTCTCGCAGCAGCTGCGGCAGCTGTGGCATTAGGAACACGTCGTGGCAAGCTAGGCACGTAGGTCTGAATAAGGCAACGACATCTTGACAAATCCCCAACGCCAGCTGAGCTCGACAGATCGGGGAATAACATCTACGCGTGCGCTTATATTAAGAAGGTGTATGAAAAGACAGAAAGCTGACACCAGACTAACGTCAGCGACGACAATGACAACAACAGCAAAATCAACAACAACAACAACCACAACAACAATATTGACAACAACAATATTGACAACAACAATAGCAGCAACAACAATAACAACAACAATATCTGCAACAACCACAACAACAACAGCAATATCAACAACAATGTCAAAAACATCAGCAACAGAAAATTCAACGACAACAACAACAGAAAGCAGTCTCCAGATTAATGTCAGCGACGACTATGACAACAACAACAACAGCAACAACATTAACAACAACTTTAGCCACAACAACAACAGGAAGCAGACTCCAGACTTATGTCAGCGACGACATTGACAACAACAGCTACAGCAATATTAGCAATAAAAACATTAACAGCAACAATATCAACAACAGCGATATCAACAACAACAATAACAACAATAATAATATCAGCAGCAACAACAACAGTAATATTAACAACAGCAACGGCAATATTAACAACAATGTCAAAAACAACAACATCAGCAACAGCAAAATCAACGCCAACAACAACATTATCAGCAACAATATCAACAACAACAACAAAAACATAACATTAACAACAATATCAACAGCAACAACAACAAACACATTAACAACCACAACATTAACAGCAACAATATCAACAACAACAACAATATCAACAGCAAACAACAACAACAACAATGTCAGAAACAACAACATCAGCAAAATCAACAACATCAGCAACAGCCACAACAACAACAACAGGAAGCAGACTCCAGACTAATGTCAGCGACGACAATGACAACAACAACAGCAAAAACAACAACATTAACAACAAGAGCAACAACATTAAAAACAACAACAACAGTATCAGCAACAACATTAAAAACAACAACAGTATCAGCAACAACAGCGGCAGCAACAAAACATTAACAACAACATTAACAGCAACAATATCAACAACAGCAAAAACAACAACATTAACAACAACAATATCAACAACAGCAACAGCAATATCAACAACAATGTCAAAAACAACAACATCAGCAACAGCAATATCAACGACAACAACAGTCTCAACAATAACAGGAAGCAGACTCCAGACTAATGTCAGCGACGACAATGACAACAACAACATTAACAACAAAAGCAACAACAACAATAATATCAGCAACAACGACAACAACAAAAACATTAACAGCAATAATGTCTACAACATCAGCAAAAATATCAATAACAGCAACAGCAATATTAACAACAATGCCAAAAATAACAACAGCATCAGCAACAGCAAAATCAATAAACAATAGCAGCAATAACAGCAACAATATCAACAACAACAGCATCAGCAACAGCAAAATGAATAAACAATAGCAGCAATAACAGCAACAATATCAACAACAACATTAACAACATCAGCAAAAACAACAATAACAATAACAACAACAATATTAACAACTACAACAATATCAACAACAGAAACAGTAATATCAACAACAATGTCAAAAACTAAAACACCAGCAACAGCAAAATCAACGACAACAACAGCCACTACAACAACAACAACAACAACAACAACAGAAAGCAGACTCCAGACTAATGTCAGCGACGACAATGACAACAACAGCAAAAACAACAACAATAATATCAGCAACAATATTAACAGCAACAGTATCAACAACAACATTAACAGCAACAAGAACATTAACAGCAACAAGAACATTAACAACACCAACATTAACAGCAACAAGAACATTAACAACACCAACATTAACAACAATAATATCAACAACAACAGCAACAACAATATCAACAACAGCAACAGCAACAGCAATATCACCAACAATGACAAAAACAACAACATTAGCAACAGCAAAATCAACGACAACAACAACAACATTAACAACAACAGCGAAAACAACATCAGCAAAAACAACTTCAGCAACAATATCAACAACAGCAACAGCAATATCAACAATAATGTCAAAAACAACAACATCAGCAACAGCAAAATCAACGACAACAACAGGAAGCAGACTTATGTCAGCGACGACAATGACAACAACAGTAGCAAAAACAACAACAATAACAACAACAATATCAGCAACAATAACGACAACAACAAAAACATTAACAGCAACAATATCAACAACAACAATATCAACAACAGCAAAAGCAACATCAGCAAAAACAACAACAACATTAACAACAATATCAACAACAGCAACAGCAATATAAATAACAATGTCAAAAACACCAGCAACAACAATATCAACAGCGACAACAACAAGAACAACAATATCAACGGCAACGACAACAATATCAACAACAACAACAGCGACAACGACAACAGCAAAAACAACATTAACAACAACGATAACAGCAAAAACCACATTAATAACAACAAAATTATCAACAGAAAGATATCAACAGCAACAACAATATTAACAATAGCAAAAACAACATTAACAACAACAGCAAAACCAATTTTAACAACAACGATAACATTAACAACAACATATCAATAGCAACAACAACAACAGGAAGCAGACAGCAGACTAGCGTCAGTGACGATTATGAGAAAAACAACAAGATTAAAAACAACAAAAACAAAAACAGCAGCAATAACACCAATATTAGCATTAACAGCAATAACAGCAGCAGCAACAACAGTAATAACAATAACAGTAACAACAACAATCACGAGTCATTGCGCTCTTGTTCTTTGTCACATATATTCATGGTTATTATAGTGATTATTATCATAATAACTTTCCGTCTAGCTGGCTACTCTGCAGGATTGGCCACCCGTTCGACGGCTTCGCGACGATCGCTTCCACCCTTTGTTCGTAAAAAAAACAGAGAAAAAAGGTAGGCCAACGTTACTGCGGATGTGAAAAACAGACGTGGCCGCTATTCGTCAAGTAACGACATTTGTAGGCTACGATAAACTGACTAACGCACTGGCTCTAAACTTGCAAATCGATTTTATGCGTACATGCATATGCAAATTATATAACAGACTTACCAAGTTTAGGCTGGATGCAGTGCGCTTATTCGTCTACTATATATATACATGTATAGCCTACGGATGTCGTTATCTGAGCAAAAGGCGGTGTATAAGGCACAACTTGGCGGATGTATTTTCAGACGGCAGATGGGCTTAGGCACGCAGACGCGAGTTAAGTGCTTTGAACGTTTCCAAGAACTTACGCTAATAAGCACTGCGTCATTGTACTATACTGTGGTACTGCTACTGTTTCCAACAGTAGCGCTTACATCATGTTTATTTAGAAAATAAAGGGGAAGAAAATTGTCTTCAAAATAAACGTGTGCACTCTCCTTGCGCGCATACGCGAGTGATCACAGGTAGGGGACCCCGCGGCGACCTCAACGAGTGTCCGAAGAAACAAAGAGAGCGTTCCCCATTCATATGTTTCTAGGGACATTTTGCAATGCAATACTTTTGCAAGAAGTGCTTGTAAATTTACATGACGAGTTTCAGTAAATTTGGTTAAACAGGGTTTGATGCAAATAGCAATAACGCGGCATATCTGTATATATGCCACATGTTTGTCTATTATCGGATATTTGATTTGCGATCCTTGCACTAATTTAGAATGATTTTAGCTTTAAAGTGAAATGGAGCGCCCTTAGACCGTCTATACAGGAAATACGCATAGGCGCGTCGTACCTCCCGAGTAATTTCCCAAATAGCAAGCACGAGCAGTGATATAATGGCTGCAGAGTATCACGGAATCCGAATTGCATGAGTTGAGCAGTGTTATTTACATAGAAATAGGGTCTGGCTAGGGTACTTCGACCTTCCGCTACAGCCCAACGTATTTTGCTCTCCACTTCAGACCAAAGAGAGTTACAACTTGCGTCTGTATTCGCGTTGCTCTCTCGCCCTATATATGTATATATATATATATATATATATATATATATATATATATAAAAATATACAGTATTACAGGAATATTTGATCAACGATATATGGAATTGTAAAGCTCGTTAAGGCAAATATTTTTTCCAATGGAACATGGTCTCTAAAAGGCCCTGTTTCGGAATGAGAGTTAAATTACTACAATTTGTGACATTGGTGTTTTTGCCCGACATAGGAGCATAGAATGTGCTGTTGCGAGACAACCAGGTTTCCTAGACAGAAGCTAAACACACCGCCGTGTTTGTGAGAAAATTCTGCTTTCGAAGAATTCATAAGGCCGGTCAGAAGATGCTACATAGTCGCTTAGAAGAGAATTCGCCAAAATGAAGTTATTTTATTAACCTTCACGCCCAATACCTCAAAATCATTACCTTACGACCACTTACAGCGCTCTAAACTAACATATTCAGGCAAATGTGCATTTCATGACGATTATTTTGGTACTAAACTTATGGCAATAAGGCATGCACTTAATCTGGACATCCACCAAAAAATCGTAATTACTCCGCAACCACAGCTCGCATTGCCATAAGTTTGGTACCAAAATGATCGTCATGAAATGCGCATTTGCCTGAATATGCCGTCATGAAATGTTAGTTTAGAGCGCTGTAAGTGGTCGTAAGGTAATGATTTTGAGGTATTGGGCGTGAAGGTTAATAAAGTAACTTCATTTTGGCGAATTCTCTTCTAAGCGACCATGTAGCATCTTCTGACCGGCCTTATGAGTTCTTCGAAAGAAACAGAATTTTCTCACGAACACGGCGGTGTGTTTAGCTTCTGTCTAGGAAACCTGGTTATCTTGCAACAGCACATTCTATGCTCCTATGTCGGGCAAAAACACCAATGTGACAAATTGTAGTAATTTAACTCTCATTCCGAAACAGGGCCTCTTAGAGACCATGTTCCATTGGAAAAAATATTTGCCTTAACGAGCTCTACAATTCCATATATCGTTGATCAAATATTCCTGTAATACCCTGTATATATATATATATATATATATATATATATATATATATATATATATATATATATATATTTATTAATATATATATATATATATATATATATATATACATATATATATATAAATACATATATATATATACAAAATTAACCGTCCAGAAGTCGTACCAATAATGGGCATATGACGTTATCCTAGTACTAGAATATGCAATCATACATTTTCGAATCTGTATGATTGCATATTCTATATATATATATATATATATATATATATATACATACCATTACTTAATTATAAGTGCTCTAACAAAAGTATATATATGTGTCTGGTTTCTCTCCTCTATACAACTGTATATCGGACTATAGTAAATGTCACGGATATTGAACGATTTTTCGCTGATCTTACAAAAACAGTAATAAACCTTAACTTATGTGAAGTAAGTCGTTTTGTTAGAAAATCGCAACTGCAAAGAGTAATATCAGTACTGAGTGATCATTTTCCCGCATTGATTATGCCCATTATATGTACTTACTATACGGTATATATCAGTATATGCACCGTAAAACCGTTTATTGGGTTGTTATAGGAAGACATATTTATTCACCGCAATATCGTACAGTCGTGAACTGAGTAATTTTTTTTAATGAGTGGTTATATGAGACCATCGAAGTAAAGAAATAACAGGTTTGCTACAATCGTTAACTAGATACAGGTGACTGCGAAATCACCGTTTTCTACCGGACTTCTTCGCCCTGGGACGGCCTTCAGGAACTCCATGATCGGTTCGATAGCAAGAGTCTTGAAGTCCTCGAACTGTATTATATGGAAATGATCCAAAGTTCAAAGTCGATGTACATCTACCTTGTACAAGTAACACCTGCAGTGAAAATCAAACATAACTATGTGGAACTAATGCTAGCATGTATGGCACTGTGTTAAGAAATATTGTAACAATGGTGTTACGGCTGCACTAATATGTAGATGTTAGCTTAGGAAGCTAGGTTTAAGTAGAAGTGAAATCACGAAAATGTGCAATCTACGCAGGATTACAGAGAACGATATTGCACTGGTCTTATCCAAAATTGACCTACTCAATTTGTCAGAAAGCACCGTGGCGTGACAGACGAAATCGAACAAAGGCCAAAGTCGAACATCACGCTGTATTTGTTTTCTACAAAGACACTGGCTAATAAATGTATTAGCATGATGGAACGTTCTCGATTGTTCTACCTGTCATCGTTGATGATTAGTCGGTTGCGAATGCAAGGTTATGGCGTCTGCCGCTTTCTATTGATGTAATATTAAGTTGATCCATAAGTCCGTTCGGACTTTTCACCCGTTTTTGAAAACACATGTCGTTACAACGGAATGCTTTTATTGACTGCTGTGTTGCCTATTTTGTTCAACTACCTTAGCCCGACGTTTAGATAAGCTCATGATCCCATCCCTCCAGAAAGTGGCGTCCAGAATGCCACCTTTCGAAGTAATGGTCTATATACGTTTTAACACCTTCCAAAGAACCGAATTCTTTGCTATTAAGGGCATTTTGAAGGGACCGAAACAGATAATAATCCGATGGAGCAAGGTCAGGATGTGGCAAAATATCCCATCCAAATTCCATTAACTTCTTGGTGGTGAGCAAAGATGTGTGCGGTCGTGCATGATCGTGGTGGAAGGTCGCTCCTTGACCGCTCGCCAATTCCGGTCGCTTCTGGTCAATCGCTCTCTTCAAATTGTCCAGTTGTAGACAGTATTTTGTCGTATTGATCGTTTCGTTTGGTTGCAACAACTCATAAAAAAATCACCCCTTTCGGATCCTACCAAACAATTAACATCACTTTTCCTGTATGGGGTCCGGGCTTGGCAGTTACTTGGAGCGTGAGCTCCAAGTAAGCCTTTTTTAAGCCACGCCCTTCTGCGGACTACGTTTTTATAGAGTATCCACTTCTCATCCCCTGTCACCATGGTACGGAGAACGCGTCCACCCTCGTTCTTTTTAGGGACTGATCGCAAACTAGCACACGGTTCTTCAGTTGGCGATTGCTAAGTAAGTGCGGCACCTTTACATCCAACTTGCTGACGAATCCCTTGGCATTAAGATGCCTTTGAACGGATGTGTAGGGTACGTCGATAATGGTCATGATCTCGCGCAGCGAGAGGTGTAGGTTTCGTTCGATTACTGATGATAGTGCGGCCGTGTGCACTGTCAACGGCCGCCCGGGCCGGCTCTCGTTAATGTCGAAGTCGTTCTTCTTTTTCCGAAAATAAAATAGCACTAAATGACGAAAGTGCACATTTAGGTCTGCCATCTTCACTCGAGCGTTACAGTTTGCATGAGTTAAATATTCGAATCAATTCCACGGTATAATTTCCACGGAGCAACTAGTCTGCTTATCCTCCCCCGAGGCTGCGCAGTACGCCGCGTGCAACTTTCCGAACGGACTTATGGATCGACCCAATATATACATATATACATCTTATAAGTAAATTATGCCAAATGTTAACACAACAGAAATTATTATTATTAAGTGGCTACTGCCTTCGGAATGTAAATCGTTAACTTCGTAGATTACTGGACCAAAAGATCGACAAAGTATGTATTTGGCAATTAGAAAGTTGTCGTATTGCTGCTCGGTTTTTCTGTTTTAACAGCAGGTCTAAACTAGGTAAAGTGTCTGTGGTAATCTCTTCAGCACGCCAGTCTAAGACGCTTAAAAACATATTTTATACACTAGACAACAGCTATATATTTTTATATAAAAGATAAACTTGGATTGTCCAGAAGTGTGTCACCGTTACGCTAGTGGCATCGCGTTGTCTTTACGAAGCATAATGCTCTTTCTGTTCACGAGACTGTGTCATTTCCTTAAAAGGGCGGTTTAAGGACAAAAGCTCGGTCGAGATGATCACAGTAGACACAGGAGCACAGCAGACGCCCGTGTCCATCGTTTTACCACTAGGAAATAACTCGTAGTGAACGATGCCATGCCCATCCTAATAAACGCAAAGCAAAATCTTGCGCGTATAGGTTAGTCTCCTTGGCGTATCTTGGCCTGGCGCGCTAGTAACTTCCACGACCCCCATTATCGTAAAATATTTATTTTCGTCATAGGTAACAACTCGATTCAATATTTCTGGCAAGCCAAGAAGGGCATTTTGCTAGACGCTACTTTTGTTGCGCTCGTCAAGTAGTCTTCCTCGAGCGTAATATGGGCTTCCAGAAATGGATTTCTTTAGAAGGCTTAAGTTGCCCGAACGGAACTTGGCGAACCAATCATAGCACGAGGTCTTTGAATGCAATCCTTGCTGAATACATTCCACTTCACATTTTAAACAGTTTTTGCACCAGTAACTTTTGACCTCGATCTCTTTACGTCCGTCGGGAAATCAAGGCTACCACGTAAACACAGTGTTTCGGGACACTGCTCGATCACAATCAGCACGTTGTAATATTTCCACCATCTTAGACCATATAATTTGGTCTGTAAGAGAGATCTTGATGCAAATTCGTTGTTCCTCTATGTTCGGCTCCTTAAGAATGACTTTGTCTTTTGTACTACTTTGAACCAAACGTAGACAATAAATGATCAACTGGTAATATTTCTAAGCAAAACAAACCGAAAGATCATAGTGGCTTCAGTCTAGCGGCAAAATTTGAAGTATATATATATATATATACATGTTTGCGTTTAGAATTAATGATTAATCTATATCAACCGTTACCCAGGTTTACAAATCTTCGGAGACCGCTTGAACATGCACGTGTGTCGCTGTAGCCTCAAGGTTGCAACACGTAGTGCCACGCCGGTGATTTTCTGCGTTCCCTGGATATATATAAACAGTGTGTCTGCTAAACCTTAGGATTACTTTTATGTACCAGTGTTAGCCTCTCTGCTTGCTGGACAAGAACGGAAACGAGTGGTCTCGAATCGTTTCCGTCCTTAGGTGTTTCAATAGTCCAGGCGGCGTTGCGTACATTTATTTGGTGTTTAGTGTTTGCGTTGCGTGCGACTGAAAAGAGTTCTGCCAAATCCCTTTGCCGTCGAGCTGAGCGAGAGAAGAAAATCCCCTTTTTTACAACAAAGCAGTTTTTGGCTAAAAATGTGTCTGCTTTGCGCCACCCCCTTATTTGCTCGACGAACCATCTCCAGGTTATTTTTTGTTCCTCAAGTTAAAATCTATATGTAAAGGTTCTCGACTCTGTTGCAAACAGCAGAGGGTCACATGCGTGGTAAGGAACTAACACCAAGAGACACAATCTAGTTAGTGACCGTTCCATAACTGTACAAACAATTGTGTAAATTTAGGAAGGATGTGTTTTTATAGATATGCAATACAAGCTGTACATTAAGCTCATGTCAGTACTAGTATAGTAGACATTTTAAGTAAATCTCACTTGTATTTTCGTATTTCTATATTCCATGTTGACAGTACTTTGCTATACGAATTAATTCCAATGAGTACATTACGATGAAATGCCAAAAACATTTCTGTGGTGGGTACATTAACTCGGGTAATAGACTATTTTCCAAAGGCCTTTTAAGCTAGACGGACGTTCTACGCTTAAAGCCGCTAGCACTCGATAACTCGCATACGAATTAGGAACAAATAGGTCTCACTCACACACTGAGTGTCGTTAAGAAATTGAATCGCTCACGCAAATTAGTTTAATTGATTGCTATCCACCAGCAAGCCCTATTTTGGATCAACTAATTACGCATGACGCAACGAGATAATTTTGCAACAACGAAAGTAAAGGAAAACTCTAGGAGACAGATCTTACAATAATCCACCATGATACGCAAAAAAGTGAAATTTCTGTTCAGAACCTCGCCTGACTGTAAGAAGATTGGCAAAAAACATACTGCAGATAAAAAACGCCACTTAAAAGTACTGTTTAAAATGCTGATTAGTGGTAAACTATTTAACATTAGTTTCAGTTATGAGACTCTCTGATAAATTTAATGCCACTCGAACCCACGGGCTGAAGTCCCTTATTGTCTGGGTTGAGATAACTGCCTCAGAATGAGACCTCCTTGTATTCATCACACATGGAACAAAACAACTGAATGCCTTCCTTAACTACCAATTACTGCTGGAGCGTTGTAGGAAGCCTTGGGTGCGAGCCCACTTTGGCAACAGCATTCGGCGTTCTGCTGCAAAGCAAAACAAACTCATTAGTGGCCCCGCAACAACATGCCAAAGTTGAATTTATTTAGGACGGGTAATATTATTCTCGCCCGATCTCAGCCACATAGATTTTTCATATAGAGTACATTAAAGTTTTTTGCTTTAAGGTGAGCTGCAAAAAAGTAGGTTTACGGCCATTCAGATTGAATGGGGAAACATTATGAAAACTGTCGTTTTAGCGGCAAGCGAGGGTTTCATTGATAGGTTGCGCAATATTATAAAAGCAAAATGCATATATGTTGAGGATTATAAGGGTACTTGCGTCGAAAATATTCTGCGGGAACTATATATTAACTAATAAATATTGGTTTTATTCGGTGCAACTTTGGCTGTATATATTTTTTTTTATACTTAGATATATATTATATACTCCATCTGCCATTCGAGCAAAATCTAGACGTCTATGGTTTGACAATTTGGTCTGTTCGTTGTGCCGGCCCCTCAGCAACATATTAAAGGTAAAATCGAAGAACCTCGATTTACTAGAAGCGGAGAACTTGTTATTGTAGTGGAAGACGAGGTCGACAGAAGTACACTGCTATCGCTGCAAGAATTGGCGAAAGTAAAGGTATCTGCGAGGTTAAACGGAGCTCGCTCCTTAGTAAAAGGAACGATTTTTGGCACGCACCCCTGCGTATCAGAAACTACCATATTAACTTCTCTCGCATTCTATCGATTCTCCAAAGCAGTTCAAGTGAAAACCAGTAATCCAAATACCAAGGTTGTAACGGCAACCGAACACGTTATTCTGGCATCTGCGGGCAATAACTTTCTGGCACTCTTGGGACTTAAACAGCACGAGGTCATATTGCACCGTGAGTCAATGCAGTGCTTTAGACGCTTCAGCATAGATCACTTAGGCACGAATTGCAAGATTAAGAAATCGAGTTGCAGGAGATTTAAGTCACAAGGGCATTTTAGGAGAGATTGTGAGACGGAAGCCCGTTACTGCTTATGCAATAGTGAACACAAAACCACTTGGGGCTCCTGCCCACATAGATTGCACCGCATGGACATGCTGAATAGAACGTCATGGAACATAATACAAACGCAGACAGTTAAACTGTTGTTAAATCAAACAACAAATTCTGACGGGTATGTACGAATTGACGAATAAACACTAACAATAATGTTAAAAGCAATTCCGACGGCGGAAAAGGCCATTTATGGCTAAATATTAGGTTTATATTTTATATTTATTATCATTTTTATTATTGTCACTGGTTTTTGAGATAATTCGATTGAGGTTGAAGACGCCGCGTACACTACCATTCGAGAGCTTTATCTCGGAATGGGAAAATAAAGTTGAACAAGTCCGACGATAAGTCGGAAACCTGGATATTTTCAGGGCCTCTCACCTCTGGTCTGGTCTTGCATGTGACAATCACCACGTCTATACCAGATACATAGTTCATGGCTATCATCACCTGGTTTGTTCAAATACGAGCTTCCACGAGGAGTACACCGAGTGCGTCTGTCGACTGTGCTCTCAAGTGTGTACGAAGTTTCACGCGTCTGCCTGCATGGCCCTTGCGAAGAGATCACTGCACTGCCTCTCTCGAATAACATGCCGCGAGCAGCTGACTGTATAATTGTATAATCTGTATAGGTGTTTATGTTATATGCATACTTAATATGAGTGAAATAAATATGATGATAAATATTTGTATTATTACCAAATATGAACTGATGAATAAACACCAACCAAATGGGTCACATAAAAAACGCTTGATGAGGCAACCCTAGAAACTAGATACATGAATGAAATCCATAGCTTTATTCATGAGTACTTGCAAATGCACTCGAAAGCATTCAGGCTCTGTACTGAGGAGGTTTTCCGGAGGCTAGATCGGATAATAATGTGCTCGTTGCGTCAAAGGATATAAAATAATAATAATAATAATAATAATAATAATAATAATAATAATAATAGAACACGTGTATAGTAATTTATTTAATCAAATAACAAAGTTTTTTAAGATAATGACGATTTAATATCAATAAAATAAATATTGTACGGAAATTAAATGGTAGTGCAGTAATTTTGACTAGAGTAAAGTCAATCAAAGTTAAAATTGATATTGTTAACAAGAGGGGACGCCAACGAAAAAAGAAACTACGAGGAAGAAACAAACTTTTTACGGCTTCTCTTGAAGGCTAAAGTACCGGGAATGGCGGCAAGGGCGGGAGGAATTCTATATAAAACTATAAATGAGTAATGACGTGCTTCATTCTCAAGAAACCGTGTTGGCGGAAGACTTATGGCAATGTAAGGTCGCCTATTTCGGAGGGAGTATGGTGCAGCACGAAAATAGCGGCTCAAAACATATCATTCCACATTAAAACAACCGTGATATTTAAGTAGGAAGCCGACTGATTATCTAGGTCGCAGATTAAATATAGAACGAATAGCCCTGTTTGGCAGAGGCTAAAGTGTTGCGATGACATTAGCTAGCGCCACCAAGACGAGAATAGAGACTTGAAACCCACGAAGTCGAAGATGGGCGAGTGCAGCAACAGCAGGTGAAAATGTATGTTGGAGTATGTTAGGGTGGCTGTTCCATGTCATAATCTCATTGAAAACTAAGCCCAGGCAGGTGTTATTTGGGGACAGCTCTAGCAGGGTACAATTTATAAATAAGTCGCCCCTAGAGAAGGTTATGGAAGAATGGGACGTCCGGAAAAGTACAACCTGGGTTGTCGGGGCGTTAATCTTCATCCGAAGGTTGCAAAAATCATCACAGAGGAGTGCCAATGCTTAGTTCGCCATTTCAAAACCAGCCCGCAGGCTACATTTAGATAAGAAGTCAAGCAGAGTGCAGTCATCAGCATAAGATACCGCACGTATACTGGAGAACCTACCAAACCTATAGCAGTATTAATATAAAGTATAAACTGGAAAAGCCAAGGCGCATAACGAACTAACCGGTTGGGGCCGATTAACCAGTGACGGTAACTACTTGATCCTTAATATACGACTAAAACCAAGAACAACCACTACTATTGAAGTCTAGGGATCGAAGGACTAAGACCAAACTTTAAAGAACGACACAGTCGAACGCCTTGCTAATATCGACAGCAATTGCGAGATATCCGTTACTCTGAACGGAAGACTCAAGGAGAGTCTGGTAGATAAAAGCATGAGCGGTCTCAGCAGTCCTATGGCACGAAAACCAAACTGTCTTGGCGAGAGGAAATTAAGTCGACTTGTGCCGAAATCTTCATTAACACACATAGTTCAAATAACAAAGTTTTTTAAGATAATGACGATTTAATATCAATAAAATAAATATTGTACGGAAATTAAATGGTAGTGCAGTAATTTTGACTAGAGTAAAGTCAATCAAAGTTAAAATTGATATTGTTAACAAGAGGGGACGCCAACGAAAAAAGAAACTACGAGGAAGAAACAAACTTTTTACGGCTTCTCTTGAAGGCTAAAGTACCGGGAATGGCGGCAAGGGCGGGAGGAATTCTATATAAAACTATAAATGAGTAATGACGTGCTTCATTCTCAAGAAACCGTGTTGGCGGAAGACTTATGGCAATGTAAGGTCGCCTATTTCGGAGGGAGTATGGTGCAGCACGAAAATAGCGGCTCAAAACATATCATTCCACATTAAAACAACCGTGATATTTAAGTAGGAAGCCGACTGATTATCTAGGTCGCAGATTAAATATAGCGATATAATAGGCGAAATATGTCGAAGTTGGAACGGGACATCTGGAAGGGGAGGTAGATAGTCGTGCAAGTCGTGGGCCACGAGAAGGGGGAATACCTTTAACTGTCTGATCGCCAATAGTCTGAATAATTAAGTAAAGCCCTATGTGCCAATTTGTAGGAAACCGCTGTTAGATGTGGGTTGGACTCATCATGAACATACTTACGGCCGACAAGGTTAAGATATTTTTGCAGACGCAGGAGAGCAGATGAACGCCAGATCTTGGAGAGCGGTCAACGGTAATGCACAGCCACTGAGAGGGAGGCTTGATCATAGATGTTAAATCGTTTGGAGTTAAAAGTTTCAACAACTCTGTCAGAATCGGGGGACATTAAACAGTCACGCCACTCAGCCGTCACCAGCTTAGAGGCAAACAATAATCGTAGTTAAATGTGTTAAATATCCGCTTGGTCATCCTCTTTATGACACGCCATACCGAAGTAGCAGCAGAGGTAGGTTTGAGAAGCAAACGACGGAATAGAGGGTAATGATCAGAGAATATTAATGTTGACATAACGATAGCGTCGTAATTGAGAAGAGTGCCACCGCCATCGATGCACACATGATGCGTTTGCAACTCTACAAATGTCAGTGAATGCTAACGGTCTGGGTATATTTGTGGATAAAACGAAGGCTATTCGATTCAGGGGAGGCGGAAAGCTGGCTAACGATGATAGGCTTCAGTTTCAGGAAAGCCCTGCCGAGAATGCGAAACACTTCGCCTACATTGGCGAAGCGGCCATCGATCCAGCGAATCTGATCTCGGTAGACTCCAAACTGCATTTTTTAAATCCATCATGGGTGTCCACAGAACAAGTCAGAGTGCCTGTTACGAAAATTACCCATAAGCTAGACTTGATTTTATATATGGACCTACCGATCAACCCATAGCTTTCTCACGGATAGCTGCTAATATCAGACAAGCCTTCCCCCTAACGTGTTTACAGCAAAAACGTCATACGAACAGAAGTAGACAGATCACACCCTATAAGCATTAACGGGAGGGGAACCGGCGATCTACGCGGCGTATAACATATACACATGACATATATTACACGGCATAAAACCGACCGAAATATACAGATTGAACATATATAAAACAAACGTTACATTTCACAAAATGCACTAATTTGACTCCTCTGTGATTTTTTCATCGCTAGGTTTATTTTTTTGGCAGATATTTGAGAGTGGAGCAAGAAAGATTGTAATTTATTAGAGTGCATGTGTGAGCTTACGAGGAATGGATATGAGAGAGTAAACAGTTTGTCTTATGATAACATTCCTATAAGTATCCTTATTGTGCAAATCATAAAGTTTAGTAAACAGCTGTGCTTATATATATATATTTGAATATATATATATATATATATATATATATATATATGCGGACGTGTTCGTGTGTGGTTTTTGTCAAGTACCTCTACATTTAGACTTTATCATGAAAATCCATTAGCATCAGTGATCATAGCACTTGTGCGGCTATATGATTGGATTCATGTAAACATTAATGGACGATGAGTGGACTAGTTAATTAAGTGGACTAATTAACCCACCTTCACCTCTTCTCTCTCGTCCTTAACATCACACGTCCATCATCATAATCTCCAACTTTGCCGTTGCTTGAATCGAAACCACTTTCATGTTAGCCTCACTGTAGCCACCCCATCCGTCATCATTATCATCATCATCTTTGTGGTACGTGCATTATCAGTACTCACCAGAAGCGGCATAAGCTTAGTGGCTCATCTTCATTGGCTCTACCTAACTATTACCTACACTCCCATTACCATCACCAGTCGACATCACGACTATCATTATTGACACCACCGATGTCACTACCCCCTCCCCCTCCGCATGGATGCCATCACCATTATTACCAATCGAACGTATACTAAAGTCCGGTCTGCGACTACTCGTAAACAAACAATGCCTTGTTTGCAAATAGGTGCGGCACAGCACCAGTTGGCCATTCCAATGGAACACCAACAAGACAGCAAGAGATATGGCAGCCTGACGTACTTGCGTACGTGCATGTGGATGAAGAAGCGGATGGACGCATTGGACCAATCAGCGATGCAGGCGGTTCGACTTACCCTCTAAAAACGAGTGGTGGGACGGCGCACCTCCAGGTTGCATACCTCAACATCAAAAGCAAACATTTTGGCTTTTCTGCATCTTTTCGGGGTTTCCAAAGCAATTAGAGTGAAGACTAAGAACACGAGGATACATATGCATCATCGTCCAAACAAGTTATTCGCAGGTGGGGACTTCCCAGCAAAAGTTCGGTTGGGGCTAAAATGTTTGCTTTTGATGTTGAGGTATGCAACCTGGAGGTGCGCCGTCCCACCACTCGTTTTTAGAGGGTAAGTCGAACCGCCTGCATCGCTGATTGGTCCAATGCGTCCATCCGCTTCTTCATCCACATGCACGTACGCAAGTACGTCAGGCTGCCATATCTCTTGCTGTCTTGTTGGTGTTCCATTGGAATGGCCAACTGGTGCTGTGCCGCACCTATTTGCAAACAAGGCATTGTTTGTTTACGAGTAGTCGCAGACCGGACTTTAGTATACGTTCGATTGGTAATAATGGTGATGGCATCCATGCGGAGGGGGAGGGGGTAGTGACATCGGTGGCGTCAATAATGATAGTCGTGATGTCGACTGGTGGTGGTAAAGGGAGTGTAGGTAATAGTTAGGTAGAGCCAATGAAGATGAGCCACTAAGCTTATGCCGCTTCTGGTGAGTACTGATAATGCACGTGTTACATACCCATGTATTGTTTTAAGTGTTACATACCCATGTATTGTTTTAGGGGTTGCATACCCCTGCAAATTTTTAAGTGATACAGCATGTATTATTTTGCAGCAAACTGCAAACTCCCTAAACCAAGATGCACAAGGTGTGCCTCTGTGAAGAAAGGATTACAAAATCCAGGCTCGATGCAGTCTGTGTCTTAAGGAACATGAAACCACGTAGGGCTCATGTCTAGATAGGCTGAAGCGCATGGAACTGTTGGAAAACATAATTGAGAAACGCATGTATGCCCCGTTAGTGCCACTCTGCACACATGTATAATGTACATACCTCTGACAGCTTTTCAAGGCGCACTCGGTCATCTGGACTAAAAAATGGGACCACTACATACAAGGCAATATACACGAGGCCTCACTCAAACTTAAACACATTTTTCACCTCCACTAGAACAAAGAGACGATCTGTTGAGATAAATATTGACTCATTCCCAGAGCTCTCTCCTCCCTCACTACCAAATAAATTAATAGCTTCAGAGAAAAGATGCCTTCTAAAAGACGAGCTTACCGATAACAATACGTATACCTCATACAAAAGGAATAGCCTGCACGCACCTTAATCAAGCATCATAGTTGACAAACGCTTTATTGCTATCACCAAGGTGCTACAAACACGAGCGTGTTATCGAACATTCCCTGGACTGAAAGATGGATTGACACACGTCAAAAAAGGGCAGGTTATTTTCTTACAGAACCAGGGGATCCTGACAATCAAGATGGTGGTCTGCCCAGACTTGAGATCTGTTCAGGCTGGCTATGCAGTTTCGCAGGCGGAGAGAAGTAAGTGTTGGACGTATGCGTCCATCAGAGACCACACGGATTTCCAATTTTTTGCCTTTGAGACCTTAGGGAACCCGGGTAAAATTATTACTATGGTATGCAAGTGTCTCAGATTGACCTGTGTCTCAGACCTACGCGCTGGTGATTTTTCCGGCAAAGGCTCTCATTGGATAAACAACGTGGTAGCGCCACGGCGGTGCTTAGCACCTTGTCCAGGTGGTCGACACCAGGCCGGACCTAGGGCTGATGTAGTTTGTCGTAACGTTCACTGGGAGACAATTGTTTACACTCAATTATGAGTTAAACAAAATGTGTTTTACTACAATAATAACATAAAAACAAATCCAGATAGTTGAAGATACCTCAGCGTTAACACGGGCGCTCTATGCAAGGATGATCCCTCATGTCGGATATAATGAAAACGAGTTCTCCACTGAGCTTCTAAGACGCAGCGACCAGTCTTTGCAGCTCCCTTGGAGCCAGAGGCATCCGGGCAGCGGCAATCGGTGAGATCATTCTTATAGAGAAGGCATTGGAAAAAGCTCTTTTGCAATACCCAGACATGACTTTAGAAATCCAAGTCAAAGGACGGAAAAACGAAGACACTCGCGACAAAATAGAAAGGAAAAAAGCATAGATATTTCTAACGCCACTACAACACAGTGCCGAGCATGCAGACTATAGGTCACAAACCTCCGCCAAAAAATTTAAGTAAAATTGCCAGCAACACAAAAAACTGCAAACATACTTCGTCAGAGCCTTTAGAGCATACGATCTGGTGTCTCATAGTCTTTGGGAAAGCAGCTCTTCATTAAGGACGGGGCAGATTCTCCTAGAATTGGCAGATCTGCCACTTACGAATACCCCTAGGTGCGCATTTGAAAAGGCAGTACAGATCAGCGCTATATTTGACGTTTAAGTCAGAGGGAATAACTCACTGAACAACCGAATGGAGGATTCATGAGAAGCAAGAAAGCTTATCCGACCTTTTCCGTCTTCCGTCCGATCTTTACATGACCTTTTCCGTTACTTTAACTTACATCCAGCTCTCTTTTGCCACACGAAAGAAAAGTTGATATCTCGGTAGAGTCATTCTGACACACAGGGGTTGGAGGCTCTCCTCTGAGCGTAATGTCGAGCTTTAATGAGGGCACCTTACTGGTACAGGGTGAGCAGGAGGCGTTGTGTCGAACCCGGTGGCGTAGTGCATTTGTCTGCGCCTCGCGACCAGAGGAGACACATAGTTGCCTCGTTGCACATTTGTATTTATGGGGATCCGTCTGTGAAGCCATGCAAAAAGCAGTCCTTTGGACGTTAAATCTAAGAAAGAGGTATATAGGTGGGGTGATACAGAATGTGAGAATCACGACTTGGATGTCATCAAGCGCATCATTTCCCTGGCAGAGGTGTTCTTTGCCTTAAAGTGACTACATTTAAACGCTATGAGCACCAAGGCTGCGAAATTCAGAAGATAGGGTTGATATGTTTTAAAAGATATTATATATTGCGACGGCCAATCGTTGGAATGCGTTAACTATTATATATATATATATATATATATATATATATATATATATATATAGGTTGACAAATATAGATTATGCTATATACGGCATTTGGGGCTTGGGGTTCGATTTCGTTATATTGGGACGACCTTTACAGCAGTGCACGTGGTCCTAGTCTCTCTTTCTGAAGAGGTAGGCGGCGTCCGGCGACTGTCCGTCCCAACGCCGGTGTAATCAGTCATTTCGTTGATCAATTCATTGAAATTCGTAAAACTCAACAATGCAAGTAGTCGATTTTGACCAATTAAAACGCCACTAATCGGCGCCGAAATCACCTCCAGCTCTCTTTCACGATCTCGCCTTTATATATTCAAACATAATTTCATAATAATTTAAACATAATAATAAAATCATATACAATAAGTTAACCATTTTACAGTATTATTTACGATATATCTACACACAAGTTTACCTATCACAAATAAGAAATCATTAAAACACGAGTACCTATATATGTAAAATCTAACCACATGATTATATACATCTACACATATTTATATTAAATATACGCATTCTACTATATGTCTACTATTTATCTATTCTACCATATACATATTAAATATATGAGATAAGCAATTCAACATTGCTCAATGCCACAGTCAGACACTATTGACGGAAAACAATTGTTTTCTGCATCTAGTTCCGTGACCAAAAGTCTTTTTACGGACGCCGACCCGCTCCGTGTTTTAGAGGTCCTGCAATAGCACGTTCCATACGTTTGGCAGCATGCATGCTGAAGAGTGCTGCGTTTAGGTAAACCTAAATGGAAAAAAATTATCGGTGAGAACTGACGAAGGTCAACTGAGCATCGAATTCGCATTCTGGAAGTAGTTTGTCGTCGTCCGGACACGACAGACCAGTAACGGCTTGCACAGAATTGTTCGAAATTACCCGTAACAAGTCTAAGGCTCCCTCCAGAGTAGGTTGCGCCTCACATGAGTCGCAAGCGCAAGTGAGCATCGAATCCAGAACCGCTAGGCGTTCTTTTGCGTAGAAGCGTCATTCATCGGCCATACACAGGCCACATTTGAGAGAGAGGTCACACGCAAGAAGTAAAGAAAACGAAGGTCGGCGATTTTTAAGGAGCCAAATTACTATCAGAAGGAAAGCTGAGGAATTGAAGATAGCTTAAGGATCAGTTGTAACAGTATTGACCGATATCTTATGCGTCAGAAGACTGGCAGCAAATTTCGATCCAAACATTTTTAAATTCCAGCAAATTAACCAATTTTTCTTCAGGTGCTAGCAATAGACCGTATACTGCTTTAGAGAGTTTTACAAGAGACAAGTGTGCATATAAGTTTACGACATCAAGACCAAAGCCAATCCGCCTTTAGGTACTTCCAAAGAGAGAGCCGGTAGAAGAAATTCAGACAAAGCAGATCCAACACGAAGTTCTTTCGACTGTTTTTCCACTACCAGAGAATTGTAGTGTCTCGGCACGTTCAGGTAGGCCCGCGATTGTCGGGCCATGTGTTAGCGAACGTACAATGGAGAGTCCTACGATATGAGTAGGTACGAAAGTCATCCCGAAGATTCGACAGATATGTTTAATTTGACCTCGACGGGTCTACCGCGCTCGAGAATAACCTGTAAAAGACAATAAATACAGCTGATACAAGTTGTTGCGAACTGGCCACCTCTTCTTTAAGCCTTACTTCCACTTTTGAAATCGGCAGGGTGCCACAGTTCAAGCGGCAACAAGTTAACCTTCTACGTAAGAAGGTCGTGGCTGCTACTGCTACAACGTTTTTTGCTGCTCTATTTTCGCAAATTTCCGCGGTGAAAAAAGACGGAAGCATCATAAAAGACGGACGAGCATTGCCATACTTCGACCGGTTAACGAAATGCCCCGGTCTAGCTATGGGTCCTGTTTTCGTAATGCGAGTGTATCGGGCTTAACGAGTACCTCAAAAGAAAGTGTGCTCTAAATCTACTGAACCACCTTTTGTCCACATTGTACCGGAAGCTGCGGGACCAAATTTTTTCCGATGAAACATCAAAGAAGGCGTACGAACAGCTTCTGGCTGCGCTGGACTCTATCGACACCGGAGGTACATCAAAATGAGCAAAAAAGAGTTAAGCGCCAATTTGTAAAATAAAAGAAAGACGGTCAAATTAAAGACTTTGCACGCAGGTTAAGATGAAACGCAGAAGAATGCAAGTGGGCTAGTGCGTGTTTTATGAAAGTCTGCTAGTACAGTTCATAAGCGGTGTCAAGAACGACCACGTGAAGGATCAGATATTGTACAAGGCAGACACTTTCAAGACGCTCGACGATGCAGTCAACGAGGAAGAGTCAATGTTCCTGCGAAAGAAACGGTTGACAGCATACAGCAGCGGGGATCTAGGCTGGCATGGAAGAAGCAACCGGCGGGTTCTTCAGACACTAAGGGCACGCTAGCTAAAAGTTGACAAGTGTCCCCGTGTTCATTTGAAGTGCAATTCATGCGGCAAAATCAAACATCTCAAGATCATCTGTCAACAAAGGCCACCGTGAGGCTGTTCAAGATTATCGAATATTTTTATTATTTCGTGTTGTAAAGATACTCGGAAGAAGGCACATGCTAGTACAGTCAATCGAACGCGGCACGGTGAGGGAACATTCCGATCAAGTTCGGATGACGGACGTAGAGAAGGAAATGGGCTAAACACTGTACACGCACTTGAATAGTTCGGACGACCAACAGCCAAAAGATTTCGAAGTTGTTGTAATGGCACCACCTACGGCTACGGCTACGTCAACACCCCTACAAGAGCCTAGAGTTCTTCGACCAAAAGCAAAGACAGATTGTCAAGAGATGGGTAGACAAAACCGTCGTCGTACGTAGCTCAAAGTTTACGTACATGCATTTTTTACGTCATGTGGTCGCGAACGTGCAGTGGAGACGGAGATTCGAGTTGGTACGAGAGACGTCCCGAATATTCGACAGAGATATCTACTTAGACCGAGACGGGTCTACCGCGTTCGAGAACAACAATACAAACAGCTGACACAGAAAAGCAGACAGTGTAATGCCGCACTACAAGTAACCACGGGCGAATGTGTTTTCTTTCCTCCGTACTAGACTAGCTATTAAGTTCAATAACCTAAGTCAATAAGCCGAGTAGAGTATAGTTCAAATAATACTATGTCAAATATGTTCCACCTGGTTCATCGGTTAAAAAGCATACTACCGTGAAATTTAGGAAAGCTTGCGCGAGAACAACCGACGCAGGTACCTGAACTCTGGTCAAACAACTCTTGAATGACAACAACGCACCGGCTCACACAGCGTTACTAATTTGGGATTATTTGATGAAAAATCGATGCTTGTATTTTCGCAATCTCTCAATTCGCCAGACTATGGAGGAACTAAAGGAAAATTCGCAATTCTGTTCCAAACAAGGCGTTTTAAAAACGTTTTGAAGAGCATTGCATCGGGCGTAAGCTACTTTCAGGGGAACAAAAATACCTTGGAAGATTAAATGGATATTATTTATTATAAATACGCATCAGAACTACTTGATCCGCTCCCGCACATACATATATAGTATGCATACATCTGCAAATTGGTGTGTTGTCTATCAACACGAATTCTTTTCCTAGCTGTTACATTCAGTTAATTTGCGGTCTGGATAACGCGTGTGCACGTGAGACATTCAAGTCATACCGCAATGCGGAATGAAGGAGATAAACTCCGAACAGGCACAGACCTCGGCTCCGATGCATCAATTTGGTCGAAGTAGACGGCAGACTAAGTCCTTTAGGATTCTTTCTTTTATGCCATTTTTGCGGCTGTTGTTAATAAAGTTACTCTGTATGGAAATATTCGCCGCGAAGCGACGTTTTAGGCCTTCTATGGCTTCTTCTGATACTGCCGATTCTCATGTGGTCAGTATTGGTGTTGCTGTTGCAGCAATGGCTCAAGCGAAGCCAACACGATCAACAATGCAGCCATCTGTCGGCGGAGAGGCGGGAACCGAAGGAATGTCATGCCTGGTTACCCTGCAACGCAGACACTGAGCGGCATCCTGCGCACGTTTGAAGTAACGGACCCTGCCCCGAAAGCCGTTGTGTGCCTCTCCATAAACGGCAAACAAACATGCTTTCCTTTCCTAGCAGCTTATTGTTGTTGTTGTTGCTGTTTTTCTTGTTGTTGTTGCTGCTGTTGTTTTTGTTGTTGTTGTTGTTGTTGTTGTTGCTGTTGTTGTTTTTCCTTCGTCTTGCTTGTGTTGCTGTTTTCATCTTCCTCCTGCTTTGACCACGATCGATTCTACTAGGTCGCCTTTTTTTGTCACACACTCCTCTGAACGAAGGCACTTGCGCTTGATCCCTCTATCCACCGCACACAGAGTAATACATTGGTTTGAAATCTGGATTTTTGAGGACCACCAAGTATTGTTAATAAGTTCCTGAAACATCCAGTAGCCTTCGGAAGAAGAACATTTTCTTTAACCTCCCATATATACACGTTGGCCATCACAGTTCGTGGCCGATCAAGAAAAACAAGTGGAGTTTACCATTTGAGGTACTACCGCCTCAAGCATTGACTGCAGGGCCCCTAATCAATTGGCTGAACGTTCTGCCAATAGTGATGTACTTCTTCCCTGTTGCAAACAAGTACTCTATTATTTTGTCGAATTAAGATTTGCTGCAGGTCGAAACTTTACTTATCAAACTTTAGTACCTTCAGGTATCCCCCACACTGAAAGTGATTTATCGGATTTTTTCGCAAGCGCAGCCGTTTAATTTATTAGATGTCGTTAGGCGTAGGCCAAATTGATGTCTGTACGGCCTAAGATGTCAGTTATATTGTACAATTAGGCTCATCGTTCTGTCGGTCAAGTCTACGTTACAAGCGAGCTGACGTTAAAACACCATCGGGTCTCTAGCCACTTTTTACTTACGCGATTGGCAAGTAGTGGCATCTTAACGGATCTCTGTAGACAGGAGATGGTTTCGAATATATTCCAAGCCCTGATATCTCTGCACAATCCTATGCACACTCTTTTGAGCATAGTTAGAGCACAGAGCTATCTCAGCAATCGATGTAACACGACTAGGCATGAAGATAACCTTTGCACAATAAAGAGTTGTCTTCACCATTTTCGTAACGGCTCTGCTTACGCTAAACAAGTTCTCTCGCAACCTCAGTGTCATCCAACAAAGCTTGTTTCGACTTATACCGCATCCTGTATGTATATACCCAGTAATGAATCGTTCGACACCGAGGTAGGCGAAGTCATACTAGTCATATCATGCGAGACAGCTCTCGAATGTCTAGTACGTGAGATTATATATATATATATATATATATAAATAGCTACCCTGAATTTGATAGCCTTCCTTTCATTCGCATTTATTAGCAAACTATTAGAAATCACTTTACCTTGGAGCAAGCTTTTGCTGAGTGCGAAAGCGGCTGCTGGAGAAGAGAACCAAGTCGTCGGCGTAGAGCATTGCATTGAGAAACTTGCACCGCTTAGTGACTACAGAGGGCAAATCCGAACTCAAGACAGAGAATGGAAGGTGACTGAGATTGTTCCCCCGAGCCACTTCCCTGGTTTGAATCAAAGAATTTGTGTTCGGACACTTCGTTGTCAAATAATCGTTTAGCCAGCGGAGATAGAAGAGCGGCCGATTTTCTTAAACGGCGCCTGTCGCTAAATGTGTAACAGGGCAATGCGGCCTCGGTTGAACAACGGGGAAACCCTAGAAATGGCCCGTCCATGGAGTTGACCTATAACGGTGCGTTCGTTCCTAGAAACCCAAACGCCATTAAAAAAAAAATGGATGAATGCTTCCCTGTAAGCCGAGTGGAAGGTGTGCCCATAAAACGATAAAACTAGACGTATATATATATATATATATATATATATATATATATATATACATACATATATATATATATATGTATATATATATATATATACATATATATATGTATATATATATATATATACCAGTGATTCATTTGAATAGGAACCACACCGTACTATCATGTATAGCGCATGCAACGCATTTCGTAAATCATCGCTCTCCATGCCTTCTGTATCACCTCAACAATTTTACCGAATTCGTGTCACTCTCACATTCCCAGCGAGAACACTCAAAAACCTGTTTTTACGATGTGTGCCATATATTATGTGCATATTTACACACCCAAACAGGGCTGCATTTAATAAACGCATGCTTAAATATATAATCAGACGGTGCAATAATACAAATACACGTCGTCCTTTGACGTATCCGTTAGAAAGCCGGAAGACGAAGAGGAATGAAACGTAACACAGCTCTCTTTCCCCTCTTGCAAATATGTGCGACCCAGCCGTATGAAAACGATCGCAAGCAATCAGCACCGTTTTGGGATATCCTCTCGTTGACGCGGCTTCTATTAGGCAACGCCAAGTAACACACGTTTTTTAGTGTACTAAAACAACTCTCATCTTTAATAAGCTAACTAGAAAGCCATACTAGACTCTGCATCAAAGTACTGGCTCTTAGTGTTGGTTTTGTTGAGCCTGCGAGACTCTTTTAGCAGCGGCGAGGCAATCGGTTTGTTAACTGTATTCTGTTTTGGTCACAGCTATAGTCACAAGTGCAACGACGACCAGTTGCCTTAACTTGTACTATTATAGCGACCACGACCGAGGCTAGTCCAACTAGAATCGAGTGGCAAAGGCCTTCTCCTAGAGGAGACAGCCCCTTTGAAAAGGAATATTATGATATGTGTACTGCGGTATGCGCACGCACGTGCGCTTCAGACCATGCTTATACATATAGTAAATACAATATTTATTTTTGGTCTAGCCAAATACACACTTTCTGAAGTGTAAAGACGTTGTTGCTTTATTTAAGGGACACAACAAAGATGAGAACACGTTTCGTTAGTCCAAATACTACATACATTTGATTATATTGTTTGCTGCAAAGAACCCGAGGACCCTCAACAAATATTTAACTAGTGTGCTCTCCACACTCATTACCGTAGGGGTAGTGGATTTACTTGTACAGTGTCTTATTAGTGTTGTATCACTACCCCTCACGGTCGATGAGGATGTCGAGCACGATTACGTAACGCTCTCATAACAATAATTCAGTTTGTATCCGCCCTCCGCCGGGGGTTCCTACGTCCCACGTCTCGTTTCGTTCCCATAATTTATGCAGATGACGTGCTCATTTCCGCGGTAGCCGCCGATTCATGTACTGAGATGAGATATGTTCCGTCGCAGGCTCGTGCAGGCAAACGCTAAAATGATATACTGGCATTGCTGGAAAGTGATCCTTCTGCTGCTCAGTCTCGAATGCGAATGTCCGTACAATTGATATTCGGTGTTATTGTTGCTGTCGAGACTCGGCTGCCTCGTAGGCGCTTTGAATGCTATTAGTTATGACACCTAATTTGGTCTAGCCAGAATATTGACATTTGTTTGTTGTTCATGGTGAGCCGATGGAGCATGAGCATGCCTCGTTGAAGCGAGCTATACATATCACAATCTTGCTTTCGTCATACAGGGGGCACACACACACGGTAAATCTACTTCACATATCAGAAACCAGAGGCTATTTGTCTCCTTTTATGAGCAGAAATACTTCGAGCGCCAATGCTAGCTCTGCTGCTTCTTCTGGGACGAGACATCGAGTCTAACTCAGGGCCGCCCTGCGGAAGCTGTGGAGGCCGATTTCAACAGGTCAGTAGCCGGAACATCTGCGAGAGATGCAATGAACTAGTTCATCCACAATACTCGTTTCAAATACCCGACCCGTCGTCGAGCAATTGCAAAACGTGTTTTTGGACAGAAGAAGAATCACTTGCTATCACTAAAAATTTAAAACAATCAGACCAGATGCTGCACCGCCGACAGACAATCTCTAAAGTGGCGATGCTAATGAGAAAGTTTGACTCAATAGCCACTCTTAAGAGAAAACTAGCTGACAGCCAGCCGATCCTACTGGAGCTGTATGCACACGCTAGTAGTTCGACTGGCCATAGCATTTAATCGACGTCGAGCCCAGTGCCGTGATGCATTTACGTGCGTTTCGCAACCGGAGGAGACACATAGGTGCACGAGTTCGAGTCCCACCCTTGCACGTTTGCTGTTATGGGGTCCGTCTTACGCAGCAATGCGAAGGCGAACCCGTGGATGTCAAATGTTGGCTGAGGGTCAGCCCAAAAACGTTTTAGACATATATGGAAACAAAAAAATTGCCGGATTTTGGCACACCGTTATAACAAGGAAACGCCTAATATATAACAACGAGCAATGTGACAGCTTTAAAAGCCGTACAGAGACATGACGTGCGACAACGCCCATAGCAATATTTACAAAATGACATAAATGAGAACAATTTTTTATAGATTACAATATATTACTTTTAAATTAGACATGTGTAGTAGGCGCAAAACGAATTTGTCTTCCACACCACAAATCGTGGCGTGATTGTGCATGTCAGCGCACCAGGAAGGGGATGCCTAAGACGGCGCGTAACTGTAGCCCTCCGTGCATCTAAATTGACATGTTTAATAGAAAGTACACATAGACAAATAATGCTAGAAATCGTTTAGTATATGCAGCCTGTCGCCAAGCTATTGTACTAAGTTAATTACATCCGATTCACCTATATCGGACATAGGTGAATGTCTACAAAGTTGTTCAAATACCAAGAAGTGCGTGATAATCGCAGGAAACTTAAACGATGTTGCCATCTCACTAAAAGTTACTCTCGCAAAACTGCTTTTCTTTTTAGGTTAGCAAAAGTGGGACCGTTAATTTGGAGCGATCTCAACAAAGCTACATGCATAGGCTGGAACAAAACCAGCGCGGTTGACGTAACCATGTTAACTTCCGCGCACGCAACACAATTACCTTAAACAATTACAGAAATATCCGCGCATCGGAAGCCTTAAAAGCTTACCTTTGGCCTGCCCGGTGCGCAAAACATAAGGGCATATAAACCACCCATGCTCACTCTATCGCCAAACTCACATAAAAATAACAGTAAGCAGAATAAAAGCACAAAATGCGTCAACGACATTAGAACTCGAACTTGGCGGGGAAGATACACTATTTGAGAACCTTATATGAGAAACCGTATTTCTTATATGAAAAAACACCTCACGCATACCGAAAATTTAAAGAACGAAATATGATGTGCTAGTTCCATCTAGAAGAGAATCGACCCTACACCACACTAACACTTGGACTATGTTGTATACAACAATGCAAATGTATTATCTGCACAAGTTGCTAAAGGGGCAGTCATGAAGCAAATACAACGCTAGTAATACTAGGCTTCAATGGCATTTAGACTTTTTATCCTGGACTTAGTGTTACCAGAACTAATCTAGGTCAACTGCGGCGGCGTCCGTTTGGGATTTTAGAAATAAAGGTTTTGTGTTTTAGTTGTGCCGCGTACACATAGCTTCGTAACTTCCTACAACAAAGAAAATTTAAGGGGTAGCACTTTTTTGTAGCTATCGACCAGGTCCCCTGCATAAATACTCCAACGACCTGGTCCGACTAATAACTACGTGCCCACGAATAACCGATGCAGATCACCATATTTACTGTGTTTTCTTATTTTTAACATTGAAATCATGTCAAACGCGTGCTTTTCCGAGCCTTTGCATACTTCCAATGACTAAACATTCCTAGTATACTGTATTGTAAAATGCATTAAAATTAATTTTGATATCTTCTTAAACAATGTGTCGATTTAGGTGATTTCTTCTTTGTATGTCTTTTTGCCTCTAAGTTTTGTTGGCAGCCATCTTCTTACCTTCCCACGTAGGCTTCAGTCTATTAGCTAGGTTATTCAATCATGTAGGCTATTATCTAGAGAAAATGTAGTATGGTATACTCTGGCAAACTAAGCTTTTACGAGCACGACTGGGCACTTGTGCTAGCATCATTGGACATTTTATATATGTAAACTAATAATATCATCCTGCCTTAGTGCATACATTTTGCATCTATTTTAACACATGCCAAGCGAATACATTGTTGATGATTTTTGGTTGTGCAATACAACTCTAGGAATGACTGAGAAGTCGATCGAGCTCGTGTGTCAAAGGCATGAATCGTTCATGCAGTGCGTTGTATACTATAAGATGGATACAGCACGTTCCGAGATTGCGGGAAATAAAAAAACGAAGACACAACAAACGAATACGTTGGTTTGTGGTCTATATGCCGAACATGGCTACCGCCCACGTCATCTCGAACGTTCCTCTTCTGTCGCCGGTATACCTGTATCCACGAGCGATAGCGGGCTTTATTTAAGTCATACATACGCCTACATGCATGCTAAAACATCCGGCCATGCGTGCTCGCAGAGCAGGCCGCCAGGCACCACAAACAAAGACCAGCCATGGCGTTTAAGGGATTTCAGAGCATCGTTTTCGGTGTTTGTGCCGGACGGACCCCTAATGATATTATGAAGTCGTTTCGATTCTAAAAAAAAAACAATTTAAAACGTTGCGGCTAAATATCATCTATATCGCGTTTTTTACAGGTTTTTTTTTCGTAAGGCTAAGGCCCGTGTACGGTTTCTTTCTGGCGGATTTTTAATCCACTCCGGCATTTACCTTGTCTAAATTGGAAACCATGCAAACCAATTTAAAAGTGGCCGGTCTGGGTCTCGAACCCAGGCCTCCCGAATGCAAGGCAAGGCATTGCCACTAAGCCATCTTGTTCGGTATATATACGTATACGCTATGTTTGTTAGTTTTGCCAATATTATTATTTAGTATACGTTATCTTTTGTCAAATTACTCACAAGAACTCCAGTGAACGTCAGACAAAATCTAAGACCAATAAAGCGAACAGACTTGCTCTATGTCGGGTGTTAATGAGTACTTTTCTAAATCACAAACCAGCATGCCGTGTTCGATTTTTCTCTAGCAGGAAGATATTCACCGTAGACGCAGAAGTCAACCTGCGTCAAAAATGACCTTTGACGTGTCCAAGATCCAAAATGCGTCTCCATCGTGAAACAGAACAAATTGTCAGTGCCAGAAAAAAGCCAAGCAGTGGCACAGGAATAGTATTTGCACGTTCCGCAACCTGTAGTAGAGCCGCGGATAAATAATGTGTCGAATGATTTGCAATGCGTGTCTTAGCAGGACCAGCCCGCTTAGTGTAAGGCTGGCTGGCAAGTTCTGAGATAACCACTCGTCGCCGCCTAGCATACCATATTTAAATCCTCTGAATTGCCGTGTGTAAGGCATCACTGACCGAGAGCCTAAAGCTCGACATGCAACACGCACTCGCTTACTACCTCCATTCAGCAGGCATTTGCAAATCATGATAGGCAGGTTTTGAACGATGCCTGTAAGCGGTTTAGGTTTCTAATTGAGGCGGTAATTTAAGCAAAAGGCATTGAATAAATACGTTCGATTAGGATGTCCTTACAGAAACATGCACACTTCATTCAAAGATTTGGAAACAGCATTCAAGCCGAGCCACATGACTTATTTCCGATTTAGCTGCTCCCGTCCTGCTGGAATCAATACTTTTGCAGTTTGCTGGCCACCAAACGGCAAACGTATTGATGATATATCACTATCATATTAATAGGGCAATGAACGAAGAGCATCTCGTGTGACTGCACCGGTGGCTTGGGGACAGAGGACTGATCTAGGAACGACTCCCGTTTAGTGGACCGCGGAAAAAGTACCCAAATGAATTAGTCGTAATTACAGCTCCAAAGGAGCGGTTGCTCATTGCGATGTGTATAAGTCTGCTCATCTGCGAGTTTCTCCCTAATCGCCGCCAGTTGACCACGAGTACATTCTCGATTAGCAAAGTAAACACGTACTCATTTGGATAACGAGGGGCATCTCCTACTTTCACCAACGTCACCGAGTTGCCGTCCATCAGTGGCTGATATTTGTGTCAGAAGTAAAGGGTTACGCACAGAAGAAGCCGCCTTTTCGACTCGATCGGCTTTGCTTACGGCCAAGGCCAGCGGGACATGCCACCAGCGTCCCAAGCCAAGTTAGGTTAAGGACCGACTCATCTGACATTTGTAGCCCGTTTCGAAAAGAATTCTGGTGCCGGTAGTTCACCCTAGGTCATGTTAGTAAGGCAATATTGAATAAAACGGTGTTCAAAAACACACTGATAGTAGTGTATCACAGTTATATGTCTATCAGAATCAACTAGGTGGCTAGCCAGCCTAATAATGCAACGAGCGGCACAAAAGACTCGCCCTCTGAACAAACTAAATATAAGGTGGGTTTAAATGAAATGGGGCTGTAGGTACATGAAAACAGTAATGGCCAGAGGTCTGAACACACTATCCCTTTGTTTTGCGACCCGAAGGATTTCCTGTTCCGGGAATTCTTGCGGCTATGACAAGAGCCGACCCTCCACCTTGTCCTTCATGCTGTCCCACTTTGTCTTCAACTCGAAGCGATGGTAGCAATTCTCGCCACCGGTGACGATTCGCTCTAAAAACGCGGCGTCTTTATAATAGCGGAACAGTTGTTGTAGTGCTGGTTCCACACGCAGTTCCTTTTGCGTTTTGCTGAGCTTTTTTAGAACCCACCTACGCGCACATCATTCGGTAGTCCAACCTGTCGTGCACGATCTCTACAGGTTGAAAATCGTCCGCAGTCAGAAATCTGATAGCACCTCGCTGCTTCTTAACCGTCGAGTTTTGCACTGGGAACTCTATGATGCTCTCACACGCACTGCCGCGTCAATTGGGCGGAACACACAACTGTCTACCTCTCTCCCCGTATTTCGTAGCTCGCCTTATATATAGAAAAATACTTAGAGGAACAACAAAAGACAAGAGAAGCATAATTAGCAGACACACAGTTTAGTTCGTGAGGAATAATTGAGACCAGCATCGTATTGCCGGGAAAATCGTAAATTTTAGAGCGAAGATTGTATTGTATCACTTCCGTCCAACAGCTTCGCTTGTGTCGGCGAGCTACTCGAAGACCTGATAAGTAAGAGCGCGACTATACCAGAGATGAAAAGCATTTCGGGATGTGATGGCAGCTTTTTGTGGTGATGGTAGACAGCAATCGGATCTCGGACATCTCGGACATCGAGAACTTCAAGAAGCTTAAGTACGCTTTGGCCGGTGGCACCTCTAGAAGAATTGTCTACGCAACTTCCCCGTTGGACAGTACGTGACGTCGAAGAGAGAACTTAAAGAACAGAACGTCCAACGAGAACATCCCAACGAGATACATCGTCAGTGTTTCGGCGTCATGCCGGACAGCTTTGATAAATGGGGTGAGTTTATTTCTCCTTTTTTTGGTGAGAGGGAAAATGCGGATACGCACACTTAGATCGGGTAGAGCTAGAGAGACTCATATTGTGTTGACATCCGAAAAAAAAATCGAACAATTTTTAGGCGAACCAGAAAATATAAAACTCACCAAAACCCAGTATAATGCGGCACATAATATACAAATATGCTGACAAGGCGAGTCATTTCATTTATTTTATCCACGTAAAGTACACGCTAGTGTACATGTTCATAAGGAGACTTTTGTTACACCAAATATAAAAGCAAATAAAATTTAAACTTAGATATGATATATATATGTAACAAAAGCCGACAAAAGTTTGGCTGGGTACTTTGCATTGGTTCTACAAATGAGCCTGGTTAGAAAGGAAAGCAAAACGAGACACGACACATTGACGCTGCCTTATAATTTGGAGACATCACAAATTCTCTTCAAACGCTAGCTTGCTTAGGGGAATAATCCCTGCCGAATAGCCATACATAACGGAAATCGTGTTACTGCGCGGCTAATAATAATAATAATGATTGATGTGGTCGATGCGAGCGCTGGCTAGTACACGATAGCCGAGAGCGTACGTGTCGGAGACAGTGGCGTCTCACGCCAGCGGCCGGTTATGGACCCAGTCCCGGCTGGTAAAGCAATTCGGTCGACGCATGCCGTCCCTCTGCAGTCCGCTAGGCTCCAATGTGACGCGGTGTCCGGCTTGTCTAAAAGCGCGCCCGAGGATGTCATTGATGGCATCGGGTATCGGCAACCGCACGTTTCGCAGATATACAGGTACGGACTTTGCGAGTCCAGTACACACAAGGTCAATAACAGAACTTTGTAGGGAAGTTACGTAGTTTTATTCGCATATGCAGTCACGGGGTCGATCCATTTAAAATTCGAATCCAATTAAACACATACGAATTTGTATCAGCACTAAGGAGGTTTCTCAGCAGGTACTTGAGCGTCGCCAAAAATATTTAGGATAATCACCTTGCTTAAAGACGCCCCCCCATAGCACGGCGAGTGACGGAAATGAATAGCGAAAACGTTGAAGCGATCGGTAAGTGTAGAAAGCTAGCTACGATTAAAACGGTGATCGATGTAAACCAAATCTCGATAACGAAGGCATCACAGTGCCCCCACAAGTTCAACACGTCCCACCGGTTGACCTGTTGTACGGACACCAACAGAAGCCGTCTCTGCCAGAAGCAGAAGTAACCCCTAAATACCCCAACAGCGTTTTACCCCCCGGGGACGAAGAAAACAGCATCATATTATGAGTTAAGTCTGGAAAAGATTCAAGGCTCATCCAACGGCCCAATTTATCCTCTATACCGCATTGAGGCGTTATATAATTCGAACATCATACGTGTACACTCATACCGTCACAGTACACAGAGCGAGAAGAAGCGCAACTAATCAAGGCACTCGCCAAACGCCAGCGCTCCCTGGGGATAAAAATGAGTCTGCCCATATGCCACACGTGGCTACCGCCCGCATCAACTCGAACATCCTAAGGTTGTTGTCGGCACAGCCACGACTGAGAGCAATGCTATATTCAGCTCACACATACAAACCTTCGTACGTCTAGATACATGTGCACAACATCCAACCGTGCGTGCAGAGCGGCCTCCTGATCGCCGGCCCGAGAAGCCCAGACGTATTCAGTCCGATTGCAGCTCACCGGAAACACTAGCTGAACATATAGGTAAGGAGACAGCGCAACGAAATTATGCTGCAACGAAATCGGTACTACCAACACAATGCATACATATGTACGGCTGCAAAAGAGCGTGCAGGATCGACGTTATATGTTTTCATTGAATAGTGTATTATCGGCTAGCGGCAAAAAAAATCATTGATAGAAGAAACGCACTCGTTAATGCAGGTTCATGTGGCTTCTCTGGAAACGTTCTTAGACTAGAGAATATTTCACTAGCGCTCCCAACTTGAGGCGTTTATATAAATTAATAGCGAGACTTGCGTCATCGCAACCTCGCACTTTATCTAGCAATAACAAATTTTAAGATATTGTAAGCAGCGATTCGTGCAATCTTGAACTTAGAAAGGTTGAGAGCGACGCCCTGCGATAACCGACAAGCCTCTGGAATACTATGAAATGGCAAAATGTTTTTTCCTCATTAGGTTTAGTAAAATAAAATTTTTGACTTAAGAAGACTACTCCAAGGTATGAAGAATGCTGGACGATTGCTATTGCTGCCGACCTCTAGCGAAATTCATATTTTCCGGCAAGCCTGCATCCCCGGCGAAATGCCATCGCTTTAGTTCTTGATACATTCATTACTAGGAAAGAGTTAAGATCAACAAACATTTGCAGTGATGCAAGCGATTGCTGCAGGTTAAAAAACAATCACCGGTTAAGCTTGTAGTCTTGTGCGACCCCTGTTTATTTAATTAAATGGTATGTTCAGTTGCTCCGTCATCGTCGAGGATTACAGACCCCTCCTGTAGCACAGTCTGTAATAGTTTTAGTTTTACCGTTGGGACACCACACATTATGCTAACTTCACGAGGATTATTCTTCGTGACGCTGTTCTGAGAGCTGCCGTAAAAGTTACGAAGACAGCAAAAAGAAAGTTTCGTTATTTTGGAGGTCTGTGTGAATGTTGTTGAGACGAAGAGCGCACGCCGTCTTAGCTGATCTTGAACTTAGAAAGTTCAAACTCGTTCGCTTAAAACGGTGTTGCTGCTCTGGCAAGCACTTGATACTATTTAAGAAATCTTTCAGCCAAAACGCTATCAGTGCAATCAGAACTTTGCAAATGACGCTCTTCTTCACTATGCCGCCGCGGTGCGATGAAGATGTCAAGAGATCTCATTGACCTTACGGTATAACATTTAAGAGGCTGACTTTCCGTTCTTCAGGTAGGTAGGACGCTTTCATAATTTTGTAGTGAAGCGACGCAAGAGCCAGAACAAACGCTTGTCGCAGATGTTCGTTCCGGACGAGGTCTCTTCTTCACTTTCCTAGCGGCGTCTTTATTATCGCATCCGAGATACGAATAGGACGAGCCAGCTCCTGTCGGGTTTCGGTTGCCCACTGGGCTCATACGGAGGCATACATCGGGGTACAACTGGAGGCCGTAGAAACTCTGGCGAGCATGTGTCGAAAATATCTATCTAGCTTTCAGCTAAGACTGGATAGCCTGCTGGGCTGTCGGAAAGTAACAGTTTGTCTGCATGACGCTAAAACTTTCGCTTGTTGTGTGTGCTTTCATCTCTTGCTTTATCTCCAGTTTAGTTTCTTGCACCGCACGTTTACAAATTGACTAGTATTCGTATACAAGGAGGTTATTTTCGGTCGACCTTTTTCTAGAATATGCATCTGAATCATATAGTGATTTTACAGACCGCCATTCTTGGATGTACCAACAGCTTTTTCGGCCACACAAAGTTTCGGCGGTGCTTTTGGGGGCACACGCTGTATAGTATAATATTTCGTATTTATGTTGCATAGACTTTGACATTCAGCGTCGTATTGTGTAGTTATCGCCAGTAGGAAGAAACGCGGAGGTTGATTTTATATTGTCGCGCTTTCATTGAAAGAAGGTGAGTTGACTTTGTTGTTTCTAGGCTTGGTCCTGATTATTTTCTGCTACGACACCACATGAACGCGAGAGGTTCGGTAACGAGGGCTCTTGACGTTTTATCTATCCATTTATATTTAGTATCTAGAGTCGCCTTATCAAGCGCTTCTCGTATAGACGGTTCGGTTGAGTGTCGAAGCGAATCTCCAACGTCATTATTTTAATCATTCTAATCAAACTTTTTAGGATACTTCTTTGTCCTTCATATGTGTTTATAGAGATAGCACTATTTTGCCAATGGCAGTGGTCATTGCCGCTTGTATTACTTCGACGGTACAAGAAACACTCTTGTCTATAATCTATTGGATAAAAACGTCACTGTTTTTTTTCCCACAGGTGGTCTTTTTCCGTCGCCAGAATTGCTGTTTGATTTAGCAGTTTCTGCGTTTGGATTATGATCTGTGACGTTCTATTCAAGCTGTTGTGGTCTCGACTGTAAGAGCAGCAATATGCTTCCGTCTTACATCTTTCTTTAAATGCTCTTGTGATCCACATTCTCCGCATTTTGGCTTCGTCATCTTGCATTTCGTGACTAGGTGATTCGTGCTGAAGCATTGCAGTACACTCGCTCTACAACATGACCCCGTGTTGTTTAAGTCCCAAACGAACATCTGCTGGAAAGTTATTGCCCGCAAATGTAAGAAGAAAGAATAACATGTTCCGATGCCGTTACAACCTTGTTATTTGAATTTTCACTTCAAGTGGTTAGAAGGCTCCATAGAATGTGACGCGAAGCTAATATGGTAGTTTCTGATATGGAGGGGTTCACGCCAAAAATCTTCTCTTCTTCACTGAGAAGCGAGATTCACTTAACCTCGCAGATACCTTTACTCCAGCTAACTTTCGCATCGACAGCAGTATACCACTGTCAATCTTGTCTTCAACTGCACTAACAAGTTCTCTACTTCTAATAAATCGAGGTTCTTCAACCTTACCTTTAATGTGCTGTGCCAAGCAGTGTCAGAGATAACAAAAGCGTGTCTCCAATGCGTTGTCATTAGCTGCAACTATTACAACCACCTGCTTAGCTAGTACTACCTTTGACTCATACATTAGTCGAGAAAAGTCCGGCTATCATCCAACCGCTCAAAAATAGTGCGTGTGCACCGAATTAATCGTTCGGTGCACAACGCTATTTAGAAACCGTTATTGTCGGTCTGATCTTAACATACTTAAATTTCTGTATCGACTCATGCTGCTTCATTAAAGAATGGGATTACATTGATAAATTTCGGAATACCGAGGTGGAACAAGACCGCAGATATCGAAAAGAACGCAATATGAACTTTGCTTTTGAAAAGATTGCTTATGGACCGACACAGAGGACAGGCCAGATAATCAAACCATAGTCGCCTAGATTCTGCTCGAATGGCAGATGGAGTATCAATATTCACATAGTAGATATTTTACCATACAATTGGTAGACAGAGGATTCATGTTTTACAATGAATCACTCTGTGACAGTATGTATTTAACTTTGGACGATCGGGTTCCGTAAATCTGCGCACACAAGTATATAGTAGCGTCCACTATCCACAAAAACTATAAACACATCCTTCAATATTAAAAGAGTTGGGTTTCATGCATATGTGGTGGTGGTGGTATCCGTGCTAAACTATTTGGTATATAGGCGGTTAGCTGCTTTGCATGGTTCTCTTGTATCTCTGTGAACAAAATGCCGGGCCATCAGTATAGTTCTCAGCTAAATATATTAATTTCTGTTCTCTCTATAGGCTTAACATAGCAGGCCTTCAGCTTGCCTAGATTTTCAAATCGCTAAGGGTCAGGTATGCTGGAATTGTAGAAACGCAGTATGTTGCTATAGGGAGTACTTTGATCATATTTATTCACTCATGTTGAGCAGCATATCAACGACATATAACAGATAACATGGATAAATAAATAGTAGTAATATATCAACAACATAACAACTCTTGAAGTGGTATGAGTATATATTAGGATAAAAAGATCTCATAGGCGGGCTAATTTATTCAATAATTGTACAAAAGGGCACTCTGTAACATGATATCCAGTGCAGACTTTCCCACAGCGGTTGTCCACACGTTGTCATACTCATTATGATGCTCAGACTGTCTAAATAGGGTGTGGTGGAAACCATTTGATTACTTTGATTTTAAAGCAATTTTAAGCTGTCTTTACATTCACATCATACATATTGTCCGATAAAAGCATTGCAGACGTTGTTTTTACTTGTATTCTCTCGATATACCTAAAATGCTTTCTGGGCTGACTTTTAGTCAAGATTTAACGTCCATGAGACTGCTTTTCACATTGCTTTACAGACGGACTCCCCATAAATACAAATGTGTAACGGTGGGACTCGAACCCGCGCACTTATGTGTCTCCTCCGGTCGCGAGGCGCAGACGAATGCGTCACGCCACCGGGCTCGACTCTCGATATACCTGATAAAAGAAAACCTGGGGGTTAGTGTGCCTAGATACGAAAAGGGCCTAACTAGTTTGAGTGGTTTTCCATATACTAAAAGACGATGATCCCTGGCCGCGTACCACTTTCTCTACTAAAGCGTAAGACTTCTAACATTTCAGCGTTAATCTTGAGCTTGCTTCGCACTATTTCGCAGTTTTCGGAGTATCTACAAATATATATAATATATCTACGTGTGAAAGGATATACAACCAATAGTATGAAACCAATATCTCCAATAATTCGCAGCTTTTTTGGAAACAACGCACAACCTATAAATGAACCCCTCGCTTACCGCTGAAACGACACTTTTCGTAATTTGCCCTCATTTGGTTTGAATGACTGGCTTACTTTTAGAGACTTATTTTTTGTAGCACACCTTGAACTTGAAAGTAGCCTAGATAGAAAAATCTATGTGGCTGAGGTCGGGTAAGTATGCAAAAAAAAATTGGACACAGCGTTGCGGGGCCAGCATTGAGTTTGCTTTGCTCTACGTGAGCTCTGCTCTACTTGGGCGAGATTGTGGACAGACATTTCACTTTTTCATGTTTGGCGTTACTACAGTCCGTTTTGCGGCATGCTCATAGTGTGCGTCTCTGACCGATGCTGTACGTCTCGTTGTTTTTTTTTAAGATACGCAACACATCTTGATTCTGACGGGTGTTTACGCTTAGATAGTCTCCATTGGAGCTTTACAGCCGAATAGGGTACAAGCAAGGTATTCTTCCCTGCTTTCATCGTACAGCACTTAAACCCAGCGACCGTTTCGAACGGGATCGTAGAAATACCACATGCTGTACCCCGTAATATCTATTAGTATGTAAATACTCTGAATGTTTCCAAAAGGTCCCCCATGGCATTATTTTTAACTTCTTAGAGTATGCTGGTCTGTACCTACGTAATACTTCCTACACTACCCTCGATATATTTTGCTTTTATTAAAGCATACGAACTATTTTACGAACTACGATCGATTTATTTCTAGTGCCACTTATATATATATATATATATATATATATATATATATATATATATATATATATATATATATATATATTCGTCAATTGAGGAAAATAATCAGATCACTTGATGTTCACCTTGAGCTTAAGTGCCGGTATGGTGGAAGAGCCGCCTGGTCGTGGCAAGATAGTGCCACTATCGAGTCTGTTCATCCTAACCCGGCTGCGACTAGTCTGTGCAATAGCAGCAACTGCGAATATTGCAAACGTAGACAACTAGGATAGCGTTGCAATGTTAAAGATATACGTTGACAGCGCAATTACGTTGTCCTAGGAAAGTGGCCAAGTGGAGTTCGCTAATGGCTTGCTTTTTTTTGTTTTTTTTGGCCTAACTGGAAAATGCGGTTACACACGGGTACCACAGCAGGGAGTCCCTGCAAGTGTGGGCCGGTAGTGTGGGGCTCCAACCCACTAAAAACCAGTCATGTCCCCGTCCCCCAACTGACTGGGAACTGCTTACGCATGCATCAAACAGTCAGAGGGGGCGAGTCTTCTTACTCCTGGCGAAAGTTGTCCCTAGGAGCCGCAGGGAATTGCAAAAGTCGCAGCTTGTTGGCCGCTGTCTTAGCTTGTAAAATCTCGGTAAAAACCGCTGTTGTCAAGTTCCAGCGTTCCAGGGATTCTGTCATCTTCAGAACGACGTCGCGTAGATTAAAAATGTGCGTATTCATTAGAGTCCTCAAGGGGTGACGCTGTTCCGCCCATGCGGGACACGCCAGAGCTGTGTGCTCTGGAGTGTCCTCGAGTCCATTGCCGCAGTGGACGCACGTGGAGCTGGGGGCTTTCCCGATCCTGAATAGGTACGACTGAAAGTCGCCGTGCCCCGTCAAAATCTGGGTGGTGTGGAGAGTGAGCTCCCGACCGGGCCGGTACAGCCAGTCCTTGATGTTAGGGACCAGCTTGCGGAGACTGGCGCCTGGGTCCCCCTCCGCCAGGCCATCCCACTCCCCCTGTCATAGCTGCAATGTGTGTTGCCGTGCCTCTTCCTTCTTAAGGCTCTGGTTGCCCCACAGGCGGCGGCGCTCTTCTGCCTTCAGGTCTCATGGAATAGTGCCCGCGAGCACGAGCGCCGCCGCTGTGCTAACCGTGCGGTACGCCATGGTGACCCTAAGGGCTCCGACCCGTTGAGCCCGCCGTAAGTGGGCTCTATTTGCCTTGGTCTTCAGAGCGTTGATAGGCCAGGCCGGAGCCCCGTATAGGGCGACTGACTCGACCACAGACATAATAATCCTTCTTCTTGTTTGTTTAGGGCCATAGCTGTTTGGCATTAGGCGCGCGAAACTATTGGCGATCTTCAATGCTCTCTCTGACGCCCGCCGTAGGTATTCAGTACGCCGGAGGCCCCGGTTCAGGAAGACCCCAAGGTACTTTGTGGTATTGACTACAGTAATCTCCTGGTGCTCCAGGACAAGGTGCGGCGGGGGCAAGCCCCTCCGACTCATTAGGAGAATAGCTTTGCTCTTAGCGGGGGCCAGGGTAAGTCCCGTCGTTTGCATCCAGTGCACAATGTCGAAGAGGGCTTCGTTCGCACGCGCCTCAAGGTGGCCCATTGTCGGGGCCTGGACGGTGAGAACCAGGTCGTTAGCGTAGGCGAGGAGTTCGACCCCGGGTGGGAGATCCCCCAGCCGCAGCACGTCATCGCACGTGATGTTCTATAGCAGGAGGCCTAGTATTGAGCCCTGCGGCACCCCTGCGGTCATGTTAAAAGTTTGGTCATGTGAACGGATAATCCTGTCAGGTAGGTAGCTCGATCAAATCCGTCTTAAGTAAAAGAGCACCCTTATCCTGTGGAGAGTATCGAGGATGACTCTCCACGAGAGGCTATTAAAAGCGTTCTTCACGTTCAGTAGTATTGCTAAAAATAGGTCTCAGCGTCCGGGCGGAGAGTCGCGGATGCTTTCGGCCTTTAGTTGGATTTTATTTATCGCTGCAATGGCGGAGCGACCTTTACGAAACCCATATTGGGCCTCGGAAAGGAGGCCGTTCTCCTCCGCGAACTCGCGGAGTTGTGCCTCGACGATGGACTCGAAGGCCTTGGCCAGGGAGCCGAGAAGGCATATAGGCCGATACGAGCCAGGGCCCTTAGGTATTAGCACGAGGTCCGCGGCCTTTCATGCGATAGGGAACGAACCCGTCCGAAGCATCTCCGTCGCCGAGGCGGCCACCGCCTCTGGGTGTTACTTTAGCAGTAGCTTAACCGCAAAGACGGGGATCCCGTCTGGGCCCGATGCCTTTCCCGGCTTGAGGTGTTCCCCCGCTGCGAGCACTTCGTTCAAGGTTACCTCTAGTATGCTGTCGAAGATGGCTTGCTGTTATCGGTATCCAAACTTGTCATCGTAACGCTTCTCACTGCAGTTGACTTCGGGCAAGAAAAATACTTTTCAGAACGTATGGTGTGTTAAACCATGAATGATCACGATTGTACGTTTTAGAACGGGGCAGCAACGTCAAGAGTGAATCCCCCACTTTGAAACGGAATTGAACTCGGAGAGGCCTTGCGATGCACATGTATTCTATGCATACTTTCGTTCCTCAATTTTCTCCCTAAACTTCACACGCTAATGAATGAGTGACATAGGTTAGGTAATTTAAGGATTCAAGCTTAACCGGACAGAACCTTCGCAAGCTATTGAGGATATCTAGCGGATAATGAAGAAAGTCAAACTTGTCTGAGCTTCGCCAAAGAGGAATTCAAGATATAGATGCCCTTATCAGGGTGCTCTCAGCTATCTCATCTGTTACCAATATCGTACGCATGTATGCTGTTCTTTTCGTGGTTCTTCGTCTCTTCCGTATCCATAAACCACAGCTCGGTTCTTCCCACATTTAATCGTAAAGATATTTGCGAGTTCTGGCAACTTACTCATTTTGCCGGCCTCATTGGTTTCCCCGCTCGTCACAATTTATAGAACTAATGCTTCTTAAATGATATTATACGGTAATCTAAATGTACATTTTTTACGGGGCAAGCTGTTTAGCGGTCAAGTCTTTAACCGAGCTAGTTTAAATGTTATAGTCAAGACGAAGCTGTCTATCAGATAAATTCATGCTACCATGAGAAGACGTTGAGCCCGGTGGCGTGGTGGCTTAAGTCTGCGCCTCGCAACCGGAGGAGACGCATAGGTGCGCGGGTTTGAGCCCCACCGTTGCACATTTGTATTTATGGGGGTCCGTCTATGAAGCAATGTGAAAAACAGTTTCGTGAACGTTAAATCTTGGCTGAGAGTCAGTCCGAAAACTTTACCATGACATCCAACAGGTAGTTCAATAAGTTCTTAGAATGAAAACCAAGAATTTTCCAAATCATGTTTTTAAATTTATCTTATTCGATATACTCCCCGAGATACTCAATACACTTTTCCCACCAAGATTTCAGAGCTTTTATACCTCTTAAGTAGAATTCCGCGTCTTTAGACTGAAAATAGGCATTGACAGCAGCCTTAACCTCTTCATTGCTGGAAAAACGCTTTTCACCGAGACTATTCTTCAAATGTTCGAAGAGGAAATAATCAGAGGGGGCCAGGTCCTGAGAATAGGAAGGTTGTTCAATAAGTTCGAACCTCAGTTGGGCCAGTTTTGCCGATGCTTGCCGGGACTTGTGTGCAGGAGCATTGTCCTGGTGAAACAGGACAACCTTCTTCTGCAAAGCGGGTCGTTTCACGATGAGTTCTTGCTAAAGGCAGTCCAACAGTCTTGCATAATATTCTCCTGTGATCGTTTTACCGCTCTCAAGGTAGTCGACCAGCATTATTCTACGTTGGTCTTAAAAAACTGTAGCCATCACCTTTCCGGTCAATGCCGTTGTCCGCACCCTCTTCGGAGGTCCTTCATCAGGTGCACACCATTGGCAAGATGCTTCTTGGGTCTCGGGAGTGTAGTGATGGACCAAGCTTTTATCGACGATCATGAATCTGCGCCAAAAATCCGACGGATTGTTCGACATCTTGGCCAAATTTCGTTGTGAAGCGAAAACAGGCGCGTTTTTTTGGCCTTGGTTGAGCAAATGCGGCAGCCATTTTTCTCTGAGCTCTTTCATCTTCAAGTTTTCGTATAGGATAAAAGGCACACTACCTAAACTAATTCCTAATGCCTCCGCTATCTCCTTAATGTTCATTCGCTTATCTGTGCCAACGATGTTTCGCACTTTCTCTATGTTTTCCTCATCAGTTGCCGTTTTTTGGCCTCCTGGACGTAGTTCATTATCGGTGCTCCTGCAAACTCTTTTTAACACATTAATCCAGTTGGAAACAGTGGCAAAACATGGCGCAGAGTCACCGTACGTCTCGTCCAACCCAATTTTTACTTGGGTCGCATTCCAACCTTTGAAATAAAAATGCTTGATAACCACTCGAAACTCTTTTTTCTTCATTTTTAAAAATCACGCCGATACGTTGCACGGGAAAAGCTATCAAACGAAATCGCAACGGCCAATCACCATCATATTTTGAGTGCTAGCAGTCGAAAAGTTGCAGTTCCTAATAGCGGTGGAAGCGCGCCAAAATTCGAATTCTAAAAAGCTCATTCTAAGAACTTATTGAACTACCTGTACTTTTAAAGCGCCTTGAAGGAAGGAAACATATGCATTTATAGGATCATGGTTACTGATGGAATTATTATCGTGGACGTCATAGACGGATTAAGGTTGTTTACATGCTCCTTTGGGACGCTCTCCCCGTTATTTACTACTCCCAGTGATATCTGGTACCTCGCGTGTTGCTCTTGAGAAAAAGGATGCGTCTGTTAGGCCAACTGCCAGCCCTCCTTTGGTACGCAGGTTTGCACTTAAGATTGAGTATGCGCACAACAAAGTCGCTATATCAATTGCCACTGAGTACGCCACTCTTGCCACCAGCCATCTTTGACCCCAACACCAGTTAGGATTTGCTACTCTGACCAATGTTGCTCTGCATGCTGCTCATGTTTCATTGAGTTTTGTGATCTACCCTAACTTTTACGTTTTCGGGCTGACCCTCGGTCAACATTTAACGTCCACAGAGCCGCTCTCGCAGTGCCTCATAAGACAGAGCCCAATAAATACAAATGCGCAACGATAGGATCAAACCCGTGCACCCATGTGTCTTCACCGGTCGCAAGACGCATTCACACGCACCACGCCACCGGGCTCGACCTCGTGATTTGCTTTGGGCCACCGTACTCCCTGATTCCAAGAGGCCTTCAACAGTGACGACAGTTTTCTGTTACGCTCCACAGTTAACACACCATACATGGCACACTTATTATGAAAAATGCGGATACTGATGACGCTATATACCGGCCACACGTCATAAATTGTTTTCAGCAGATGCGCAACCTAAGGGCGCAATTTGCTGACCGGCTCTTTCGTATAGTTCCGCAAAACGCGAACGTTTACGTCATTCTTGCTTTCTAGAGTTTAAAGAACATCAAATGAAGAGTGAACATCCAAAAAGCGCAACTATTTTGGCTCCATGCTGTACAGCATTGTTCAACGAATGCCTCCGCGCTGGCATAATCCCATCTCAATGGCTCGAAGCTACACTACTGGTCATCCCTAAAGGTAAAACTGACTCAACCCTGCTGACCTCGTGGCCTCGTGCTGACCTAGAGATAACTGACGTCATCCCTCCTATCAACAACACGGTTTACGACGAAATCGTTCTACCATTACAGCTTGCGTCAATCCGCTAAAGGTCATCAGAAAGGCTCTAGCCTTTTTGATGACCTTAAGAAACCTCATATATATATATATATATATATATATATATATATATATAATATACAAACGTTGTAGGCACGAGTGTCATGCGCCTGAGACGTTGGCTCATGTCGCTCAGATGTGCGATACAACACACAAACAAACTACAAAGAGACATGACGACGTCTGTGATCGCGTGGCACGTCTTCTCCGCGAGAGGGGTCATGAGGTGATTCGTGAGCGAGTATTCCGTCGACCGGGCGCACCGGGTCTAAAGCCCGTCCTCGTAATAACAACACCAACCGAGGTCTGGGTTTTAGATGCCGAGGTTTGCGGCTCGAACAGGGACCTCGCAAAAGCGCGGCAGGACAAGATCGCCAAATATAACGTCGAGTTCCTAAGAGCGGCGCTCCCCGACCCGCAAAAACCTCGCAGATTGGGATCCATCACTAACTCTATGAGTGGTGTATGGAACTCCGAACCTGTGAATACGCTCTTGGGACTCGGCGTCACGAAGAGGAATCTTATGAATCTCAACGTCTTAACGTTGCAAGGAACTTTGAGGATATACCGCTCGCACCGGGTCCATAAGAGCGGGGGCTACCATCAAGCAAGGACACATACAGCTGATTCTTAACCTCACGTGACACCTTTTTACCACAATTTTTATTAAGGCGAGCACTGCCGAGTGTGCAAACGTATTGTAAATGATTAATAAATAATTACAACATTTTCTATATGTATATATATATATATATATATATATATATATATATATCTAAATGCTTATAAACAGTCGCGCATAGAAACTTTGCCCAGGGAGCAATACATGCGGTACATATATATATATACTTTTTTATGCACTTGAGTGCCGTTTAGTGTACATCGATCTGAACAGTTACTATTTCACCACAAATATACTTAAGAACTAAACAAGTGTGCTTGCTTTCCTAGCTACATTTGCTGTCGCTAATGCCACAACGCTAGTGATCGATTTTTATGTAAGCCATTCTTGGTAGTTTGATTACATTTGAACAAAAATAAGCTTTAGTTGAGCGACGTTATCTCTAAATATCTGGGGAAATCTGCGAAGCAACAATAGACGACTAACCAACTTGACTGCAGCTGCTTTAAAAGGGTCGCCTACAAAGAGAGCAATGCGGGTGGTCAACACCGAGGGTAGGCAAGCTGGGTTGAAGGACATCGCGTATAAACGGCGGTCGGGAACAGACAGGCCAGAAAAAAACTGGCTTTTCAATTCCCAGAACCGTTGCAGATCTCAGCACTCTGTATAGACCCATCTATCAATGTAGAATCATGCAGGGGCAGCAGAAGAATACATGTCCTATCGACTTGATGATATGCCTCCACAAACAATGTCTGAGTGATTTATATCATTAAATTGAACGTCCCTAATAGTGATGTCAAAAAAGTAAAATATATATATATATATATATATATATATATATATATATATATATATATATATATATATATGTAGTTATTAAAGTATACATGCATTATATGAATGCATAGATAAAATATATGCTGTCGCTCTAAGCGTCCCTGATATAAAAGGGTGACATCTGTATTCAGGTCTACATGCCAAACGAAGCAATACATTAATCAATATGTATGCATATACTTTTCTAGGTTCGAACCCCGGCTTCGCAAGTTGTTTCTGTTGGATGTGGTTGTACATTGTCTTATTTTGACTGGTCCTTTAAGACTCATGGCATATTGAAATATTAGGCTATTTGATTAAATATATCAACGCAGTCGAAAATATATCGACTCAACGGGCACCGTCTGAAGGCGGTTTCGAAAAGAGGACTTTGCTAAAATTTGTGTCGCGGAGCGTTTTAGTGACGACGGCGGTGTAATTGGGGTTTGGTGTGCAATCATTTTAGACAGGAGAACTGAACTCGTGGAGGTCTTCTAAGCCTATGGTTTTCACGTAGAACAAGGCTTAACCGCCCAAAGGTACATTGATGCTGACCACAGATGCTGACCACTCAGGTGGTACATTTTGCAAGAGATCTTGGTGAGGACAACATGTTTAAACATAACAATGACAGGCCTCATATCTCTGTCCTTGTTAGGAGGTACCGCGCAGAAACTGGAATTAGTCTAGTGGAGTAGTTAGATCTCCCGACCTAAATTTCATGGAGGACGTATGAAATGAGCTGGAACGACAAGTTAGAGTAGGACTTCAGCTTCAGCAACGCTCTCGGAATTCATGAATGTTACGTGCGTAAAGCGCAGCAATTAATTGAATGAGTTGATAGAATTCATGGCTGGTCGCATGGTGGCCGTGATTAGTGCATGCAGTGGTAACTTACACAGTTCAGTTTAAGTTAATTTTAAAGTTAAAATAAACAATGCAACCATACATTGTCTTAGAACGAAATTTGTTTTCATTGAGATAGTTTTCTTCCAACATGCTAAACTTAGTGTGAGTCTTATGTTGGCAATATAACATAAATTTAAACCCAACACTGTAGTCATGGTTTATAGCTGATTTAACTGTATTTCGAGATGTGTAGTCCACTTAATTATGGCATTACCATTATGAGTATATGCTTGAAGTCATATTTGATGGGTCATGCGATTTTTTGTCTCAACGTGTGTATATATATATATATATATAGGATATTCTGGACCATAGATGCGGTTAGTTATAAAAATGCAGCTTTCTGTAGCGATGGGTTGCTTAGCCATCGCTTTGCTGGAACATTTTGTTGAGAAAAGCTCTAAATTATACTTCTGGGTTGATCATTTAAAATTGTTAATGATAAATTACTAGCATTAATATATATATGTGTGTAATTTATTATTAACAACTCTAAGTGATCAACCCATTACAGCACATCTCAATGTTTCAGCAAAGAGATGGGTTGCATAAGCTGCCATTTCATAACTATCAACCGTCTCCAGAGAAGTCCAGAGAATCCTATATTATTGTGTGAAAATAACATAAACTGGACAATTAGCAAAATCATTGCAGGGTGTTAGAGACTTTCCCGTAGGACTTGTGATCTCCTCTTCCGTCTCATGGGTGTTAACTGAACGGTATGTACAAGCATTGTGTTTTTACCCTAAACAGACGGCTTTATGCTGTGTATCGATGTCATCTATTCCATTGTTAATAATTCAAGGTTTAAAGTGGTCGGACCATTTTGGTTTCACAAGATGCAACAATTATGGCATTGCATAAGATGTCCGCGGGCTGATTCCACGACGTTGTCTCGCTGTTGCAACGACAGTTTACTATGCAGCAATAATACATTGGCCAGACGGTTTTGAAAAATAGCTTGCGACTCGGATGTTATCAATCGCGGGTGGCATGCCGACAATAAGGGTAGATGCCAGGGATAACCTTTGTGCAATCCTGTAATTTAAAAATATAAATATATATATATATATATATATATATATATATATATATATATATATATATATAATCAATATATATAATATATATATATATATATATATTTGATTTATTCGATATAGGGCCTAAAGATTTCTTCAATATAGACAATCGTCGGGAGCAGCATCTTTGAATCTTTTCTTTGCTTTCCCTTGGCAAGCCTGTTTCCATGGTAACGAAATTTATGGTAACAGTATGAAAATGCTTACTGTAGTCCTCGCAAATGAACATCAGTAAATACGAGATCAAAACAATATGTGCGATATAATTTCTAAGATGTGACTTCCAAAGGGTATAGAGTCTATGCTGCTTTGACTCGAATCAGGCTGGTTGTCATGTGAGAGCCCTCGGTCTATCCGGATCACCGGACTCGTACGTCAGAGGGCGGTCTTTAATTACTGCAGTCTGTTTAGAGATAATCGTTTGAAACTCCTAGAAAGTGATCAAGCTTCGGCCGAGAGTTTTTGCAAGAGGCCGACCTGACGGACCCAACTAAACGCTCGTAAATGCCATGGGGCTCTCGGACATATGAACTCCCGTTCGAACCGGTGTCCTGCACGGCGGGATCCTTGATATACGTAAATAATTGCTTTATACCCGTTGATGCTCTGATAAACGATCTTCCATTGTTGGCGATAAAGGGGCGACACCCTGGGCACTGATTCAGAACCCTCCTAATGGTGAGGTGGGTTTCGGCGGTGGCCATAGATGCCACGAGCTCGAGCCATATTGCTTCCGTTATAGCACAAGTAAGTTACGCAATCTAGTTTTTGTGCGTCGCCTCTCCCTGCCAAGTGTAAAATAGACCACAGAAGTTTAACCCAGAGGTCGCAAATGGAGTTGACGGCGTAATCCGAGCTCTCGGTAGCGGTGCGTGTACTTGATTAGTTAATGATCCATGGTGCCTCCATTGATGACCTGTCTGGCGCAAGTTATCCAGTAGCGTCGTCGAAGGACGACAACATCGTGTTGACACCGAAAGATGCATTGATTGTTACGGTGCTGCTGTAGAATTACCAGAGTCGCTAGTCGAGACTCGCCTGGCAATACGATCGAAATTTTCTCGACGTTCGAGAAATGCGGTCCGTGAGTGAGGCAAGTGCGGGCTTTGAGAATATTTCGTTGTAAATTAGCAGTTCAAATAAACCTAGCCTAGAGAGACGCGATTGCCTTCACAGATGGCGTCCATCTTCTTACTGAAGAACTGCTGTTAGGTCCATCAAATCATCTGTTTTTCAGTCATGTGCAGCAGAACCGATTCAACAGGCAAAGGTTGGTGTTGTGGCGCGCTCAAGGCTGTTATGAAAAACTATATGTATATATATAAATAGTCGTTTGCTAGGGACGGAGCAACTGGGTTACTACAAGTGGTCCTGAATAATCTTGTAGTTTTTATGTACCAAGCAAACATCCGTGTCTGGACAATGTGTGGTAAATCGTCCTCAGTTCGGTGCTTTCGTGTTGTGTTTGTGCGATAGCCCAGTGTCTTATACCTTGGAAATTAGCAAGCGCCACGGGCGTTTTGTTTTTTTTTTTTTTTTTGGTGAGAGGGAAAAATGCTTTTACGCACACCCAAAGCGGGTAGTGTGGGACTCGATGCCAATGTTGTTAGCATCATACCCACTAAAAACCTCTCACCTAAATAGCCTCAGGAAGAGGCGAGGAGCTGGAACCATTCTTTAATACTACTTCAACCTTTTCACCACCAACGTCATTGGGCAAGCGCCCGTTGACGATGCATCTTCTACGTTTGAAGCGGACGCGATTAGTAGATGCCCACTCTAGCTCTCCCAGACGAACTACACACGAGCCAAAAAAGTCTCCCAACTGCAACTTCGTGTCGGTACCAGCAACTGACATGGTTCACATACTGTGCACTCAAATACCGACACAATATGTCACCGAAAAACACACACACCACAGCTTTCTCAGAGTCCGCAAAAACGAGCGGCCACAAAATTTCTAGAGCCAGCTGGTTGCAAGAAATTCGCAACAGATGCCCGGCCCTCTTGCGAAAACTACACCAAATAGTAGGGAGCAGCTTCGATTTTTAATAGTGAGCTCGGCAAACGTCTTCATAATTCGCGCGCACCCAGCCTACGCATGCTGTCAGCTTTACCGCCAGTCTCACGAGCCAATATTCGGACACAGATGATTTTCGTATCTAGGCTAGAGGATAGTATCACCGCCTTCCAACTGAATACTCACCTTACAAATAACAACATCACCGCGCTGCGAATACGCAAAATGAAACCATAGTTCGCGGCATATTCTTCATGTATTGTCGTTATAAGATACGCAAAAGAGCTAGACAAGGACAAGCTCTTTTGCGTATTTTGTAGAGGACTGGAACGGTAATTACGGAATTATTAGGATTGAGGGGCTAATATTAATGTTGTAGAGACATTTCCAGCCGAAACGGACTAGAATTATTTTTTTACGTAAAAATATTTTTTTACGTGTTAAGATATATAGGGTTTCCCCAAGAGTCTTTGTGGCAGCATGGCCGCAAACTAGCAGCAGTATGGTTTGGCATCTATTTTCAATGAGCATCGCTCAAAGAAAATTCGATCAACAACGGGGATCGAACCGGCGACACCCCGGTAGATGACAACCATGACTAGTGCACTAGCCCCTAGACCACACCGCGACAGCCGAAACGGACTGACAAAACAATGCGCACTTGTACGTACATAATTATTTATCAATTCATAATACAATATTGCGTAAGTGGAAGTGTTAATTTTCAGCCTAGAACAGCCTTGGTCTGCACCATTTGCCAATCGATCCCACAATTGAGATCGCGTTGCCCCGCTGGACATCAATGGAAAGTTTCTGGCGCAAGAATTGTGCGGCTCTCTTGTCCCCAGTAGTTATCTTCAAACATTCACCCAATTCAGTAAGTAGTCTCTCAGTCAGGGAGCCCGGTGGTCCCAAGGTCTCGAAAGCCACTGGGCTGAAGCTATGGGCTCTTGTCAGTTCGGCGTATTTGTTTATCTTGTGCTTTGCTGCTAGGCTTGCAGCGTGACCCGCTTTAAGTGAATTGAAGCCGACCATTGAGGGAGTGAGCCGGTAACGGTGGCGTCTTATATGAGGGTCCGGTCTCGTTCAAGGGAGATGAGAGTCATCTCGTCGCGACGCTTACCGTCGTTTCTAGTTAGTCCAGTTGGTTCTAACGTGCTTGGATAGCCTGCCGTCCTCGGAGCTCTGGTTATTATGTCATTAATAGCCGGGTGACGTGGTCGACGACCCGACGAGGGCCCAAGATAGAGCGTGGTGAGCTCTAGTGCCCACCGGCTTTCCGCATCGGCATATGTGAGGGTGAACGAGCGGCGTACCGAGTCGGAGACCAACACATATTCGTGTCGTGTTATCATCCATTAAGGTTTTTAATGACGCACTAGGTATAACGTGTAGCCAATCGCTTGCATGTTTTGCAGAGGTTGCTCTAAGCCAAGCACTAGTAGAATCATTGTCAGCTTGATCAGTAAGTAAACGAGCATACACGGCTAGCAGGGCCGACCATTCACTCTGAGATGTAATATTTTTTAGTAAAATTCTAAGAACCTTAACCAAACTACTCCTTACTTGATCTCGCTTGTAAGTGAATTCGAGCTGGCCAGGCTTGATCAAGGAGCTCGCAGACGCTGCCGAAAACCTGATGAGTGGCAGCAATTATCACAGGGAGTGCTAATATTGCCGGGTCTGATAAGCCAAGCTATTGGCAAGAAAATCTGCCGTTTGGCTGTATCGTCCAGTTTAATGTTGAGCAGGTTGGTTATCGTATCGGCTGTAAGATCATTAAAGCGTACCCCTCAGAACGTGAGTCAGGCGTGTGGCTGAGTAAGAGCACCTCAGCAGGTAAAAACCACTATGGTATCCTATCAGAGGAAGGCGCTCCTCGCGGTACTCAGTTTACCCAGCCACTTCTGCAACACAGGGGAGACACCTTCCCAAAGTAGGGCTACCCCTAAAGCTCTACTTCGTTTGCGCTAAGTATCTTGCAGCATCTTCTTGAATTTGCGTCAGGATCCCATACGAACAGTTCGCATTTCGAGGGGTTCAGGGCCTCCTGTCAGTCATTAGCGAATGCGGAGGCGTTGCCTTCCAGTACGCCATTGTCCAAGTACCACATATTAAGCGGGCCTTTAAGCGATTTGATCAGGTCGTTAACTGCCAGGCAAATTAAAGATGGACCGAGGGGTCTCCTTGTTGTATATCTGTCTCGGACGATATTATTAAGTCGGGCGTTACAAGGCAAGTTGGGCGTCTATATGAGGACTCGACATAATGGTACATGTCTGGGGTGGAGTCCTTGACTACCCTTAGCAAATGGTCTCTTCTCACCGCGTTAAAAGCATTTAACAAATCCAGCTTGAGCAAGTACGTGGGGCAAGTCCTGGAGGCCAGGAAAGAGCGAGTTGTATGTACCGCTGTTTCTACCCCGGCTTTGATGATTGGTAAACGTTCCGCTGGTGGGTTCCCAATGCGCAATATGTCAACAATTTTGGCTATAGATATTGCCAACTTATTTGCTGTCTCTCCAAGGTTTTAGGGACAGCATGTCAGCTAGTAGTCTCGGACGGACAAAGCCTAATACTGCTGAGAAACTCCTTCGAAAGGATTGAACAGCAGCAAAGATGCTTGCGGATCCGGAATCTGTTGATTGTGATTCAGGCCATATAGACTCGGCTGGTGCAGACGGGTGTTCGGCTGATAGTGCGTTGGTGGTATCTTCATCAGATGAAAACGTGTCTGTAGAGATTAGGATTCTAGCTACATTGGTGCCGTCTATTTCTGACAACTTAGCTACACTCTTCGAGCTACATCGGAGTCAACGTGGGTTTGCGCCTTTTTTCTTCTTTGAGTGATTCTGTAGGCCGTCAGGTTATGTAACCTGGTGCCTCACTCGTAATCCCGGAGATTCTTCTTTATGATTTGCGCTAATGATTGGTTGATACGTCAGCTAGCTGGGAGGCAGAGGATGACCGGTACGAAGGAAAACAAGGCCAACCAAGCGTGGAAACTGTTCTGAGTGTGCACATCATCGAGCACCTTAGTAAGGTCATGGCTGAGATATGTCTAGTAGATTTTGGTGTGATACGTACAAAATTAGAAGTACTACTAATGTCTTCGAGTTTGATTAAGATGTCTTTAACTGAGGAATCGGCATAGTACTTGTGTCCATATCGGGAGACGATCATATAGCTGTCGGGTGTTTGCCTGGTGTGTCGTAGTAAGCCACGCCTGGTGTATAGTAGGACACACACCAAGCAGGGGACTTTCAGACTAGGTTCGGCGTCTGCGATGTTAGATTGTGCCAGCAGTGTCGTTGTGTCGTTGTTGGGGTTGAAGAGTTTCCGGATGACAGGTAGGTGTAATCTTCCATTACGATGAAGTGTGTTTAAGTTTCTCAACAAGTGGTAGGAACGCAAGTAGTGGTTAAAGAACTTAAGTAATGAGTGACTTACTTTCACCTGCTAAAGCGTACGAGCCTCACTAAGGAAGAAAAATCTCTGGCATGAAGAGGCGCTAGCAGGATGTGGTCCACGACAGTTAGCACATCGAGGTGTGTTTTGACATAAAGCGGCTATATGCCCTTCGATCCCGCATCTACGACGGATTGTCTGTAGGCTACACTGACTTGCTATATGACCGAGTCGGAGACACTTGAAGCAGACCATCGGTTGGTCTGGTTCGAGCCCTAGGGCGTGCGACTTATAACCTCGAAATATTGAGGTCCGTGGTTATCGGTCGAATGTACCTGTAAGTATTACTCGATCTAAGGGTTCCGGAGTCCCTCCCATTTCGTTTAGTTCCTCGAGGATTCCCGCATCTGTGACAGCGATACTAGCACCTTGAATTCTAGCCTTGTTTGGAGCTATAGCTGGGCTTTAATTGCTTGATGTTCAACAGAGAAGTCACTGACTCTACGTTAGAAGTCCAAATGGCAATACTTGACTTGTTACTAGAATTTCTACTTCCTGGGGACAATGTGTGAATTGCCTTGAATAAAGTTAGCAGTGACCCTTCTTCGAAGTTAACGGGCGTGTTATGCCTATGACACCTGATAGAGTTATAGGGTGCCTATGGTACCTGCATGAATATAATCTCTAAGCTTGTACAACTGTTTGAGCTTTCGTGCCGCTAAGCGTTTCCCTTTACGGGAAGTGTGAACTGTAAATCCACCATTATCATCGTTGTTGTTATTCGCTTCGTCTTGAACAGCTTGAGTCTCGGGTAACGTCTTTTTCCTCTTTACGCTCTTTGTGCTATTCTCCGTCGTCTGGGTAGTGTTTTAAGTAGCCGGTCTCTCACGGGCGGCCTTCAGGTTATCCGTTAGTAACACTACAGCGTTGGAAGCTGTTCCCCTAAACTTTGCACTGCTCGGTGCTCCATCTACAGGTGCTGCATTTTTGCGCAGTCTAGTAATGTCCAGAGAGCGCGGAGCAACAATTGGAGGGGTTGCGGCTCGGGGGCCATAACGCTTTTCGGTGTCGACTGTATAACTAACTGTCGCACTCAGAAGAAGAAAGAAACAAAAAAATACGAAGAACAAATTTACACTTCTTAATCTGTGGTCCTGTTGCATACGCCACACACGACGCTTGTGTGCCTACATATATACAAAACCATCCACAACAAACACCAGAGAATCCCTATCAATGGCATTCTTAACGCTGCATTTATCACCAAGAAATCTGCATGTGACTGATTAAATCAATTTTGTTATGAGAACAGCTTTGACCTAGTGTGCATCACCGCGACGTGACCTATCAGTGATCAAATTTTATAAGCCGAGCTGTCGCTGGGCGGTTCATACACCCATTCGCAAAGACCGCAAAAGTCTCGGTGGTAGGTTTTGCAAATCTGGCCACATCCGAATTGCAAGCTATGGAAGTGTGTATTATAGGTGAATCCACAGAGAAATGTGCCGAGTTATTTATAGCTACTTTTTACATACGGGTTCTACGACACAACTGGTTGAGAGAATGACTACACTTTATGTTATGCTTGGTAGACGTTCCGGTCATTCTGACGGAAGACTTTAACCAATCTGAGATTAGTTAAAGATGTATTGACATGTCCTCAAGTGAAAACACGAATGAGTTTATACTTAGCTGTTTTTGTTGCCTCAATGGCTTACCACAAAGCACCTCAGAAATCCGCTAACTTTCCCTAGATTACTTTTAGTCGGACTATTGCGCAATGCGGTCAACATTGCAGCCACCAGCTGGCGTTCGGTTTTATCCCTTTAAGACTCTGTTTAATCAAAATACACGTCAATGTGAATGCATCGCATTTCTCATAGAGATGTTTACTCCGTTAAGAGAGCCAATCATCTTATTTGCAAACGTTCATAGATGACGCATCTAGGCGCTTACATAGTCTAACGCCATAGCGCTTATCCTAAAACTACAGTCTTAGGGAATTCCGACAATGCGACAATTAAAGACTATTTCGAGAGCGTTTATGCCCGCGTATATATATATATATATATATATATAGTGATCCGGGACTCACGAAAACAGTAATCAGATCCTGACCGTTCTCATATTTTTTTTATGGGACCGTCTTCTCCGGACGGCAAATTTATTTAAGCTCAATAACTCTTCCTTGAGCTTGAAATTTCCATTATTACATAAATTCAAACAATTATAACTATTCAAGTAATTTAGCAGAAAAGGCTATCGCTCGTGTCTGCTGATGATGCTGATGATGATGTTCACATTATTTTAGCAAGGAAAGTACAATAGTGCACCTCAGCAACCTTAAGAGAAAGTGCTCGCAAACTCCCGACAAAACAATCCTACACAAATTTCTCCCAATTGTATTCAAAGAGCTTCCAGACAGCCTGGCTGAAGCATTATCACTCTAATGTAAAATAAATTTACTCGCTCGTTTGAAAACTGTGAAGTACCGAGGTTCCTTCGGCAATCCATTATCACCCCGACGCACACAAAGGGGTTCTTGTGCAGCATCAGGAAATTACGGACCGATTCCTTAATCAATCCCTTGTCTGATAATGGAAAAAATAACTGTGGCCGAGCTCTACAAATGTTTGTTTATTTGAAAGATCTGTTGAATTGATCACAAAGGGTTGATCAACAAGTGCCCAGTTACCGGAACTAGCACACGGCTGTGCGCTGCTCCGAAACCGCAACACTTCTCTACATGTGGTTTCTTTGATTTTTCACGTGCATTCGATCTTGTTAAAAATCAGCTGATTCTGACAGATATGTCAGATCCAGATATCAGCTCCAGAATCATAAACTGGTGTAGAGCATACCTTGACGACCGAACATTTGTCGTCAAAGTTGTGAATAGCTATTCCGCCGTCGGCAAGTGTGTATCCGGTGTGGCGCCGGACTCATCAGACCTAGGTCACCTAATGTACACTACATTTGTACAGGAGATATTGGTGTTACATATAAACTATATGCAGACGATTTTAACATTTATGTTGAAGCGAACAATGTCAACAATTCAGCGATTCTACATAAATCATTCCCATGGACAGAGGAAAATCAGTTATCTACTTCCGGAGCATTCAGTTATCTACTTTGAAGTCTGCCGTTCTTAAGGCAATGCCAGATATTGTCCAGTATGTGCCGTCTCGAATGTGCAATCTCATAATGCGTTCCTTTATTTTACAGGATGTACTAATGTGTACTTAAGGCTGTATAAAATCTTAGTGGTTCTAAATGCAGGCAAATTTGAAAAACGAGTCGCTCATCAAAGCTGTCTACCATGTGAGCGTATCACATTGCCTAGTGTTAGCGATTATCAATCCCTCGCCGCATATTTGAACAGCTAGCGCGTCAAAATTACTTATTACTAGATATGTTGTTTTAGGGCCAAATAGTCTGCGGAGCGGCGTCTCGTGTGGGCGTTGAGAACGGAACATTTGCCTGGAGGATTGCACGTCGTCTGCAGATTCAAAACGACTTTGCTTCTATTTGTACTATCCATTTTTCAATAAGAGTAATATTATATATTTATATATATATATATATATATATATATATATATATATATATATATATATATATGGGGCGGACCGAAAAAAATCTGAGATATATCTATATATAAATATTTTTTGCTCGTAACAAAATAGCTCCCGCCTGCTGCAATGCACTTGTGCTACCTGCCTTCCCACTATTGGAAACATCAGTTTCAAACGTATCTTTCGGAATCGAGCTGAGTTGTTCCGGCAATCTTTCGATATCTCCTCTAGAGTTGTTTGTCCAGAGTTTAAACCTTTTGCGTTGAACGACGTTGCCCTCTGTAGGCAACAAGAGCGGTTGTGTTTGTGGAGCGCTGAGGAATCTCGTTTGCTCGTTAAGTGCAGCGGCTTGAGCCTAGAGCCACATCAGCTTGAGGAGTGGAGCTTAGAGATCATGTTTGTGCATAGTGTGAAACTCTGCGATGGAAAACCTTTGACAGGTCGATTTGAAGTGTTGCTCTATTGAACGAACGGGCTATAACGAAACCACCCACGTAACAGTGGGTAGGCTTCAAGCAGAATTTAAATTCGGACGGCTGAGAGCACGATGAATAGTCACGGTGGTATAGTTGGTGCACAATCTAACATATAACAAGATAACACAATATATATATCCAGCATATTGCAGTATGTGTGGCTGACAACATGGGTAAAGTAGCACACCATAGAGAAAGCAGTTAGGTGAGGATAAGTTTTCGTAGGCATGTAAAAATAGAAAAATTAAAGGAAAATAAAAAAACAACAACAAGCTCGAGTCGGCATTGGACTGGCACGCTGGGATCCTATACTTAGTCGGGCTTATGCGCGAAAAAAATCGCTAGGAGGATCGCCGCAGATTGCGAATGAACACTAGGCCCCTAATGTTCACCTCCGGGCAGGACCGACTCTCTGCTCGGGACATACTCGTAGACTTAGAAGAGAGTCGCAGCATGGGACTCCCCTATCCTGGTTTCGAGGTAATGGTTCACAATTCCGAACCAGAAGAAGATAAGAAAGGTGGTTTTTAGTGCGGAACACGCGCGGATTGGATCAAGTGCCCTAACTTGCGGTCCATGCGTTATTTCTCGGAATTGTGAACTTTTGCGGCACTTTTGAGGCAAAATCGGGCAGCGAAGTCATCGCTACTGGCGCTATTAGCAGGAACGCCAGAAATACAAGAGGTCATCCGTAGAAATAGCCGAGACAGATAGTCCGGCAGGCTTTAGGCCTGACGACTGAAAAGGGGGTACGAGCCATGATGGTAACAAGGATTTGGCTGTCCCAACAGTTTCCCTTGATTGGGGCAATTGTAGACATGCAGAAAAAACCGTGGCTATCCCAAGGAGCAGTGACGTTGTTAAGCTGCCGGGGGTGACTATAATCCCACAGCGGCCCAGCAGATCCGGTAATGGGCATGGTGGACCCCGACAAGACGGTCGGGAAGCAAACGTCTGCTTAGCTGCAGCTGTTAAGTGGTAGAGGACATCCCTCCTATACGTCATGCCGACACGTTGCACGATGTAGCTCTTTAGAGCTCTGGAGATGAGCTAGAAAACGTGGAACATTTAAGCATCCTCAAAGATTTCACAATAGATGTTAAGGGAGGAGGGCGCAAGTTTTCCCCGACGGAGTTAAAGTATATCACGATGGTTGCCGGGTCAGCGTGTGGAAGGACAAAAGCTTTGTGCAAACACTCAGAGCGGTAACAGCCCAGTAATCCCACCCGAGTAATCCGAGCGTTAAGACAGAGAGAAGAAGATGCGGACTGGAAGAGTGGATCACCCTCCCGATCTGCTACAGCTGCGACAAACAGGGCCACACGGCCGCAGCATGTGAAGGCAAAGAGACCAAAAGCTGCCACCGGTGCGAAGACTCCTCCTATCTGATGAGAGACTGCTTTGTACTGATGGGCAATGTGCCACCGAGGGTCCTCGGGCGAACAGCATGGCTTGCCCTGTCTATCGCAGGAGGGTAGAAGAGATCAGAGAAGCAAACAAGGACACAGCAAGAGATAGCAAACCGAGCGTTCCAAAAGCAGGTGAACCAGAAACAGCTTCAGAAGAGACAGCCCAGTCCCGAAATGCCGGCCATGCAAAAAGTGGCGGAAACCTTTGCAAAAAAACCGTTTTCCCGGTGAAGGATGGCCTTGGAGGCTGGACAGTGACGGGAGAGAAACAAAATGCGCAATGAGGACTCACACTTTTTAACTAGACCTAAACCTCTCTCGGGCGGCGCACGACGTGCTGAAGGAGACCGCAAGACAGGGAGGCGTCGATCTTTGCCTGCTCTTAGACACCAGCGCGGCCATAAGATGCAGGCTGGGTAGCAGATACGGAGCTGGATGCAGCGGTGTGGTAGACAGGCAGCGCGGGAGCACAGTGTAAAAAGCGAAGAGACGGAATTCGCATGGGTCATATGCAGCTGATACTTCTCATTAAACAGGAGTCTTGGGAGATTTAACGACCGGGCCGGAATAGAGTACGTAGAGTAGTCCTAATAGAGAGGGCCTGGCGATCGCCAACGACGGAAACGTCCCATCGTTCTCAAGAGGCATGTGGAAATACTATACAGATCTATCTCACCATGGTTGACGAAGCCTTTTTCTCTACCTAGGTCAATACCTTGGAGGATGAAGAGCGACGAGAAGACGATGAGTGACCATAAATACATTTATTTCACTCTGGAGACCACGAAAGTGGGACGCCTTGGTCAAACCGACAGTGCTAAGTAAGGCGCCTGGACAAGACGAAGCTGCACGAGATATAGACGATCTGACCAGAGCGGAAGCTCTACCTGAGGGATACCGACCAGCTGGCGCGCGACTGGACGTACGGCAAACGCATAGAGGGCACTCATAACTGCAGTGGAGGCGAACTCATAGGGCTTTACCGGGTGGTTATGGAAACGGTCAGCCGACACGCCCCGGCGCCGTCGGAAGTCATGAGAAACGTCAATGCAGATTTTTTTCCACACCAGCCAATGAAGGTGGGCGAGTAAATACAGGTAAGGCAAAGCTCTTTGTAAATATATGGCCAGATTTAACCAGCCCATGAACATGCTGCTAAAAGAGAGAATCCTCCCTAAGGTGTGGAGGGGGACGATCTTAGTTCTCATTCCTAAACCTGATGAGAAGACTTTATCGCACTAAGTATCTCACTGACATGATGGGGAAGGCGCTGGAGAACATAACCGGTTAGCGGCTCAACCAAGAACTAGAAACCATTTATTTTTTTCTTTTCTCAGTACGGTTTTGATAACGTAGGTCTACTCTGGGAGCACCCTTACCTGCGAAGAATAATTTTGTCGTGCCTTAGCGAGAGGGGTCTTAAGACGGCGATTAGGGCATATAAGGTTTCTATTTTGGGCCCAGTTCTCTGAAACGTAGCGCGTGATATAATTCTAGTGATTAAAGATATTGGCCTAAGCCGACGTCTAGCTTTTTGGAAACTGCACGGCGGGAGGAAACCTTAGAGAAGGCAGCCAACGTAGTACTAAAAGAGGTCTACCTGGATGGAGGCTTACAATTTCGGGATCGCCCTAAATAAGAACGAAGCACTCTATTTCACTGACAGAAAAATTTCAAGAGGAATTTTATGGCACCAACGCTATTTAGAAAGCAAGATCCAGCAGGTATCTCGTAATCTCGTTAGACTTATTCTTAGAGAGGAGGCAGCGTTTCAAGCCAACAGAAGAGAACGATGCTACAATCTACCGCACTATATGCTGTCTTGGTCTTGGCCTAATTGTCTTGGCCGGACAGCCACGAACCGGTGCGCATTCTGCTCGATTTAGAGGTCAATAATCATACGGAAGCATAATGTGTGAGTAATATAAGCGAGTCGAGCATACCAAACCACTCTAAGCTGTTGTTCTGTTCACGTACTGTTGTGAGGTTTGGCCTTACTTAGACAAACACATTGAAGTAATGGAAAGTGTACAAAGGAAATGTATTCGTCGTGTCTCATTAAGGTGTGACATAGCCCGACATTATGATAAGCCCCACTTGGGAAGTCCAGAGCGGACTATCGCATGCACAATCGTAATATAATATCATTAAATTTTATCAAACTATTTTAGCATTCCTTAAAACATCCTTAAAAGCGGTAACATATCGTCAAAGCAAATTTTCAAGACAAGTCGCATAAACAACATGTTTTTTTATGGCGGATGGCTAGGACACTGAGAACTCAAAATACAAGCGGCGCGAATGTTGGCACGAAAGTAAATTGACTGCGAGACACGGCTGCGGCGGCGGAACGCTCTCGTACTACGGTACTCACTGGCTATGGGCAGTTTCAGTCATACATGGCCAGAATCCCGAAGGCAGAGTGTAGAACACACCATCTATGACCAACCCTCGAATGAGCCCGGGATGCCACCACGCCAGCGATGCGCGGTTTCCGCTTGAGGTGGTGGCCCGTTGAATGGTATCGAAAGCGGGGTGGATGGAAGAAAGGGCAGCAATTGATTCCATCATAAAACTCAAGATTACCCCTAGAACGGGACAGGAGGAAATGGGTCAACGCCCTGGCAGAGCAGGTCGGGGCGCGGAGCCGAGGAAGGGGTTCCCAGCACGGTCGCACCCCCTTGAACCGGATTAGCACAGGCGAGTCGCATAGAGCGCTAGAGGAGTGAGACTTCTCCCTCACGGTGTCGAAGAGATGCCACGCATTCCGAACGGAGGTAATCTTCGGTGTCTTTACGTTTGCTGCGAAATCAAGGGTACCACGTATACAAAGTGAGTTCGTTTAGTGTAAAATGTAGGCTATGTGTGTAGCTAATGAATTGGCAGAGCAAAGTAGACCAGAAGACTTGATGGTTTCAGACTGGCGGCGAAATTCAAAGTACTAAAACTTTCTGATTGTATATACCTGTATCAATAACTGGTTCGCTATGGTTGGTGGTCTATTTAAAGGTTTGGATGGATTTCTGCGACCTTTATTTTCTACTTTCACATAAACAATCTGAATATTTGTGCTACCACTGATCTGAAACTGAGTCTAGGCCGTTCACGAATTATGAAATCACCGTTAGGACACAAACCGTTGGCGAGACGGTATAATGGAGACGTTCTGCAACTTTTGTGTAATGAGATCGCGGGGTATATCCAGAAGCGATGCCATAATGAATAGATGTAATTTCAAGTAAAAGACGTATCAAAGAAATAGCGACTTATTTTTGTGCGCAGCCGAGTCCCTAAGTGACAAGGAAGCACTTAACACCTAGGTGTGTTAGAACCTGTCGAAGGGCGGAGGAGTATTATCCTCCTAGATTCCAGGCAGCGCTTTCTAGCCGCAGTAGCTGACAGCATCTGTACGCGGCACCACTCTAAAAACAGGAATATACTAATGCCTCTAACTGACGTTTTTAAACAATCTCATCACGCTGAAGATATATTAGGTAAGTCAAAAAGTTCGTCGGCTTTCTGGGACCACATTTTTGAAATTCCCGCGGCAGGGCCGCCTGAGAGTGCGGCTGGGTGTTTACATTCAGGAGCAGACCCGTGGCGGCGCGACGGTATACCGGTTCCAACTTTACCGTTTCGTTTGCGGAATTGGCAGCTGTTTGCAATGGAGGACAAAGATACGCATTTTCGACACATTATGTTGTTCTCCTACCGTGAAGGCGTAAGTGCAGCGCAAACAACCCGGAGGATATGTGCAGTCTACGGCGAAAACGCAGTACACAAATCCACAGTCGAAAAGCGATTCGCCCGTTTCAAAGCTGGAAACTTCAATCTCGAAGATGAACCGAGGTCAGGACGACCCAATGTTGTGGAGTCCGACGAAGTCATAAGCCTGGTTACTTCGAACCCAGGTTTGACCATAAAAGCAATTGAAGATGTAACGGGAGTCTCCCACGGAACCGTTTGGAATCGCCTCCATGATGCAGGTTTTTCGTGCAAGCGGAATATCTGGCTACCACACGACCTCAATGATAGGCAGCTTGAAGGGCGAGTCGATACCTGTCACGCACTCCTCCGGAAGAACTCGAATGAGCCATTTCTGAGGAGATTGATAACCGGCGATGAAAAATGGATACTCTACAGAAACGTAACACAGAAAAGAAGTTGGGTCCCCAGAGGTTCTCAGGCCGCAGCTATCCCTAAATCCGAAATTCATCAGAAGAAGGACTGTAAGGGCGTCGTGTATTTTGAGCTGCTTCCAATGGGTCAGACGATCAACTCCGTCGTCTACTGCAGACAACTCGAAGATTTGAAGGCTGCAGTAGCAACGAAGCGCCCGGAATTGTCAAACAGGTGGGGCGTCACTTTTCAACATGATAAGGCGACACCACACAAAAGTTTGGCCACCCGGCAAAAATTGGCGGAGTTTGACTGGGATGTGCTGCCGCACCCAGCTTATAGTCCCGACCTCGCACCATCTGATTATCACTTGTTCAGGTCTAAAAAATCACCTCACTCAGTATTTTGACGAGAATGACAAGACGTTCTGGGAGAAAGGAATCATGGATCTACCGAGGCGATGGGCGAAGGTTATCGAACAAAACGGTCAATATATCATTGAATAAAAATACTGTTGTCTGCATAAATAAGGCTCTTTACAATCGGGTAAAGAAGTCGACGAACTTTTTGACTTACCTAATACTAATTATAAACAAAAAAAAGAATAAAAGTCGCGTAAGCAATATTTTGTTCTTGGGCCCTTAGGTGCTCTATCACATTTGTAAGTGCTTCCTCAACTGAACGCTTCAGTAGTAACCTATTTTGCTCTGCTGGTGAATCTTTATACATACATATTGTTTATTTCGCAATAACTTTGCATTTCAAGATGGTACACGATTACAATACACTTTAGCGACCGTCTCACCGGGCAAGAAAGTGCAATGATTGCCGATGCGACTGGCAGCTCGCTGCGTGGTATTTAGCGCATACCTGCGAGCAGAACCGGCAACGACATTGATCGCCAACTTGGTGAAAGCCTTGAGTCGAACACACCAAGTGATGATAGCCATGTACAATGTACCTTGTGTACACGTGCCGGCTAGTGCATGCCATTCCATCCCAAAGCTCCCTGGTGAGGTACACATCTAACTGCGCTACCTCAGCCGAGGCCTCGGTCACCTTTCCCTGCCACTCCAACAAAAATTGCTGAAGTGGCATTGTAAAAGGTGACTTAAGCCTGACTCTGATTTTTTCCACTGCCGGTTCGCAACCCGCTAGCAGGTACACAAAGCGATTACTTGCCGTCCGCGGCAAGCAATAAACGCGCTTCATATATATTGTGAAGCATCTTTCTAGCTGCGCAAAATTTGCCGCGGAAAGATGGCCCCACACCCTGCCAACGCTGTAGCTCAACATTGGCACAATCTTAAGCTCAAAAAGACGCAATGCGGCAAGCAAAAGAGTCAGTCGTCAAAGGTCTCTCACCTCTGTGTGAATAGAGGCAATAGCCGCCCGACACTTGTCGCCGATGTGCTTGGTAAAGGTCGTTCCCGTATAGTTCAGTCTCAGACCCAAATACGGAAAGGAGTTGTCAAACTCCAGCGGTTGACCACAGCAGGGTATTACGTCTGCTGCAGCCAATCGACCCCTACGGCGAAACTTAATGACTTTCGTCTTCCGCGAATTCATTTGTAGGCCCATACGGTGAAGGTAGCTTTCTACGTCGCCGACAATACGACAAATGGCACCGCGGTCCCGGTGGGCCACTACTATGTCATCCGCGTTCATAAAGACGACGGCGTTTCTGAACTCGTTCTGCACGTGGCGGGTTAGGTCTGCGATGAGCAAAGAGAAGGCTAGGCAACTGAGAGGGTCCCCTTGAGGGGTCCTTACGTATTGCCTCAGCTGCAAGGTGTCTTCGCCCCTTATGTTTACTTCAAGGCGGTTTTCAGCAAAGAAGCTGGAGAGCACTCGTAGAAGAGAACCACCCACCCAGCATGTCGAAATGAATCGACTAGTAAGTGGCAGGGAGGTCTGTCAAAGGCCTTGACAGAATCGATAAGGACGGCGTACAAGTGGCCCCCGGGCACAGCCAACACCCGCTCAACTTCCGACTGGAGTACGTGGATCGTGTTCTGTGTACCTCGACCCTTTCTGGATCCAAATTGCTCTGGAGGTAGGGTCTTCTCCACAGTTGGAAACACCCTCGAGATAATCAACTTGGCGAAGATTTTCTTAAGAGTGCGTTCCGACGCGATACCCCGGTAGAGATTTGGATCGTCCACGTTGTCACCGTACTTGCCCTTGAATAGCAGAGTAAGCCTAGCCTCGTGCCAAACCTGGGTTATGTGTTCCCCGCTGAGTATCTGATTAAACAGATTACACAGCTCCCCTGCTAAAACATCGGACGACTCAGCCCAGTGTTCGTAATAGATCCCATCAGGACCACTACTCTTCCTCTTGGGCAACCCGCGCAAGATCTGCACCACTTCTTCCACCGTAAACGGCAAATTCATGTAGTGCTGCTCCAGAGTGAGCGGTTGCTCAATAACTGGGTTAGGCGCGGGGGCGTTTGCATCGAGCGGAAGAGCACTAAAGTGCTGCCGCAACTGCTCCTTTGTCATGCTGTGCATGCCTTTGCTCAGCCGGCGAACAATGTAGACATGAGGTTCGCGCTCTGCTCTCTCAAGCATGCGAAACTCCTCCTCCTCATCATACCGGCGCTTATTCTCCACGAGCAGTTTCTTGTAGGTTGCTCTATGTCGGCCATAAAGCGCCCTACGATCAGCAACTATCTGGGGGTCGGGGTGCAGAGCCCGTGCTCGGCGCAGGAGCCCCAACACTTCCCGACGTTTTAGATAGCAGGCCTGTGTGAACCAGGGCCGCACCCGTCGTTTTCTGTACTTCCTCTTGACTACCGCCGCTTTGACAGTGGCCTCCAAAGCGTGGTTGCTTTGTGTAATGTCAGAAGTTGATCTCAGCAGCCGTATTTTGCGCGTCAAAACACGCAAATCTAGCTGCCTAGGCAAGTACGTTGTCGGCTGCCGCCGCGGGGCGCGCCCCTGGCCAGGCAGACACAGAGACGCTAGCACCGGTAGATGCTTCCGTGCTGGAATATTAAGGACCTCGCATCCCTGAAATTCCGTCGGATGTTGAAAGTTATGAAACAGGAGGTCGATAGTGCTTCTTCCACTTTGGCAAACGTACGTGAATTTATCACGCTCATTCGCGCAATGCAGGCCTCTATTCTCTAGAAGCGTAAGAAGCACATCGCCCTTCCTGTCGGTGGCCCCACTATCAATACGACACTTGAAGTCGCCGCCGACCAGAGTGGATAGCTGGAAGTTTCGTCCCGCTAGGCCAGCACTGATCGCATCGGCAACTTCAACGTCATCGTAGTGAGGTGGCAGGTAGAACAATGCGAGGTTGAAACTACCTGTGGTGAGTGTCATGCACACTCACCTCGACACACACATTGCATTCGGCATGACCCTGTTCGTAAATAGATTGAAAGTCCATCTATTGGTCTTCCCCGCCCTTCGTTTGAAAGACTCGCCAGCAGATGAAAACCTCGCATCTCATCGAGATGCAGTTCCACTCGCATAAAAGTTTCCGTCAAGAGTACAATGTCCACACCTTCGAACAAACGTTCTGGTGCTAGCTGGAAAGCCCCAGATAAACCTTCGCAATTCCAGCCCCCAGCCGGCGCCAGAAACTCACGCCTTTCGGCCAGAAGGCCCTACTTGAAGCGTTACTAAAGTCACTATCACCAAAGGCCACGCGGAAGACGGAGTCCGGCCGGGAAACTTTGAGTTTCCAAATAGCACGCACTACAGTATGTCTCCCGGTTAGCCAACGACGCAGCTGTTCTGCCGACGTTGTCCGGCTGAAGCCCTCCAAACGGAGTTCAGCACTTCCTGCTCGAAGAGGACGGTGCTTCCTATTCGCGTTAGTTTCGCGTTTTTCTGCTGCCGTTTGCTTGTGAAGTTGAGAGGCATCGCTCGGCCTCGGCCCCAGGCGTCCATCCTGCTCCTCTGGGCTGTTGCTGGTCGATCCACCACTTTCACTCGGAAGCTTTCTCTTCTTTTTTCTTCTTCTATCCACCAGCTGGAAGCCTTCGTTGTCCAGCAGATCTACGTTGGCTGTCTCTGTACAGTCCATTGTGTCGACAACCGAGTCGCGCGGCTGCAGCGGAGTGGTGACGTCACTTTCTGCTGCCGGCGCCGGCTTCTCCTTCTTCTCTCGCTGTCGTTGCTGCCGCTCAGCCACTCTCTCTTCCCGCCGTTGTTGGCGCTGTTGATCGAGATCGACAACACTCTTGGCGACGTCTGTAGGAGGCGTCTGCTGCTGCGGTTTCTGCACTCGCTGACTCTGCTTCCCCTGACACTGTTGTTGCTGTTGGTTTTGTTTACCAACAGTACGAAAGACGGTGAGCGCATTTGAGATGTTCGAATCAATTACGGGCTTGGCGGCAAGTTTTAAGCTGCCGCCGGTGCCTGCGCCACTTTGTGCTGTGCCACCTGCTTCTTTGTCTCGATTTCTACTCCCGATGTGCTTACCTTGCTCCCGGTGCGACGGGAACGAAGTTCGGAGACCAGTTGTTCAAGCACCGACACTCGGATTGTATTTGCCGCCGCGAGGCGGCCAATCCGCTGCAGGATCTCAAGCAAGGCGTCGTTTGGGCGGGCGCCTTCCAGTTCAGGACATCCAGGGCACCGAGCGGGCTGGTTTGCCCCTACATCGGTGCGCGGTGATGAGCACTTCACATGGGCTACACCCACAAAACAGGTAGGACACTGGGTCCACTCACACGAGCTCTTTATCACGGAGCTACATACAAAACACAGCGCACTGTTGGGCGCCGCAATCCTGTCTTGTAATCTAATGGGAACCCTTATAACATTCCCAAAGCAACAGATCGAGGCATGTTAAACTGGCAAGCCGATTCTTGAAGATCACATTGAGGTAATCGCGTACCGCAAAAGCAGAGTGCGGTGGCACTCCTTCATTCTGAAATCACAAGCTCTTGCGAACACCTTTTGAAATCACTTCCACTAGTCCTCGTAATGTTTCACTTAAGAGTGTATAGTACGTGTATGGGAATGTATGCTTTTCTATCTAACCTGTTAAGAAGTATGTGTGGGCCTATGAAGTAGTTGTTCATAACTCTAGCCAACACATGCACAAAAAAAGCCTCTGGTGTTCAAACTGGTAAGTCACGTGTGGCTTCTTTCTTGCCCAATAGTAGATAGTGTGCCTATGGAACGCACCGTTTATGTGTAAAGCAAGTTTCATCGGTGAAAAGCACAAAGGAAGGGAAATCCGCATTGGCTTCCAGTTGGTGCAAAAGTCAACTACAGTAAACAATGTGTCGCTCGCAATCTCGATCTTTTGGCCCGTAGTACTCTGTGGACGGTACTGCGACTCGTACCAAAGTTCCAGGCCACTTCCATCGTGGTCGCTGAAGGACGATTGGTGACTTCCTGAAGGTTCCGCTCCTCCATAGTGGGTGTTCTTGCCGCCCTCGGTGTTCCAACGTCGTACTGACGGCCACGGTACGATCTGGTTCCACGTACGTGACGATGAACGTCATCTGGACCAGCTGCGTGTGTATGCGTAACACCGTACTTCAACGTAAATATCGGACGTGTCAACTTTTTTGACTTTGCTTACCGGAGCATCACAATACAGTGACAATAACGATTTCGACAGAGAAGACAACACACAGACAAGCCTTACACGTGGCACATCCGCAGAGAAAGTGGTACTGGACTCGCCGTATTTTGGTAAAGTTGGATATTTCAAATGACTCACCGGTACTCTTTGCTGATTGATGATGATCATGACATAGATGTTCTGGTTAGAGCGCGACATAGAGAAGATAGCGAAGATGCATCTATTCTATTCTAAAGTCAACATGCGGAGCCACCTCACTCCTTTCCTGCTGTACGCGACTACCTCAACGCGAGCTTCGAGAACCGTTGTATCAGCCGAGGCCGTTCGTTGTATGAGGTGGAGAGAATCGTCGGATGGGGCCGACTGCTTTGCCACCGTGATCGCTTGATTTAACAAGTCTCGATTTTCCCTTTGGAATCACCTAAAGGCTCTCGGGTACGAAACTCCGGTCGAGTAACCTGAATAGCTGGTCGCCAGGATAACCTCCGCTGCCGAGAAAACCTTAATTACTTCGCAACCGCAAATTTGTATCCCCATCGATGTACTATCGCCATCTAATAAGCATTTGCAAGTGTGTTAGCCTTGAGCGCTGTGAGGGGTTGTGCGATTTTGATTTTGAGGTATTGAGCGTGAATTCTAGAAATATAATTTCTTTTGAAAAAACATGTTACATTTCCGAGCCGGCGTCGCATATCCTTCTCGGCTAGCAGAAAGGAAGCAGTCTGGAAGATTTTCTACGAACACGACGGTGTGCTTAGTTTCTGCATATAAGTATTGGTTATCGTGCAACCGCACATTTTGTGCTCCTATATCGGGCAACGACACCCGTGTCACATATTTTAGTCATTTTACTTTCACTCCAAAACAAGGCTTCTCTGAGACCATGTTCCATTAATAAATATTTGATTTAACGGACTCTACAATTACCTATATATATATATATATATATATCCGGACAACCTGCAGCTCAAGGAATCATCAAATGACCTTAATAACTTAATAATACACGCAACAGACAGCATCCGCCTCTAGAAACATTGCGCCGCTGATGTGATGAAGTGTGTAATTAGTGATTTTAAGCTTAACGCATTTTACAGGCATATTGCGTTAAGGCCTTTGGTAGATTTCCCTCTTCCTCTCCACGTTGTGAGTCTAGCTAGCCTTTAGAGCTACAACGTGTCTCCTCGCAACTTATGGACGCCTATTTGACGTAAATAAAGCGTGCATGTGGCGTGTCATCGCAAACCGTAACCGTGCCCCGTTTCGCCTATTGCGCAACGTTTTTTATCGTTCTTCACAGCAACTACTTTATTAGGCATCTACTACGGGGTTACGAGGTCAGTGCGATTTGACGTCGCAGCTAGACTGTCCCAGCTTTAGTTGCTTAGTTCGTTATAACCGCGCCGGAGTAATCGAAATTGCCACAGAAAACGAGCATTGTGGATCTAAGTAGAAATGTACTCGATAAGGGAACGGTTTGCTGTAATGTCCTCATCAAAAAAGAGCTTCAGAGCTTAAAAAGATAAATCAAGCTATAATGAGTTGTATATATTTATAGTTATATACAAGATACCACAACCACATATGACAAGCAAAGTCGTATGTATAGGATAAGCTATGTGACACCTGTCATTTCGCATTCCAGGGTAAGCAGTTAATACGAGGTGTGTTGAATTTTCGCGGGTTACGTATATTCGAATTTCAATTTTTTGTGGCGTTATGTTGGTACTCATGTCTCTCACTTATGCCGACAAGCTCGGCCATTTTGAATGTTCACTTAATTGTTGACAGCTACTTTGCTTGCACGTGTTTTGGATCGTCTTCGATTTTTACCTATTCAAAAAAATGGATCAAAGAACCTGTATCAAATTTTGTGTGAAAAACGAAATTAAGTGCGCGGATGCATTCCGAATGTTGACTGTGGCATACGGAGAAGCTACCTTGGACCGAAGCAACGTTTATCGGTGGTACAAAATGTTCTCAGAAGGCCGAGAAGATGTGAACGACGAAGAGCGTGCCGGACGCCCGAGCACTTCAACAACAGACGAAAAAATTAATGAAGTGGAGAAAATGGTATTGGCCAATCGTCGAATCACCGTTAGAGAAGTTGCTGAGGACCTAAACATATCGATTGGCTCGTGCCATTCGATTTTTATCAATGATTTGGGCATGAGACGGGTCGCCGCGAAATTCGTACCAAAATTGCTCAATTGCGACCAAAAACAGCATCGCATGAACATTGCTAATGAGATGTTGGACTCTGTCCGCGACGACCCAAATTTGCTCCAGAGGGTCATAACTGGTGACGAATCGTGGGTTTATGGTTATGACGTGGAAACCAAAGCTCAATCATCTCAATGGAAGCTGCCGCACGAACCAAGACCGAAAAAAGCGCGCCAAGTTCGGTCGAATGTGAAAGTTTTGCTGACAGTTTTCTTCGATTGCAGGGGCGTGGTGCATCATGAGTTCTTGCCACAGGGTAGAACGGTCAATAAGGAATATTACCTGCAAGTTATGCGCAATTTGCGCGAAGCAATCCGCCAGAAACGCCCGGATTTGTGGAAGAACAAAAATTGGCTTTTGCACCACGATAACGCCCCTGCTCACACATCGTTGCTTGTGCGCGAGTTTTTGGCCAAAAACAACACACTAATGATGCCGCAGCCACCGTATTCCCCAGATCTGGCCCCCTGTGACTTTTTCTTGTTCCCTAAACTGAAGAGGCCCATGAAAGGACGACGTTACGCTACGCTTGACGAGATAAAGACGGCATCGAAGGAGGAGCTGAACAAGATAAAAAAAAATGTTTTTTTGAAGTGCTTTGAAGATTGGAAAAACCGTTGGCACAAGTGTATAATATCTCATGGGGATTACTTTGAAGGGGACAAAATAGTTATTCATGAATAAATGAATAATTTTTGAAAAACACAAAAGTCGCGATACTTTTTGAACACACCTCGTACGATTTGAATCAAGCTGAGGTCACTGAAGACAAAGTGTTTTTAACATTTATGCATATAATGATGAACGAAGCTTCAGTAGCGGTGCTACATCTCAATGTATATCCTTAAATGGACACTTGGCATGGAATAACTTATACTAGCCTACATGTGTACTTAGAACGTGTACTAGAAAATAGTTTTTGAGCCTGCATTTGCTCAAACCTGTACCATTTTTTATTAGCAAGGAAGCTAAGGTCTGGGAACATACATATCATAGTCTATAGAAACTTAATGAGAATTGTTTTTAGGACAAGGGTTTATTCGTAGTAACAAATACATGTATCAATATAACTATTATAATAATTATAAAATATTTACAGTACTGTTTGTATTATCATTATTGCCTAATAGATGCTTAATAATTGAGACCACTCAATATCACCTTGGCATAGCTACTCTTTAGTTCCAACTATAGTCTCTGTCGGAGAAACACGGTCGATCTTGGCCTCTCTATTTTCTTAAAGTGCTTCTTCTCAAGTTCTTATCCCAGCTTGAGTGCATCTTGGTGTTGGAGTGTCGAACACATTGACATCCCATGCCAGCGGCCTAGTGAGATCCCAGTCCCGGCAGGCTTCAACTGTACCTTCAGCATACAGATATACGAGGTGTGTTCAAAAAGTATCGCGACTTTTGTGTTTTTTCAAAAATTATTCATTTATTCATGAATATCTATTTTGTCCCCTCCAAAGTAATCCCCATGAGATATTATACACTTGTGCCAACGGTTTTTTCTCAATCTTCGAAGCACTTCAAAAAACCATTTTTTTTTATCTTGTTCAGCTCCTCCTTCGATGCCGTCTTTATCTCGTCAAGCGTAGCGTAACGTCGTCCTTTCATGGGCCTCTTCAGTTTAGGGAACAAGAAAAAGTCACAGGGGGCCAGATCTGGGGAATACGGTGGCTGCGGCATCATTAGTGTGTTGTTTTTGGCCAAAAACTCGCGCACAAGCAACGATGTGTGAGCAGGGGCGTTATCGTGGTGCAAAAGCCAATTTTTGTTCTTCCACAAATCCGGGCGTTTCTGGCGGATTGCTTCGCGCAAATTGCGCATAACTTGCAGGTAATATTCCTTATTGACCGTTCTACCCTGTGGCAAGAACTCATGATGCACCACGCCCCTGCAATCGAAGAAAACTGTCAGCAAAACTTTCACATTCGACCGAACTTGGCGCGCTTTTTTCGGTCTTGGTTCGTGCGGCAGCTTCCATTGAGATGATTGAGCTTTGGTTTCCACGTCATAACCATAAACCCACGATTCGTCACCAGTTATGACCCTCTGGAGCAAATTTGGGTCGTCGCGGACAGAGTCCAACATCTCATTAGCAATGTTCATGCGATGCTGTTTTTGGTCGCAATTGAGCAATTTTGGTACGAATTTCGCGGCGACCCGTCTCATGCCCAAATCATTGATAAAAATCGAATGGCACGAGCCAATCGATATGTTTAGGTCCTCAGCAACTTCTCTAACGGTGATTCGACGATTGGCCAATACCATTTTCTCCACTTCATTAATTTTTTCGTCTGTTGTTGAAGTGCTCGGGCGTCCGGCACGCTCTTCGTCGTTCACATCTTCTCGGCCTTCTGAGAACATTTTGTACCACCGATAAACGTTGCTTCGGTCCAAGGTAGCTTCTCCGTATGCCACAGTCAACATACGGAATGCATCCGCGCACTTAATTTCGTTTTTCACACAAAATTTGATACAGGTTCTTTGATCTATTTTTTTGAATAGGTAAAAATCGAAGACGATTCAAAACACGTGCAAGCAAAGCAGCTGTCAACAATTAAGTGAACATTCAAAATGGCCGAGCTTGTCGGCATAAGTGAGAGACATGAGTACCAACATAACGCCACAAAAAATCGAAATTCGAATATACGTAACCCGCGAAAATTCAAAAGTCGCGATACTTTTTGAACCCACCTCGTAGAACACGTCCGCTCTCCGTCGCACTCCCAAAAAAAAACGGTATCAATATCATCATGTGGTGGCATCGTTTATATCTGTCGTATATTTGTCTGCATAACACGCTCTGTATCTTTTGAATGAATACCCAAAGAATATATATGGTGTTATGAAATAACACGAATCTAATTAGCGTCGCATGTTTGTTGTTGCTGCTCTGTTGCGCTGTGCAAGAAATTTGCGCCAACTACCGTTGAATTATATAGTTTGCTGGGTAATTGCAAACGCAGTAGAGAGCGTGCAGCATCTGTATATTTACCGCTATAGAATATACTTTTGTCGGCAAGTGTGCTAACGCTTATATAGCTATTTATTTATTAGCATTCGTGCGTTTATTTTGTGGCGTTGTAACCTGCGCATATGTGCGATCCATGACTGTTCTATTTAGACAGATTCGTGTGAGCTCCTCCGCTTTGAATGGTGCCATCAGAGCGTCGCAAAATTTTTAGCAGTGTGTGCCAAAAAAGCATAACTTTAGCGACTTAGAGAAAGACTTCCTTTATAGCTACGGTAGAGTCGTTGCTTAGCAGAAATTCAATTTGGGATACCTTTGATATTAATAAACAAGTGCAGAATGTAGATGGCAGAATGGAGACAAAGTAAGAATGGTTCTTTTGTTCCTTAAGTTTCTCTGTGTCTATTTGATCCTGGATCCTTTCTGGACCTGGAGCAGTTCGAGTTCAGAAAGGGCATGGGGACCCGCGACGTACTCCACGTTCTTCAGTCTGAGGTAGAGAGGACGGTTTCCAATTCAGGGGGCCGCCTGTATGCAGTCTTCATGGACTGCGCCAGAGCTTTTGACAAGACTCCGCGCGATCTTTTAATCAACAGTTTCAAGTAGATTGGCATAGGTAGAGCTCTTTTGCAAGTTATTTCCAGTTTCTGCGATGACGACACGCTATTAGTGGAGGGAAGGAGCGAGAGGCTTAAGCTAACACTGAACGTTGGGACTCCTTAGGGGGAACCACTTAACTGTATCTCATTCACGCTGCTTTTTGTTGGTCTTGTTTTCTATGTGCTTCAAGAGTTTCAACACGTCGTGATGGTCGGAGGATCGGACCTCTGTCGCCCAAGCCACCGTCGCAACAATGCATAACTTCGACGTAGATTTTTATTCCGATGGGATGTGAAGCAAAGACGATCAGCGGCCTGTAAATTTGTCTACGACGTACAGAGAGATATCTCCCACTCTTTTTATAATATATAAACATACATACGTATACTGGTCCTACAAAATGGCAGATAATAATGACAGTCACTTTATCTGTAGTATGATCTACGCGCCACTACAGCCCCTAAGCAGGTCCTCGAAATGTAGATATCTTGTGATGATACGCCTAGCTTACTGCCAAGCTGACATGCAAATCACCGTTGATCACCCCCGCAAAACGTTTTGTGCGAAACGTAAAAAATATTTTACTCCGTAAAATTAAATAATTCTCAATAATCAATTTGTTTGCGTGTTTTTTTCAATTCTCTGCCGACAACTTTAGCGTTATAACGTATTGCAGTTCCGTGAATAAACCTCACTGTTGATTAATTGATTGACTGACTGATAATGATTACGGTTTAAGCATGTGCGACGTCTCAAAGTATAACTGCCCGTCATTATTGCTAGTACTTCTTATATGAATACAAATACTTTTATACGTCTAGACTAATATGTACAGGAGTTTGCTTCATTTGCATTTGTTACGTTTAATATACACGAGTGTTGCTCAGCCAATAGAAAACTAATAATAAAGTCTAGTTTAAAAAAAATACCGATAACAAATATTATCCTACCGCTACATTACGGCGTACACTATCGCTAACTCCGCCTTTATTATGCCGAACAGTACCTGACTAAAATATTATGGCACGTACCCTAGAATACTGCTGCTCCGAAGTGTAATGTGTCACAAAGCAAGTCGTATATATAAAAACGTTTAACTGTATCGTCGTATCAGTGACCAAACACATTTTTATTTGTACAGGGTGTCTCGGTGTCTATAATTGCACCACACGTTTGCTAAATAAAAGAAATATATCAGCAACACAAGCTGAAGTTAGCGCCTGTGCCTTAGGTTTTGTTTTCACATAATCGCTACCCGCCTGAACTACAAAATTTTTCGTACTAGCAATAGCTAGTCATAATAGTAAAGCTTCCGGTCGATGAAAAGACACCAAAATAATTCTAGTTAGTTTATTTGTTTGTAAAGTTTGTCCTGCTTTGTCAGCAGTCCAGACTGAAATTCGTTCAGACGCTGAGGTTTTGCTAATTTGGTACGAAAGTAAGTATCTAAATTAGTTTAAAGGTCTTAGCTGCCTGCGTTTTGCTGACGTTTTAAAATATCATGGGAGTACTGGCTTCGATTCGAGCAGCTTAAACAATGTACAGCTAAACGGTTGCCACGTTTTGTATTAATAATAATCATCATCATCATCATCGCCCTCGTATAGTTTCGTCCCCACCGCACTAGAGATCCTGGCACGGGAAGAGCGCTGACTTGTTCTTCAAAGATTAATGTAAATGCATTCAATAGATCACAGGAGACCGACGCGAGGTACCGCTGTCACGCACTATGCGCGCAACGATACGCTGGCATTATTGGTTACGTTGATCGCGAAAACTGGCGTTAGTTGTATCCGATGATTATTTATTGTGATAACAGCAGTTGTGCTGACAGTAGCACTTTTATAAGTATTTTCCAGAACTTCACCAGTGACAATCTCACCGTCGTAGAGTCCGTTGAATTCCCGGTTAGAAATTTGTTTTCTCTTGCAGCAAAATTGTAACCGGTCATTATCTGATTCGTAAGACCTTACCGCAATCGTGAGACATAGGTGACAAGGGAACGCTGGCTTGTTTACCCTTGTTGTATAGCGTTCGAACAACTTTCCAGCACTTGAGCTCCATTTCGTGGTCCCACAATTTTTGCCTGTTCGTCTAGCTCAAGAAGACAAAGACAACAGCGTATTGTCCACCGAAAAGAACCCCGCTGTGCAAAGCAGTTAAGCAAAGGAGACAGCGCTGTCCACAGTAAAAATGATCCGCATATAAGTAGTTCTTAGAGTCGTTTTTGCAAAGCTGAAACGCCACTGTGATTCTTGCGGTCCTTCCGACACAAGGAATACTCGCGTATATGTATACGTGCGTGTAACAAATAGCCGTTTATATTATTTCAATGAAAGCTTTGCTGGAGATGGTCTCTAAACTTGGTCCCTAGATATAGAAATGTAAAGGTATATAGAAATGTATCATATTGCGGACATCCTAACGCGTCAGAATATACGATCCTTGTTTCTGCTATAGCGAGCCAACCCGCCTTATAGCTTAGCGTCGCGAAAAGCCAGCTTCGGCCGGTTGGTTTGCACGACAGAAGTCTTTAGGTGGGCGGCTTCGGTCAATGCATGAATGTCTTTGATATCCGACCCAACAGTCTAAGGAGCCGTCTAAGGGTGACCCCCAAAGCCGGGGGCCACTACACAGCGCTTTAGCAATACATCTGCTTGGCGAACATGGGAAATAATCCCCTGCAGGGACTTTCGTAATCCATACTTGTACGCTAACGGATTCTCCGTCAAAACACACTCAGCCCGCTTCCGTTGACTCCACGTATTTACCGTCTTGCTCCATTTTCGTCTGTGCACATAAAGGTAACTTATATTCTATTCATAGGAGAATATTTCGTAGACGTATCAACCTAACAAGCTCAGCCAACAAGTACCAAATCACCTCGAAAAAAAAAACCGTATAAGTGTCAAACAGACAGTGAAGTCGTTCCTACATTGTCAGACGTTTTGCTTCTACTGCATGCTGCTATATGCTGTGCACGGTTTATGCAAATAGTGTGCAGGTGTTGCCTAGCAACGTGATTATCAAGCATCAAGCTTATCGTGTTGAAGAGCACAATGGTATTTGGGATTTATCGGGGACTATTTGAATACTTTTGTTTATTTGATGACTTGATACGAACACTTGGCCTGGTTTGTGGGAACTGCGTGAAATCCTGCTACTATTTATAACCACAGCTGGGTGCATACCGTGCGGTATACTTATTTGTTTATTTTTACATCACATTTCGGTGTTGTTAACAACACTACATTACACGTGTTCATAACGTCTCGAAAACGGCATGCGAGGGCAGAATTAATCTTGAACATATATAGAATATGCTGTATATACATCTCCGGAAAATGTCTCTCCAATCCAAGACATCTCCAACCCAACACGAAGGTAGCTGGATGTCCGGCAGGGGCTAAAGAAAAACAAGAAAAGAGAGGCCTAAGCCGAGGAATAAGAAGCGCAAGAAGCGCACGGTACTGATAGAGCAAAAGGTAGTCGTAACCAACGCCACGTCAAAATAGCAGTCAAAAGGACAGCAGTTAAAAAGTTAATAAACTAGGAAAGAGAGTAGCCGCTGTTGAGGGGCAACGTTAACGGTAGCGGCTGATGTCAATGACATAGAAAAAATTGATTCAGGGAAGGAGGAGGCACTGGTATCTGACTTAAGCCACAGTGACAAAATGAAAGAAGAAGGGCAAGCCGAAGAGAACGGTTCGGCAGAAGCAAACAGCGGCAGTAGATGACACAGAGAAACAACAACAAGGCCACAGGAAAGTGTGCACGACGAAAGCCACAGGAGGAAGAGAACAGAGAAAGCGAGAGGAGAACAGAGAGAGCGAGAGGAGAATCAGGGCAGGAGGAAGAAGAGATGCTAGCGGTGAAGAGGAAGCAGGAGCGATGAGCGAATTTCAAGTACTTGTCTTTGGAATACAATTAGGTCTATTCAAGGGCCATGGCCTCCAATGGAGTGCACCATGAGGAAGTAGGCGCTGTACTAGCGGCATGCACAATTGGCAAGAGGGCATGTGATTGGCACGATGTTGGGCCGACCATGGTTAAAACAGGCAATACGCAGGTGAGGAATACAGAAACGGAAAACTGAACGGGGACACAGACACGAAGCCAACGACATCGGGTTAGCGCAGCTGAAATGGGAGCCCATTTCCAAAATACCCATTAAAAGTAAAGTTTTCGGGCTGACCCTCAGCCAAGATTTAACGTCCACGGAACTGTTTTTCACATTGCTTCGTAGACGGACCCCCATAAATACAAATGTGCAACGGTGGGGCTCGAACCCGCGCACCTATATGCCTCCTCCGGTTGCGAGGCGGAGACTTAATCCACCACGCCACCGGGATCGACGATACCAAAATACCCATTGCCCATACAAAAACTTAGGCAGAAGGAATAGGCGCTTTAGCGAGGGGGAATCGCTAGATGGCTGATGCGGGTGAACAGAATGGGACAACAGAAACAACACATACATGGACAGAAGATACAGCAGATGGCATACGGATTTGGGGAAAGGTGGGACAACAGCAGGGACTACAGGTACAGGGAGGATCGGGCCAATAATGGAAGATATTTCCAGAGGAAGAGGGAACATATAAAAGCAGCAGAGCTCGGTTGCAACCACTTAGCAGAGACATCGAAAGATGGAGGTAACGGTAGACAGTAGCTGCTAAACAGGGATGTGGGAAGAATTATACAAATTGCTAGAAAAAAGGACAGTCGGTGTAATGATAGCGTTTGGGGCTGTTAGGATAAAAACCAGAGATGCCACTTCGTGCAACAAAGTTGGCACTGTCAAAATTAAGGATCTGGTGGTTATAAAGACATAAATAAGGGGGCAATATGGGCAGCTATGGAGATATATAAAGCGCCAAACGACACGGAAGAACCTGAAAAGCTGTCTAGGAAAGTACATAAGTTAATTGGGGATATCAGGATAAAGAAGGGAGAATAGGTATGAGACATTAAAATATAGGTAAAGAGAAAACATGCAACATTAGAAATGGTCATAACTAGGTAGAAGTGAGCGGATAAATAAATGTGGCGTGTAGTAATACAGAAGAAATGTCTGGGTAAATACAAATGGACTCAAAGGATAGAGCACATACAACAGCATTTGGTTCGGGTAGCCGATATGCGCGAGAAAATTAGAGACGCGTATGGTAATTGCAGTGGGATAGCAAAAATAGTTCGAAAGGAAGGGATACGAGGCTGGAAGAGTGATCAAATAAATGGGGCAGTTCCTAGGAGCAGTGGTTAAAACATTTTGGGGACTATGCCAGGGAGGTGAGAACGAAGATGACAAATAACGCGCATGATAAAACATACACAGTAAAAGAAGTGGACACCGCATTACAAGCACGCTTTTTCATGACTGACGTGACCAGTATAAAAAGTGTAATAACTAGAACCGATATTGCAGCTTCAACAGAGGACAATGAATGCGTTTTAAAGAAAATGAAGAAACGGAGTTGGTCTTAACAGAATTTTGTTAGACATTACCCAGGCACCATGCAACGAGTTAGTGTGTTATTTATTGGAACAATTTAGTGATTTATCTAGAGGGAGCAGACTCCCAGAGGGTTGACATAAAGGATAAGTTTACCTTTTTCCCAAGAAGGAGGTACACAATGACACTTTAGAAAATAGGCGACCAATCACAATCCATAACGTATCGAATATTTATGCAGGTTATAAAGAGTAAAGTACAGAGTGTTCTGGAGACAAATGGAAAAATTTGGGATTGACGGTGCGGATCTAAGAAAGAGTATGGGCTAGATGATCATATTTTTTTTATTAAGTGAGGTTGTGGAAGCATCGAGAATGCTGGGACAAAGGTGTGTGATGGGGTTTTTAGATTTAAGAAAAGCATATGCTACGGTGCACAGAGCAAAGTTGTATCAACTCATGCGGGGAGAAAATATTAAGAGAAGCTGTGAAGAATAACTAGAAGAAATATATGGGAACATCACAGTACATAATAATAATAATAGATGCAGGTGATGAAAACGGTGCTAAAGACAAAAACGAAGTAAGATCGCAGAGTAGACTCGCAGCTGGGGAGACTGTATATAATTATCAGCAATGGGCAAGAGGGAATGTATCGGAAGGAAAGGTGAAATTCGGGCAAATGGAACTTGGTGATATTGCCGAGTCGAATATTGGTAGAGTCGAATCGTGGCAACAAACATATGTCCGTAGTCAATGGTCACTTTGTGGTTTATTTGCGGAACTCTACTGTTACATCGCTCTAGTTCTTGGTTACAGAAGTAAAAAAATAATAAAATAATATCAGACCACAAGTAAATATGCACACATGCATGCATAATGAATATAATGTTTTGGAGGCATAGAAACGTTGAAATCACAAAAATATAAGAGCATTGATATACTTCGGGCCTCTGTTGTTTTTTTTTTTATTTAGAAGGTTTTGGAAATGCTAATGCACATGCGTCACGAGCAGCTAGCGTGACTAGAGAAGGACTCACACCCACTAAAACCGTGTGTCTCCCGACCGCCCCAGGCTCGGCATTGCTTTAGCATTACTTCGAAACCACAAGAGAGGCGTCTCCGCGCCGTCCACCGTCAACGCCTTCTCTGCTCTCCTCCCTCCTTCCGCACCATCATGTGGTTAGTACGAATAGGCGAGAGCAATACCAAATTTAACCGGCCTGAGTGGGCGCGTTGAGATCCCGAGGGCCCGGCTGCTCCTCCCCTCTCCCCCGTACACCTCGTCTCGACCATTGTTTCGTTCGAGCCTCTTCCTCCTGGCTTTTTCCAGGGTCCCCTTGAGTGTTAAAATGGCGTCAAACCAGTTTTATGCCTGTTTCCACGCCTCCGCCGACGTCATCATGTGGACGATCGTAGAGAGGGCCCTCACAGCGGTGGAACCTGCGTCCCGTGCTGCCCTAAGAGCCTTGCAGCGCAAAACGATGTGTTCCACGTCGTTTAGCACGTCACACAGATGTCACTGTTCGCCTTTTTAATCCTCATCATGTAGCTTTGGAACTGACCGTGTCCGGACAGCACCTACGTCGTGCAGTAGGATAGCTCGCCATGTTGGCACTCATTCCACACGCCGAATACTGCGCCCCCATCGACCTGTATCCAGGTGAACCCCTTTCCCTGGCCTCTGTCCCGGATTGCGATGTCTTTTCGACGGTTTGTCCACCAGATCGCGGTGTCCGTTCTTTCGTCTACTGCCCATACCCTTTTGTCCGTTGCCTCTGCCAGGAACTCGTTTGGGTCTGACAAGAGGCATAGGTCAACTCCCAACCGGTCTACTGCCGCAAGGAGGTCATGTGCGGTCCTGCATCTATGGAGATTAACCTGCAAGACCTTAATTTACATAGCTTGTCGAGATTTCCAGATCCGTTCTTGCCGCCGTAGCTGCATCTGCCGTTGGTCTCCTTAGTCACATCGGTCTTACCTCACAAATATATTTATATATATAGGCGAGCACTGTCGAGTGTGCAAACGTATTGTAAATGATTAATAAATCATCACAATATTTTATATATATATATATATATATATATATATATAGGGTTTCCCAGAACGTTCCCGAGAGCGATATAAGGAATTGTAAACCTCGTTAAGGCAAATTTTTTCCAATAGAACATGGTCTCTGAGAAGTCTCGTTTCGGAGTGAGTGTAAAATTACTACAATCTGTGTCACTGGTGTTTGTGCCCGACATAGGAGCTCAAAATGTGCAATTGCGAGACAACTAGTCCTCCTATGCAGAAACAGATACCGTCGTGTTCGTGAGAAAATTCTTTGAAGAACATCATAACCTTGCGATCATTCACAGCGCTCACAACTAACACATTCTGGTAAACGCACATTTCATGACGATTAATTTATCAAAGTTATGGCAATCCGAGCTGTGGTTGCGGAGTAATTCAAATTTTTGCGCGGGATGTCCAGATTAAGTATAGATGACTGTGTGGCGACGCTGCGGCTGTCGCGCGACACGTCGGCGGTAGTGAATGTGTTCCAATGGAAAAAATATTTGCCTTAACGAACTCTACAATTCCCTATATCGCTCTCGGGAACGTTCTGGGTTCATGGTTGTTTAGAACAGAGTTCACAAAAATAAAGTTAATTTATTAGCTTTCACACGAACTACCTCAAAATCATTACCTTACGACTCAGCACAGCGCTCAAACATAGCACATTCACGACCATTTTGGTACCAAATACATGGCAATGCTAGCCGTGATTGCGGAGTAATTATGATTTTTCGGAGGACATGTCGAGATTGAGCGCATGCATGAATGAATGAGTGATTTATCTAATGAAGTAGAATCATTCATGCATGAACTCGTTCTCGATTACTCCGACTCGCATTGCCATGTACTGGTATCAAAATGGGCGTTTGCATTCGCCTGAATGCGTTAGTTTTGAGCGCTGTAAATGGTCGCAGGGTTATGATTTTAAGGAATTTGACGTAACAACTAATAAAATAAATTCATGTTTGCGAATTCTGTTCTAAATGACTATGTCGCATCTTCTGGCCAGCGTTATATATTCTTCAGAAGAAGCAGTACAAGTAATCAATTTTATTACGAACACCACGGCGTGCTTGAGTTTCTGTATAGGAGGATTTTGTAGTAATCTCACTCGCACTCTGAAACAAGACTTCTCAGAGACCATGTTCCATTGGAAAAGATTAGCTTAAACGAGCTCTACAATGCCATATATTGCTCTTCACATATTTCTGGATCACCCTGTATATATATATATATATATATATATATATACCTGTATATATATACATTTATATATACGCGGGGGTATGTGTTGCGCCGGGTTTTAACTCGCAACCCCTAGTGCAAAAGTCACCGGCCATCTCCTTCGTTCCTATATTCAGCCGACCACGATATATATATATATATATATATATATATATGTTGTAGTACATAACTCCACAGTGCACACACTAATTCAGCACTACATAGCTCTGCTCCGGTGGCAAGCATCCATCCAACTGACGCCTTGTCAGTCGAAAGGTTGCCAGAAGATACCGCAGAATCACAACACACGGCACGTGTCAGAAACAGTGCTTGGAACAGCACCGTTGCTGCTCCACAACCATCACTGAGCGACGCAACGGGTGCATGACAAGACACACAGGAGTTACGGCAACATAGGAACGATTAAGAGACCACGAATGTCAGGCATGAAGCGCACTGGGGCACGATTCACTCCGTTTTTATTGTGTTTCAACAACAGACTGCTGTTACTTGTTAGTTATTATATATATATATATATATATATATATATATATAAGTAGTGTTATTTAGAAGTCGTCTTTATAGTTCATCAAACTCTGCTTTGGCATAAGACACCGAAGAGTATAGATGCTCATTTTTTTCCATATGTTTGTATACGAGTTTATATTAAAAAAAAAAAAAAAAAAAAATATATATATATATATATATATATATATATATATTTATATAAATATATATATATATATATTTATATAAATATATATATATATATATATATATATCTATATATAGACGTGATTAAGAAGCTTGATCAAAGGATATTGCTCCAGCTGAAACAGAAATCGCGTCTATTCAACAAGATGTTCGTTGAAAAGCTAATGACAACGCGTCAGGCTAGGAACATGCTTCCTGTGTTCATCGCATGAAAGCGCTACATCAGCGATCTATACCCATGGAGGATCTCTAGGCATATTCATGAGTGTTAGAGGCCACCAACACCCTGCACTACACGCAGATTATAACTACATATTGATCACATGACACACACATGCATATATGCAAATGTATAATTTTCTTTCTACCTTGTATAAAGCGTTTCAATATCATATCGCTCAGGTTTCTCAGCATATACGAATATGCGTTTTGCCTTTTACTGTGTCGGAGGACACTTAGAGTGAGCCCAAATGAAAATTTTTGTTTCAGAAAACACCTTCTAGAATTTAAAAAAGAAAACATTTTGGAGGTTGTTTTATATTCTCGACCTTGGTGTGTGAATATATTCTGCCCAGTCGAACTGCGTCTTCAAGAGTTGGCGTGTGCAGCTTTTGCCCGGAAGATAAGCACATTGTTCTTTGTTGATCAATCCTAGCTTGTCAGCGTTCTTATATATAGTCATGGGTAGTAGCATATCGAATGCGTACTCGTTTGTGTTCTTTCCGAAGGTGACAAATGTTTTGCTCATTGACGACCCAGAGCTGCTTCAAGTGCATGCACATGTCTGCCAATTGACAATATGTAACAGGTTCGGTGTGGCGCACGTAGCTGTATAAACAAGTACATATAGTCGATACATTTAGCGTACATTTAGTTCACAGAAAAGCAACCATGGAAAGGTCGGGCGCAGTTTGTGAGGTCGATATACAGCTTAATGGCGCCGTAATTCTCTCGTTGTATTTGTGTAATCCAACTTCGTTTGCTTGCGGCGTTTGCAGTAGGTTGCAAATAACTCCACCACCCGATGATCGGAGGCCAGGTGGTTTGGCCGCACAGCAACATCAACGTTCACCGAATTATCTTTGCAAAGGACAATGTTCAGTAGTAAACCGCATAGTGACATATTGTTGGAGCTTGTACTCGGCGCAGAAGTTTAGGAACGCGGCTTTTTTGTTCTATTGTCTAAGAGTCTTGACACGCTGAGCGTATATCTGGCTGATTGAAGTCCCCGATTAGAAGAAGTGTACGGTCACATTCGATCAAAATGATAGCTCTTATGTCAAAATATTAATTTATAGCCTTTAATATGTCATGTGTGTCACTAGGCAAAAAATACGCAGTTATAAGCTAGGCTGTGCGGTTACTAAAAATGGCACTACACTCAGCTCGGGTATATATATACAGGGTGACCGGATATTCTTGTCTAAAACTCTGGGATATGGTCAAGTATGGTTAAGTTAGTGATTTGGCGCCAAGGTGTACGGACGTGTGTGTACGGAGCTCCGACAGGTTACGCTTGCTTGTGTGAACGCAGGAGGGAAAACACAGAGAGTGGCATACCATGGTAATGCGTGAAGTTCAGTGATCATTTCGGTGTATTGTGTGTGGTAGTACGACAAGGGGGTAAGGAGACAGACCGCAGTAAAGTTTGGTTGAGTCCGTTACAGCGGAACGAAGCAAAACGAAACCATCCACGCAGCAGTCGAGAGTCTCCGAGCGGTCCGTTGCGCATACAGATTCAAATTCTAACGGCTGCTCAGGTTAAGTGAGTTAAGACAGTGTGTAGGTGTATTTAGGTGAGTGAGCCAATTTCAATATGGCAAGTGATGCTGGATCATCGCCTGGTGGGATAGGGTCCACGACACCCAGCCCAATGGATTCAACTTTGAATCTCCCAGGCTACACGCGCAGCGGCGGCTTAAGATACGTGCCGGCCAGCTCATTGTCAGTATGCAATTGTGGAGGTGTATTAGAAAAAAGAAAGGTGGCTGAGCGCAGCCCTCCATATACAGGCTGCGCCGCCTGTAAGATGAATACACGGATGACAGCGGAAATGGAGTTGGCAAAGAAAAGCGCTAAGACATGGTGCGATACAGCACAAGCTATGCAGGAATCGCTGGCAGAGCATTATTACAGATGTCCAGCAGAGGCTAACAAGAATGGAAGGGAGAGAGGCTCAAGTTGAGGAGAAGGAGAGGCGCGCAGTAATCATACAGCAGGAATTAGCCGCAATGATCGAAGAAATCAAGCAAAAGGTGAATGATAATAAAAAACAGCGGCATGGTGGCGATAACAACGAAATAGTTGAAGAGCTAAGAGAAAGGCTAGCTGCTGTTGAGGAAGCAACGTCAACGGTAGCGGCAAATGTCGAAGATATGGAGAAATGGATCCGGGGAAAAAAGGAGGAAGACGAGAGGCGCGCTGTTGAAGAGGAGACAGTGGTGTTAGACTTAAGCCACAGTGACGAACAGGAAGAAGAAAGACAAGACGAAGAGGAAGATGCGACGGAGGCGAAAGGATGCAGGAGACGACAACAACAGAGCAGCCGAAACGAGATCGCCAGAGGAGAGGCGCGCCCACAAATAGAGAAGAGAGAGATAGAGTCTAGTCAGCGAGAGGAAGGAGAGAGGAGAGCGGTCGAAACACAGCAGCAGCAGGCAGCAACGCAGCAACAGCGACATCAACCGCAACAACAACAAGAGCAGCAGTTAAATCGGATAAGTTTACTTGATCGACCAGAGGAGGCGGTAGTTAACAAATCAATAGGAAAGCGGGTGGTAGTTGCTGGAGATTGAAACGTAGGTAGAATAGAGAAACAGGTTAATCAGGTGGCTATTAATACAGGAGGGGTTTATTATATCACTATGAGGGGCCGAGGAGTAAGGGATATTGTGGCAGCAACAAAGCAATATATTCAAATGTTCAATAATGTGGAACATAGGCTAGTGTTTCATGGGGGACTGGTAGATGTGTTTCAGGCTCGGGATATAGAAGGTGCTGTGAATGAGATAAGCACACACATACAAAACCTGATAGAATTTTGCAAACGGAGTAACGTAGTACTGACAGTGTGTTCGCTTCCAATGGTCGTGGATACTAAAGAAGGGTGGGACTATCGGGGTACGTGCAGGGCAGTCAATAGAAAAATAATGCAGTTAGTCAGAGCAGCGAATTACGAATACTTGTCTCTTGAATACATTCAAGACAATCCAAGGGCCATGTCCTTTGATGGAGTGCACTACGGGGAGGTAGGTGCGGTACTAGCGGCACGGCCAATTGGCAAAAGAGCGTGCGATTGGCACAAAGTCAGGCCTACTATAATTAAAGTAGGCAATGCCCAAGTAGGATATAGGGCAACAGAGCACGTTAGGGGGATGCAGACGTGGAATCAACAAAATCAGCGCAGCGCACCGAAATGCGAGTCCCAAACACAAATTTTTCCGGCACGCGGTATGGGCATTTAAAAGAGGGGCAAACGGTACGCTACAGACACACAGGATGGGACAACAGATACAGGGACATAAGAGAGATGAGGGGACAGCATGGATACAGGGACGAGTGGGACAACAGGTACAGGGGGAAACGGGACAACGGGAGCTCTTTCTCGAGGGAGGGGGAACACATAGGAGCAGCGGAGATCAAGGGGGCATTGGAAGTGATCAGACGGTTGGCCATCAGTGGCATCGAGGGGAGGAGATGAAGGTTGGCCTAAGATGCAGAAGAGGAAGCAGGGCAAAAGGAACGCCTAGGAGTAATGTTCCTTTTGAACGGGTTGCCATGCTAAATATGAGAGGGGGGGGGGGCGAAGAGGAAAGTGGGAAGAATTATATAAATTACTAACAATAAGGTCTGTGGATATCATGATAGTAACGGAAACGCATTTGCGGGAGATGGAAGTGCCGCCGGGTTTAAAGGGATATAATTGGTATGGTACAAATCGGAATACGAACAATGGAGAAAACAGGTTTGGGGGAGTTGGGATATTAACTAGGGATGCTATTTCGTGCGAAGAAGTTGTGAATGCCAAAATGAAGGATCTGGTGGTTATAGAGATACGCATGGAATGGGACAATCGGGGCCGTAATGGGGGTATACAGAGCGCCAAGCAACACGGAAGAAGAAGATGACCAGCTATTTGAAAGGGTATATAAAGTAATGGAGGAATATCAGGATAAAGGGTGTGTAATATGTTTGGGAGATTGGAATGCACATATCGAACAGCTAGATGGACGAGAAGACAGAGCGTGATTATTCAGATGCATAGGTAACATATATGCTGCCGCTCTAAGCGCCCCTGATAAAAAAGGGTGACATGTGTATTTAGGTATGCATGCCAAGCGAATAATAAATGAATCAATCATGGTGACAAAATCATTACCAGTGAAAACGAGGAAACGGATATGATCAGATTTCGCATAGGAGTGATAAGATTTTTAATACACTTTTCTGAGTTGTGATTTAAGAGGTGGCTGTCCCGACATAAGTCTACAAAATGCACGATTGTGAGAGAACGCATTCCTCAATTAGAGACGCATGCCGGCGCATTCGGTATTCTGCATTGTCTAAATTATACTAGAGTAGGAATTATTGTGATCATACGAGGTGTTCGCAAAAATGAAATTCTACTTTTGCATATTCGAACCTTTACGCCCAGGTTCTCGAGATTTTTCTATTACGTGTGCACTTGTCAATCAAGTTACAGTGGAACCGCCGTAATGTGAGAGCAGACCAGAAGCGTTTGGCGTTTAGTGGTTCTATGTGGCGGCATCTTGCGTGGCTGCGATTAGAGAGGTCGAGCTGAGTAGTGCGGTGATTGAGCTTTATGTCTATGTACGATTAACGTTTCATTATAAAGTGCAGGCATTTCTATGACGTGTATGCGATGGACCGGTTCACAAATGCCGAGAAAGCTGACATGCATTAAGAAGTGTTTAATAAAGCAGACTGTAACTGCAGATTGCTTCGCAAAACTGGATCATTTAACGGCCGTCAATACGATGCCGGAAGACGGCAGACAGTCAGAACCCAAATACGGAAGAACATATGGTTGAACATATATATAGTCGAGCATTCCTTGGCGAGCATTAGGCAGGTGGCTCGAAGTGTGAGTGTAAGCAAGCCGCACCACTGTCCACGAGGTGCAAAAGGAATCAGAGCTACAGCCGTGCCGGTTGTAGCGAGCTCAAGCCTTGCGGGATTCTGATTATCAGTCACGCATTCATTAGTGTCGGTGATTTTTGCAACAAACAGCAGACAATATAAAATTTCATGCTCTTGTTCTCTTCAGGAACTAAGCGTTTTTCACTCAAGATGGTGTGTTCAATGCATACAGTGTTCATTGGTGGGCAAGAAGTACCCGCATATGATCCGCCCGCATGCACACCAGCGCCGCTTCTTCATGAATGTCTGCGCTGGCATAGTGAACAACTAACTACCTTATCGAACCTTATATATTTTCCGAGAGGTTAAATGAACATATTTCTGAGCACAACCTTACCACAACTCTCGGCATACATTCCACAGAGTATTCGGTCGAGGGTGTGGTTCCAGCACGATGGCGCCGCAGCACACAATGCTTGACCTATCCAGTCTCGACTTTTCCTTAGGGGCCACCTGAAGGATCTAGTCTATGCAACCCCCTATTAAGTCTCTTAATCATCTGATTGCCAGATTAGTTGCTGCTGCTGGAACTATTCGAGAGACGCCTGGTATCTTTAAACGCGTAAAACGAGAGCCCTGTCATCGATACCGAATGATATTATTGGCTGACAGGCGTTCGTTCGAGCAAGAATGACTAAAATAAACAGAATTCTACGTTTCTACAGGTTTGACAAGTGACTTGATTGACAAAGAAAGCAAACGTAATAGCTGCATGCATGCACTCACATCCGACATGGCCATCGGGAAATTTGAATTACTTTGCAACCACAGACGTCAGCTCTACCAATTTAGAACCAAAGTGATGCACTTAAGGTGTACATTCGTTCGAACGCATTGATTATTCACGCGTAATAAAGAGATTTCATGACGAAAGTTCGAACATGCAAAAGTAGAATTACAATTTTGCGAATTCTTCCTAACATCACAATAGTTCCTGCTCTTGCTAGGGTAAGATCTAATTCAGTCAATGTAGAATTGCGAATGCGCTGGTTTGCTCGGTTTTTCAATTGAGGAATGCGTTCTCTCACAATCGTGCATTTTGTAAACTTATGTCGGGACAGCCACCCCTTAATTCACAACTCAGAAAATGCACTAAAAATCATCTCACTTCTATGATCGTGATAGGTTCTCCACCGAGCTTGACCATATTCCAGAGTTTCAGGCAAGAATATTCGGTTACGCTATTTATATATGTATATATGCGCCGCAATTTCGACGAGAGAAGAGATAATATTTGTATTGGTATGGAACAGCGACGAGCTAGGCAAATGTTGGGAAACACGGCTAGTTAGAGCATGACTGGATAGACAGGTGGAACTTACGGACGTATGGACAGACCGACAGGGGGCAGCCGTGTCTGGTGTGGCCTAACCTTTTCGTGTTGATGTACGTACAGGGCTAATTGGCTCCTGGAAGAATATCAACTAGAGGCCGAGTTGGAAGAGGCGCGAACTCGTTCGGCTATGCATGCGTCGTTAGCGTAGGAGCGGGTAGCGGCCGTCCGTCTGTCCACAGTGTTACGGCTGAGGTTGCTCGTGCCGGAAAAAGGGAGGTTAGTTAATGAAGTTGGCCGTGCTCTGCGTGGGACGCCTGCGTGTCATGCGGTTAGAGCCGCGATGACCCGCCATGGCCCGACAAAGAGCCCGCATGCGGGGTTCAAAAGCTCAAAAGAGAAGTAATAACGGATTGTGCTGGCTATGTGCTGTTTCTCTAATGTATTGCGTTAGCTTTCCCGCATTCCGTTGGTCCCCATACAACCATCCGCCCCAAAAAGAAGACGTAGATCGTTGCGCGCTCACGTTTCTTGATATCTCCCACCGGCCGAATGGTAGCTTCGGGGACTGAGGTATGACGAAAGCAAACACGCACACCGCTACGAGGCCGTTTCAAAAGTGCCAATCAATAACAATATGAAGGTCAAGACAGCGGAGGTTGAACATCATTGATTTTGTGCAGAGACCAAGCGCGCCAGTGTTTGTTGTGAAGGACAGTGGGCCAGGAGGGAAGCGGGTTGCGTTAAAACTGTTGGACAGGATTCTGATCGGAGAAGGGAGAAACGGTGCTTGACTTGACGGCCAGAGCCCGCTGGTTGCTAGATGGTCGTGAGCGGCGAAGGTTGGAGGCTCTGTCCGACGAGCAGGAATCCAAACAAGGGGGACTTGGCGCTGTGGAGGAGGCACTGGCCACCGCCTGAGGTGCAACGCTCCCTAGGGATCGAGGAGGTGGAAGCGGGCGGGCGGGCAAGCAGGGTTGTTGTTGTAGCTGTAGCTGCAGCTGCAATCATGGCGAGGCCACACACGGCTCTGCACAACCGCTCAGCGCGTATCGTGGCCCCCGTACACTGGTCGTCCGCACAGCCGCTCTTGCCATCGCCACTGCTACCGCCACCGCCGCCCGCGCCACTGTAAGATCGCGGAGGAGCATCCAACGACCACATCGCCTGCGGCGTGATCGTTAGCTAGATGTACAGCCGCAAGAGCAGTGTCAGAGGCGACCGATGTGCCCGGCAACTGAGGAAACGCGGAAACGGAAAGTGGAACCAACGAATGAATCCAGCTGGAAAGGAGGCAGGAAGATAGCCAAAGAACATTCCGCAGCAGTAGCAGGCAGCAGGATAAGACAAGTGGGAGAAAACCAGGCGGAGCTTGACCAAGAATACCCAACATTTTACCCGCGCTACTTCTGCGATAACTACTCCGACTTTATTCAGGGTGAATGGAGAAAATTATTTTACGCACAGCCGGATGTGGGATTCGATGCTAATGTTGTTGGCATAATATCCATTACAAACCTCTTACCTAAGATCGTCATGACGAGCCGAGGAGCTGGTACTGCTTTTTAATATGATTTCAAATAATGCTTTTTCGTTAAGGTTGCATAAGCAAAGCGCACATTGTAGTAGATACCTTTGGTCTTTCCATTTGATGATTATGATCGCAACAGATTCCTTAAAAACTGTTTAGTTTTAAGTGTCGTTTATGAGTGCCAACGTCATTCGTTTTCATAGAGTCCCCATTCAAAGAGCCGCGCCAGCTGTGCCTCATGCGCAGTAAACGCCGTGCATATTTCGAACGTTTGCTTAAAGTCGTCGTCTCCTGAGCCACAGAGAATGCGTACCGGCGATGGAGCCCATCCGGTTAAATGAAAATATCTTCTTTAAGTACAGAGGTTCGCAAGGAATTAGGTCAGCGGCTAAGAAAGCATTCCCTTCGGCCTCTGAACCACTCTTTTACATCTGGATTAATGGAGCGGATTCAGAAACCCGGCTAGCCCGCCGTAATATACGCCCACCTTTTGTTTCGTGCATCGATTTTCCACTATCATGCGTCCCCCTGAGAAAATAAGGAGTCGGCTTGACGGATTCCGGTGCTCAAAACCCCTTGGCTGGGCTCATACTTGTACTACAGCGGTGAATGTAGTTCTGCTTGCATATAATCCTTAAATCCCTACACTCATAGCGTGCTAGACCCGTAAAGCATGATGCTATCTGCCAACGTCCCCCAAAGGCAGACCCGGCCGTCAGAAGCGTTCGTGCGCACGAGCGCTTTTTAGAGGGATCTGTTGTAGACTTGGTGACCTAAGCAACCGCATCGTGCACATATGGGGCATCATCTGTCAAGCCGATATTTATGAGTCCGTCCGAAAATATTGCCACCGTTTTTGTCGGGCTAGGCGAAACCCACATGAAGAGTGTCAGATGGCGATGTCTTCCAGGGACCTATTTGCTATACTCTCCAGCTTACTGGTACTACGTAACGTAATCGTCATAGCTAGATTATCTGCGTAGGCGTTGGATGTAGCATTGAGGAACTAAAAAAATGCTTTAAGTTGTGTCGTGTGTTAAATGGCCCGAGCAAGAGCCATAAATTATCATTTTAACAGCTTCTCCTGGGATGCAGTGCGCGTCTTTTTCCTTTGTCGCTCGGACCTTATTGATAACTTTCCTCACTTTACACATTGTAATGGCAGGATAGTCTAGTCTTCTAGCAAACAAAGGCTTAGCTAGTAGGAAATTTAAGGGGAACAGCCCGCTGATAACTTTTTGAGATAGGTCGGGAAGCAGTGTGTGGTTGTGGGTGCTTTAGGTTGTAGTGAGTTGTTTTATGACCCTAGTCCCAGAGGTTGTACTGGACCTCGTCATGAGGCCATTGCCAGCAGTCCGTCCTACTATTTTCGTCGTCCTGTGGCATCCTCAACACTGCGTGTTTCAATGTCATCCAGCATGAGGTGTCTTTAAAATTATCCTCAGACGCAGCCTGTGAATGGGTATGAGTTTGTACGGAAATGGTAGATAATGTAATAATGAGCCAAACGGTTCTTCAGAGCGCCAGGCAGAGATCTTCACAGCGCGGGTACTTCACCGGATTGCTACCTCGCCCGTCCTTGTTGCTCAATTCACGCGTTTCAGAACGCGTTTAACACTCTAACTAAGACACCATTATGATAACGGGACGGCGTACAAGGACGCCGCATCTTATCTTCTTTCATGGACGTCCGGAAACTGTTGAGGAGGAGTCCAGTCTCAGGAGGTTAATGCCGGGGTCCCACAGAACTTTGTCCTTGTCGTTCATTCGAACTTAGCCTACGACGAGGTCTTGCGGGCCGTGGGTATGCCCGATAAAGTTAAAGCTATTACTTACGTGGATGTATCCGCGTTGTTAGTCACCGCCCAATGGAAGCTAACCAAGGCATTCTCAGTGGATCTCGTATTTGCATTAAGGAGATACGGGCGTCTTCTGCGCGTCGTAGCAGTCAGACCGAGATGCCTGGTCTCCGTAACGTTAGCGTTACTCTTCTGTCACTTGTCTCGCAAGCGACTGGTGTACCGTCTTCAGTTGTCCAGTTCCACTGGCCGCTATACAGCCAGAATTATTGCTGGCGCCGGCTGTAGCAACACCTGACGTTGACAGTACCGTGGCAGCGCTCACGTTTCTCATCTCCTTTGATGATTTCTGCTGCTGGAACAGGCTGATCGACTGCCGTTTGATCAGCGCAGACTCCGTTTCTCATCGTCTTGCTGTTGCCTCTTGTGTATATTCTTGCTGTAGATCTGGCTTATGAGAAGATAATTAAATAATAGGAAATAGTGATCCTCTAAACGACAGTGATACAGCGGGCTAGATTGAGCAGATTGAGCATGAGAGCAGCATGGTACGTGTGGTAAACCGGCGACAAAGATGGCTTGTAGCTGCTGGCAGTTCTTGTCTTCTCAGACGACGACAAGCAACATAAAAAAAGACATGTTACTAAAAAGTGCATTAATATAGCCCAGAGAATCAGGGAGGATATTGGACGGACGATAGGGTTATTTTTTCACATTGCTCGCGGGTATTCATGTTCAATCACGAACGAGCGGCCAAATAGCCTAGTGGCGTGGTGGCTTAAATCTGCGCCTCGCAACCGGAGGAGACACATAGCAGGTGCGCGCGTTTGAGCCCCACGGTTGCACATTTGTATTTATGGGGGTCCGTCTATGAAGCAATGTGAAAAACAGTTCCGTGGACGTTAAATCTTGGCTAAGGGTCAGCCCGAAAACTTTACTTTACTTGAGCGGCCCAATATCCACTGTTAACGGTAAAATGTACGTTGTACATGCGTCACGCAGTGATGATGTAACTGTCATTGAGCTGTAATCTCTGGATGTGACTGGGGCCATTTGGGTGCGGTCGAAAAATTGAATATGACGTAGTGTCGCAAGCCCGTGCCAGACCGTGCCTGCTTAGCTCACTCGACAAGACCTTGCAAAGTATTCTCAAGGGTACCTACCCTCGTTTTGATGATGGATATGATGTTGAGGATGAGTTTAGCGTACAACGCATGTTGGGTGAAGTGCTCGCTAGCAGAGGCTATTATATACCGAAACCTGGTGACCATACCGCTATAGGTATGCTCTTCTGCCTATCTAAAGCAGCCGAGTACGTTATCAACGGACGACTATTAACAGAGCTAAACGACAAAGAAGCACTGTCCGAAATACTAGATATAGCTAAGGCAAAAATAAATCTGCCGACAACAAACAGGCCGCATTGTCCGGCCATTCTCTTAGATGTCAAAAACGCGTTTAACCCGGTTTCGTAGGGCGCCATAAACAAGTAGACTTGTAGACAAAGACTTATTGTTTTTTGCGACGTATTTTAGCATCGTACTTATTAAAACGAGCATCTACCTATGAAGATGTGGAGTATGCAGTCATAGCCGGGACTCGCAACGGTCCGTGTCGGGACAAACCCTATAGGATATATAGCATACGATATAGTACTTAGAGTCTCACATCTTCCCGGGAGTATATTCAGTTGCCTAGGAAGACGATCATCGACACTGATCGTCACCGCTTGTGACCAGGACCTACTCGAACAAACAGAACAGCTAACGGAGCTTTGACGGATATCCGACAATACGTCCATACGCTAATTGCTTCACAAAAACGGAAGACATTTTCTAAACGACCTTAAGCACTCTCCACATAATCTAAGCTTACAACTGGAAAGACACCCAGCACCCAACGCACGTGGCTATACTAACTGGGCATGATTCTATATAAGGCTCTTACAGGACTACCTTGTGTACGGCAAAAAGCTGCCAAATCTTCAGCAGATCTGCAAAAAAATTCGTTTTCTGCCTAAAGAAGCAACCGACTCTCAGCGCCGTCTCTGACCACCTTCTGTATGTGATAGCGTCATGCTATTTGCCGCACCCCTGTGGGAGCGCACGACTACTGGGACCAGAACGAGACGCCTCCTCAACGAGACACAAAGACCTAGGTTTCACAGCGTCCACAGCAACTTGGATCTAAGACTAGTATGGGACTCACATCCCATCCGGATTCTTCCTCGTCTCCTCAGATACGCAATTGAAAGTGGAAACCGTCAATGGGAAGCAATCCAGCCAGGCCACCGTGGATAATAATGATGATTTGTATTATATAGTAATATATTTTAGTTGTGAAATAATTTTAAAAAATGCTACAGCTTCAAACAACGCTCGCTTACCTACACATTCACGCAACTGCTGCTAACGGACCACGGTGGCTGCTTTCAGCAAAACTTACCATATATAACCATATGTGCAACTTAGGAGAGGCTGACGTTATAAGGCACTGCCACGAACATTGTTTTATTTTCAATACTGAGCGAGAGCCACTCTCTCGAAATCTCAAACTGGAAAGTCCCCAAGCGAAAAGAATCGCCCCGCAAAGTGGATTATATATATATATATATATATATATAGCAATAACGCGATTATTATTAGATTATATATGATGATTTCAAATTAGTTCCAAATATTTACAATGACATAAAAACAAAGGTGTTTAAAATATTTTAAAAATTGTTTTATTTTAACACAGATCTAATGTCAATTATAAAGTAGTACAATATCACTGAGGTAAGGACTTTCTAGTTTTTACAAGTTATGTGCGGGACGCTCAGTTGTATTAGCATTTTTCACATAAATCAGGTTCAGTTACAATAATTCACGTGCAATGTTGGTCATTAGTTCGCTGATGGTCATGAGATTATAAGCGTACTCTTCACTTTTGAAAAAGCCCACAGGAAAAATCTAACGGCGTTAAATCGCAAGATCTTAAAGGCCGGTAAATGTACCAGCTGCGCATGATCACCCGTCCAGGAAAAGCTTAATTGTCTCGGCTATGCGGTTTGTGACACCATCTTTTTGTTGTGGAACCAGAGTTCACGCGTATCGGCCTAGGACTAGTATCTAAATTCGGCCAAGGACAATTAAGGGTCATGCTGCAGCAATGCCCGCTATTCACTGTAGAGAAAACAAATTAGGATCAATGATTCCATATTTAGACCGTACCAGTTTGCCACATATGGCCCATGCACGCTCCTCGTGGATCACGTGAGGGTTTTCGGTTGCTCAGATGCGACAGCTTTGTTTATTCACACTTTCATTCAGACGGGAAATTCAGACGTCCTCGCGTCGTAAAAGGTATTTCTTTTACAAAAGACGACATTACGTAGCATAATCTCGGAAACCCAATTGCCAAAGTTTGCCCCCTCCTGGTTGTCCGAAGGCTTGAGCTTTTGCGTCAGCTAAATCTCGTATGGGTACATCGCTCGATCCGATCTCAAAATGCTCCAGGGTGAGGTGCGCGAAATACCCAGCTATCGGGCACTTCGCCGAACCGATATTTGCCACACTCTCAACTACAGCGGCGATTTTTTAGCCGAACGAGCGTTCTGTAACCTTTCACAACTTGGCACACAACGTACTAGGCCAGTCCTCTGAAACTTTTGCGTAAGTTTACGAATAGTGTTTTACAGATATTTAGTTTATAGTTAGTTTGATAATTATGGAACTTTAACGTTTACGAATTCTTTTTTAGTGTCTTCTAGACGGCGTCTAGAAGACACGGTTGCCTAGAAGCTTTAGAGTCGTATGTCCTTCAGAGTTTCTGTCAAAAAGCTTAGTTACTCGGCAACTAGGTAACACAGCACCATTACTTTAGTACGAACATGATAGGTATTCAATATTTCAATTCAAATTTAAATATGCCTCAAGGCTAATGCATGCGTATGGTTCTGCCCAACATACATCCAAACATCATCGACATATATAATATATTATATTGTGTGTAAACACACGTCGTTGACATAATTCTACCTGTATATATATATATATATATATATATATATATATATATATATATATGTATATACATTAATATATGTATATATAATCTTGTGTTATACAAATGTTACTCAGGCTAATCTACGAGTCATCGTTCTAAGCCGTTTCCTCTGTTTCGTGTGCCCTAAAACAAACAAATTCAGGCAAGCCAAAGCAACAACAGCAAAGAGTGCCTATCTGCCGTGTGATACACCTTTTGGTCTTTTGTTAGGATACATATCAAAGAGAATGCCCTTTGAAGTATCGTGTGTCATGCGATTAAAAAATGTATGAGCATGGGTCACGTACAAACAACTGCTACAAAGAGCATACAATTTGTTCGAAACATTTCGGCCCATAGACGCCCGGTGATAAATAAATAACGACACATAAAACAAGCAGAGGTCATGGTAGTCGCATTGGCAAAAACAGAAAGCACAGCAACGACAACCGACCGACCGAAGACATACCACGTCCGTCAATCTCAAGCTGCACAAGCTGCATTCCTCCAGAGGGTACAACTGTTGCGTCTGAGCCGTTTACCTTGAATAAATTACGTAGTCTCTAGCTGCCTAGGTATGTTGGCTCAATATTATGTCACGTTTTATCTACAAATGCTTGTAGATGTTTTACTGTCCAAAGTTAGAATAACATATAGTAATGAAAAAGACTCCAAAGGTTGGCGCATCATTGAGGGACGGCTCTGCGTGGTTACGGACCACACGTTTGCCACCAGTCTTATATTTGAAGAACATATAGGCGTCTTAAATATACGCCTACTCTTCGTCTCCGTCGACCGGATCTATCTGCAGAAATTTAGCAATCATATTGGCGTACTGTCAAAACTAGATCATGAATCTTAGACTTGAAAAACAAATCACTCGATCAAACCTTTAAATAAACACCGCTCGACTAAATTGACAAAGCGTTCCAAAAAATAACAAAAGAAAAACATAAGGAAAAATCAAACACAATGAGATAATCATAGCGGTAGGCAGGCAGCCCTTGCTTAATTCGACTCCGATGGTGGAAATCAGTGTCGTCATAAAGCAAGCCAAGGAAAGACAGCAATAGGTTATAGAAGCATGTACACCAAATGCAGAAGCTGAAGAAGACGAAAGGGAAGAAAATAAGAAATGTCTGCTCGTTTAGGTCATTTGTCACTCGAAACAGCACATATCAAGCATTGTCCACGTTGTCAGTTTGATTCATTAGCTAGCCCTCAGGGAGCACTAGAAGTGCACCAGCCCGTACGATTTTCTACGATCAGCTGGCAACGGGAATTAATAGCAGACTATTTTTCTGTAAAGTGCACTGTATCCGTTGTTATCGTTCATTTCCGGAATTGTACGACTCCGCCCTGCTTTCA